>CM019073.1:102512416-102687416 GCA_009667805.1 Leptobrachium leishanense
AGACACAGAAACACAGAACCTAACCGGGCTATTCATTAACCCTTTCGCTGCTGAGGCTTTTCCCGCCCCTTTGCTGAGGTCATTTTTACCGGTTTTGCTCATCATGTTTAAACGTGTTTTGAAGGCTTATTTTAGTACATGACCCAGACATATTATATATCGTTCTTTCCGTCAGACTCGGCAGATTCATAATATGTCATTATTATATGTATACGTTATGTCATGTCTGTATATTATAACAAAAAATGCAATAAAATATGATTTTTCAATAATTTACAATGTGTAAAGTGTTTTTTTCCACATTTTTAACATGCGAGCAATTGCGGTTATATTTTGTATGGGGTGCGCTTGTTAAAAAAATTAGAGATGGGATCCCGTTTCATTTTCTTTTGGGGAAAAATACACGATTTTTAACAAACGCACCGCATACAAAAATCGTTAGTGCAGCATCATTGTTCACATTATAATTGAAATGGGAACAATATTGCTGCATTAACAAAAAAAAAAAAGAAAAAAAACTTGTTTTTTTTTTATATAATTTTCTTTTAAAATATTTTTTTATTTTTATTTTTAATTAATTTTTTTTACAAACTTTTTTCACATTCGTGTTTGGTATCGTTGGAACGGCCATGCTCTGGCCGATCCAACAATACCAAACTTTAACCCCTAGCTGCCACGGATCGGTAGATAGGGGGTTCATTGGAACCCCCTATCTCCACCATTGGTGGCAGCTAGGGGTTAACTCCAGGACTGGCGTCATCGTGCTATGCATGATGACGCCAGTCCTCAGGGGGAGTTCCCGGAGTCTTGGCCGACATCCAAGATGTCGGCCAGCTCCGGGAAAGGATCACGAACCGGCGCTTTTCAGCGCCGATTCGTGATCCGGCTCCCCAGGTGTTAATGCCAGGTACCATTTGGAAGGGCAGGCTGTGCCCTTACAAACGGTGCCTGGGTTAACCCCCGCAATACCGCCGATCGGGAGGGAGAGGTCCGAAGGACCTCCCCCCCTCCCTTTCAGGCGCCTCCTCCGCACATGCGGGGGGGCGCCTGAATTAGGTGTCATCACGCCGCCGCGATGACACCTAATTACTCCGGCGGCGGTTCCGGATGCTGGGCTGACATCGCATCGAGGATGTCAGCCCGCACCGGGGGGGCCAGCGATCGGCCGTAACCCGGCCGAACGCTGACCCCAAAGGCAGGACGCGCTCAGCGCGTCCACCGCATGGAACGTGAGATGCGGTTGGACGCGCTGAGCGCGTCCGCCGCAGCGAAGGGGTTAAACTGAGAACTGTTAGGGATTTGAGTATTAACAGCACAATAAAAAACAGAATTGTATAAATCATTTGTCTTTTTACAGCTGGTCTTCTGGTCTTTTAGTCCAGGAACCTGATATCAATCATCTTTCTCCTTCACAGAACAGCAGAAAATCCCACCCTCTAAGATAAGGAGCAGAAGCGGAGTCTGCAGAATGCTGAAAGCTGATGCATAAATAGGATTAACTCCATGTAGATAGAAAATCCAATGCAAATAGCGTAAATTGGCCAGCAAAGTAAGGCAATTTGCCGATATTTGCCAACTTTTTGAATAGTCGAATGCCTCCGAAATTGCACCGTACGGGAAAATTAACCGTTCGGTGCAATTTCGGAGCCAATTTGGCTTTCTTTGAATATCACTGCATGTGTCGCGTCTTGGACAGAAGTGTTCTAGAGGTCCACAGTACGTTTAAACCATATTCTGCTTCGTTGTGATGGTTATCTTTGTGAGTCCCTTGGACTCACACAATCCTCCCTCTTCCCTACCCACCGCGATGGTCACGCTATTGACCTGGTCTTTTCCAACCTCTGCTCCATTTCTGAGTTCAACTGTCGCCCTTTCCCCATCTCTGACCACCACCTTCTCTCTTTCAACCTATCTGGACTTCCTAAACACACTGCTCCCCCACCCCGCACACACACTCGCAGAAATCTACATGCTGTGGACCCCCATCAATTCTCCAACCTACTTCACCACCTCCCTCATACCTCATCCTTCACCTGCCCTGATGTTGCCACTAATCACTACAACACTACTCTTATCTCTGCTCTAGACACTCTAGCTCCTCTTCGACTCTGTAAGGCCCCACGCTGCCAGCTTCAGCCCTGGCACACCCTCCAGACTCGCTACCTGCAAAGATGCTCCCGCACCGCAGAGCGTGCCTGGAGGAAATCCCGCTCTGAAGCTGATTTTGTTCACTTCAAGTTTATTCTCCGGTCATACACCTCTGCCCTCCACTTGGCCAAACAATCCTTCTTCTCATCTCTTATATCTTCGCTGTCCTCCAACCCTAAACGGCTCTGGTCCACCTTCAACACCCTCCTCTACCCACCTGCACCTCCCCCCTCAGCTGCCTTCAGCGCTCAAGACCTGGCAGACTACTTCCTCAGTAAAACTCTAACTATCAGAAGCAACATCCCAACACAAGATAGTTATCTGCCACCTCCACTCCCACAGGTCCCCTCTGCCACCCTCTGCCGCTTCCTTCCAGCCACTGAGGAGGAAGTCAATTCCTTATTGTCCTCCTCACATCTCACCACGTGCCCGCTCGACCCCATTCCCTCACATCTAATTCCTCCCCTCTCCTCCTCCCTCACTCCTGCTCTCACACACATCTTCAACCTATCTCTCTCCACTGGCTCCTTTCCATCCGCCTTCAAACACGCGCTAGTTACCCCTTTACTAAAGAAACCATCCCTAGATCCCAACTCTCCATCCAATTACCGCCCTGTATCCCTGCTTCCCTGCTTCCCTTCACATCAAAGCTCTTAGAAAAACTAGTCTTCAACCGCCTCTCCCTCTTCCTGTCCTCCAATTCCCTACTTGACCCCCTGCAATCTGGCTTCCGTCCGCTACACTCAACTGAAACTGCCCTCACCAAAGTCACCAACGACCTCCTAACTGCTAAAAAACACGGCCACTATTCTATTCTCATCCTGCTTGACCTCTCGGCTGCTTTTGACACTGTTGACCACCCCCTCCTTCTACAGACCCTCAACTCTCTGGGTCTCGGTGACACTGCACTTGCTTGGGTTGACTCCTATTTATCCAACAGGTCCTTCTGTGTGTCCTTTGTGGTAACTCCTCCTCCTCATTGCCTCTATCTGTTGGTGTACCTCAAGGCTCTGTCCTTGGTCCTCTGCTCTTTTCCATCTACACCTCCTCCCTGGGCAAAATCATCAACAGCTTTGGCTTTAATTACCACCTCTACGCTGATGACACTCAGATCTACCTCTCTACCCCTGATCTCTCTCCCCCTGTCCTTTCAAAAGTCAGTGACTGTTTATCTGGCATCTCCTCCTGGATGGCCTCCCACCACCTAAAGATCAACATGTCAAAGACTGAACTCCTACTTATTCCTCCCTCCAATGCCTCCCCACCTCCTGACTTCTCTATCACGGTGGAGGGTATCACCATCTCCCCATCAAACCAAGTTTGCTGTCTTGGAGTTACACTTGACTCTGCTCTTTCCTTCATCCCCCACATCAAGTCTCTTTCCACCTCCTGCCGATACCAACTGCGTAATATTTCCAGAATTCGGACATTTCTTACCGCTGTCACCACAAAACAACTCATACACGCCCTGGTAATCTCCCGACTCGACTATTGCAATAATCTCTTATCTGGCCTCCCTCTGTCCCGCCTCTCCCCCCTACAATCCATCCGGAACGCCTCCGCCAGGCTAATTCACCTCACCCGCCGCTCTGTCTCTGCCGCTCCCCTCTGCGAGTCCCTTCACTGGCTCCCCATCCACTGCAGAATTAAGTTCATAATCCTTATCCTTACCTACAAAACCCTCACTAACTCAGCTCCCCACTACCTGTCCTCACTAATCACCAAATACACCCCAGCCCGCTCCCTAAGGTCATACAGTGACCTGCGCCTAGCTTCTCCCCGCATCACCTCTTCCCATGATAGACTGCAGGATTTCTCACGCGCAGCCCCCACTCTCTGGAACGCTCTCCCTCGTACTGTCAGACTTTCCCCTAACTTCTCTTCCTTCAAACGCTCCCTTAAAACATTCCTATTTAGGGAAGCCTACCACCCAACTCACTGACACAACCATCAATCACTCTCACAGTCCTCTCCTCCTGTTTTCAACCCCAACCCTCCTAGATTGTGAGTTCCTACGGGAATAGGGCCTCATCTCCTCCTGTACTGTTTGTCAAATGTTGTTCAATGTATTGTAACCCTGTCTATACTGTGCTTATTGTACAGCGCTGCGGAATATGCTGGCGCTTTATAAATAAAGAATAATAATAATAATAATAATAATTATCTTTAGGGTAGAGATGGGCATTTGTTTCGGAAAAAATTCTGAATTTGGAACAAAATTTGATAATTCGTATTCGGAAGTACTTCCGAATAACGAATCGATAACGATACAAATTCGAAACGAAACAAAACGGTATATAACTAATTTATTTCATTTTACACTGTGACATCATCATAAGAGAAAAACTTGAATAATTGATATCAACTATTGAATTTGAAATGAACTATCAAATTGATATCAACTATCGAATTGATCTTAACTTAAAATACAAGTAATAATCAGCAAACGACTTGATGAAACTCAAATACTACATCTGTGACACCGCTTAAAATTTAATCCTAGCTTTTCTTTTAACAGCAAAATTTGATTAATTGTTTTTTTTTCTAGTGATCCAAAACTCGAATTGATATCAACTATCGAATTGATATACGAAATTCGAATCGATTCGAAATTTCAAATCGATTCGAAATTTCAAATCGATCCGAAACTAAACGAAATTAGTTACGAAATTCCGAAAACGAAATGATTTAAAAAATAGTGAAACAAAACTAAACTAAACAAATTTTCAGCCATGCACAGCCCTACTTTAGGGCACAAACACCAGCCAACACCAAACAGCACAACAAATGATGGAGACCACACGCTGTAGTTGCTGTGCACACATCTATATAATATATATTTATGTTTATCTGTTTAAGTGTTTACATATATACACACACACACACAGGCTCAGTATCCCACATCTGAAATGCTTGGGATCCATAAGGGTTTTTGATCTGGGATTTTTTTGGTAATTTGGGAATATTTCATATAATAATGAGATGTCATGGGAACGGGAGCCGCGTCTAAACATGAAATTCATTTATATTTCATACACACCTTACACACAAACAGATAGACACACACACAGCCTGAGGGGCATTTTATACAATATTTTGAATCTTTTTGTCATTTGTCACACGAGGTCAGGGGTGGAATTTTACACTTTTGACATCATGTATTTGAAAAATAAAATTTATAGCGGGAATGCTCAATCTGTAGTAGAAAGAGATGGGGGGCATGGGACTTAACTGAAGAAATTCTGACAGCAGCCACTCCTTTTAGATTGTAAGCTCCTCTTTTCCCGTTGTTTCATAGTGTCAGACTTGTTTGTGAATGTTTGTTTTGGCGCTGCGGAATATTTTGACGCTTTCTAAATAAGTGTAATTGTGTCATAATTCTCTGAACCTTCTCTTTCCCCGTCGTTTCAGAGTGTCAGACTTCTTCGTTGATATTTGTTTGTTTTGGCGCTGCGGAATATTTTGACGCTTTCTAAATAATTGTATTTGTATCATAATTCTCTGAACCTTCTCTTTCCCCGTCGTTTCAGAGTGTCAGACTTGTTTGTTGATATTTGTTTGTTTTGGCGCTGCAGAATATTTTGACGCTTTCTAAATAATTGTATTTGTATCATAATTCTCTGAACCTTCTCTTTTCCCATCGTTTCAGAGTGTCAGACTTCTTCGTTGATATTTGTTTGTTTTGGCGCTGCGGAATATTTTGACGCTTTCTAAATAAGTGTATTTGTATCAGAATTCTCTGAACCTTCTCTTTTCCCATCGTTTCAGAGTGTCAGACTTCTTCGTTGATATTTGTTTGTTTTGGCGCTGCGGAATATTTTGACGCTTTCTAAATAATTGTATTTGTATCAGAATTCTCTGAACCTTCTCTTTTCCATCGTTTCAGAGTGTCAGACTTCTTCGTTGATATTTGTTTGTTTTGGCGCTGCGGAATATTTTGACGCTTTCTAAATAATTGTATTTGTATCAGAATTCTCTGAACCTTCTCTTTTCCCATCGTTTCAGAGTGTCAGACTTGTTTGTTGATATTTGTTTGTTTTGGCGCTGCAGAATATTTTGACGCTTTCTAAATAATTGTATTTGTATCAGAATTCTCTGAACCTTCTCTTTTCCCATCGTTTCAGAGTGTCAGACTTCTTCGTTGATATTTGTTTGTTTTGGCGCTGCAGAATATTTTGACGCTTTCTAAATAATTGTAATTGTATCATAATTCTCTTTAAATCTTTGAAAAGGCAAAATAATTAATGGTTCAGTTTACAATATATATATATACGGGATTTTCCTTGATTTCCTTTCGTCCTTTCATTAAATCCTCCTCAGCCCAAGCCGGCCCATCTTAAGGCATGTTTAGAATTAATGTTGTTGATTATTGCTGAGAACGATGACGTCACAGCGAGCGACCGCAGCCCCCATTAATAAGTTATAGATCCGTCCGCAAACACACTGAATGGTCTCAGTCACGGTCAGCTCCTTTCTCACTCAGACTCGGAGGGGCCTTTCAGCCTCACTCACTGAGCTGTCACTCTGCCTCTGCCCCCCATCACTCACAGTCCTCCTCCCGTCCTCTGAATTCTATTCGTCTCTCGATCCCGCTGTATCCTTCCCTCTCTTCCTCTCCCTCTCTCAATCCCTTCCTTCCGTGTCTTGAATACAGATAAAACCTCTCAATATTCTGGTCATACAGCAGCTCGCAGCATCAATGGGAAGAGAGAGAAAAGAGGGAGGATGGAGTCGGCGAGAGGGGGCGGGATGGGGGGATGAATAAAAAGATATGAGCGAGCTGATGGGTCTGTAAGCAAACAAAAAAAAATGAATAAAATATCTTATCAAGGAGGGACGAATACTGACCCACCCAAGGCAGGTATCCCCATTCCCCCGAGGGGTCTTTCTCCCATGATAACCTGAGATAGATCTGCATTGTCGTGTAATTACATTGTGTCTGATAGATGGGGTCACGCTACGCCTTGTTGGAGAGAAGTCTCCCGTAAAACACCATAGATTGTATCACTGAAACCTGTGTTTAGGGCGGGCATTCGCGTTTCTTGTTCTCCCTAGGCAGTGATGGCTATCCTCAGCATCCCACATCCTTCTGCACTACGTGTCCCACTATGCTTGGTCAAACTTAAGGCTGCTTGAGCACCACTCTTAGGGCTCTATTACATTCTTCACGCAAAAAATGCACGGTAAACGCGTGAATTTTTGCGCAAAGCATTAAACGTTAACGCGCGTAAATTAACGCTGGTATTACAATCCTCGTGCATTATTTCAGACTAGGGTCAGACGAACGCATTTTTCGCGTCGACCGTCAAAAAGTGCGTCCGAACTAAAGGATGTATTTTTTCACGGAATACGCGATAGCGGTCTCACGATGCGCAATTACGGCCGTGATTTTTTACGGATCTAAACCAGGAAACTTTGGGTGTCTGGACGTGATGTTGGCCGGACATGAGCAGCGTCTGACGTCTCCTAATCACGCACACACGCTGCTATGCGGACGCAGCACACTCTGTACTAGCAGTTTGACGTTCTCGAAAATATGCATTCGTTTGCCACTTACGTTGCGCGGCCGCACTTTCGTACGGCCGTTCTTCGTAGGTTGCCCGGCATTGGACGTCATTGCTGCTAGCACGGCCGTGATTAAGTGCAGCTAAACGCACGTTAATACTGCGTTTGTCTGACCTTAGCCTAAACCGTCAAAAATAACGCGCGTAAAAATGACGCGCAAAAATGCGTGCGCATTAACGTTGCGCGCAGAAATCGGTGTGCGGACTGTTTTTTCACGCGATTCAGACAATCAGAATTAAGAACCACAATTGTCTCCCGTTCAGTTTTGCGCCTGTCAAAATCTATCTGTGTATACTGTATATGCTGCAGCAATAATAAAAACACGCACAACCTCTCCATTTTATTGTTTGGGTATGTGTAGAATGTGTAACTATACTTTGCTGTATTTTTTTTCCAGGCTGGGGTATTTGGTTTCGGCCAGAACTTCCAGATTTGCCGTTACCACCAGCTTTTCAAAGACGTTAAAATTATGCGCGCAAACGTTGTGAGTTAAATTTTGCGCAAAGATTGTAATACCATCCGCATACCAGTGCACAAACACATTTGCGCTCACAATGTTACATAAAGGACCCGCGCAGTACATTACGCTCGCAAAGGGAACGTGCAGGTTCACCCGCGTTAGACGTTAACACGCATGTTTCGCACAGACATTGTAATACCACGTTCAGCGCAAAGGGTTTTGTCCCTCGCGTTAATGCGTTTTTGCGCACGCGTTAACGTTTGCGCGAAGAATGTAATAGAGCCCTTAGATTTTAAGCTCTCGAGCAGGGCGAGGGTCCTCTTTTCTATTGTTCTGTGTGTGTAATGTGTATGTATATTTGTTATTCTGTCTCTCCCTTTGTACAGCGCTACAGAGCCTGTTAGCGCTTTATAAATGCTTGTAATTGTAACCACGGGACACGTAGTGTCCAAGCATCTGCAGTGTCAAGTTATGTTATCGGTGGTCTCCTCGGGTACTAAATATTTGAGAATCGGAAAGAAATATTCAGAACTCTAGAGTGTTAAACACTAGAGCGAGAGCGTGATGGGGCACTGAATCCAAAAAATAACCTCGGGTTTACTCCATCACATTCAATTTTTTCACGACCGACTTGATGTTTTTATGTCACGTTATGAGACTGAAATTAGTGCAGATTGACAACATGAAACCTATTCTGAGGCCAGCTCTGAATATACAGTTGTGTTCAAAATTATTCAACCCCCACTGAAATTGAGTGTTTTGGCCAGTTTGACATTGATTTTGATCATTCAGTCATCTTGCTTACAATTAAATCAAAGAGGCACGTGTAGGTCAGACAAATATAACATAACATTTATAATGAAATAACCACAAATGTCTTTTCTGTGCTCACATCATTATCAGTTTTATTCAACCCCCAAGTGACATTCAATCTTAGTACTTAGTACAACATCCTTTTACAGTTATAACAGCTTTTAAACGTGAAGCATAGCTTGACACAAGTGTCTTGCAGCGATCTACGGGTATCTTCGCCCATTCGTCATGGGCAAAAGCCTCCAGTTCAGTCACATTCTTAGGCTTGCGCACTGCAACTGCTTTCTTTAAGTCCCACCAGAGGTTCTCAATCGGATTTAAGTCAGGTGACTGCGATGGCCACTCCAAAATGTTCCAGCCTTTAATCTGCAACCATGCTCTAGTGGACTTGGAGGTATGCTTGGGATCATTGTCCTGTTGAAAGGTCAAACGTCTCCCAAGCCTCAGGTTTGTGACGGACTGCATCACATTGTCATCCAATATCTCCTGTTACTGAAGAGAATTCATGGTACCTTGCACACGCTGAAGCTTCCCTGTACCTGCAGAAGCAAAACAGCCCCAAAGCATGATTGACCCCCCGCCATGCTTCACAGTAGGCAAGGTGTTCATTTCTTCATAGGCCTTGTTCTTCCTCCTCCAAACATAGCGTTTTCCATGGGCCCAAACAGTTCTAATTTTGTTTCATCAGTCCACAGAACACTATCCCAAAACTTCTGTGCTTTGTCCACATGACTTTTGGCATACTGCAGTCAACTCTTCTTATTCTTTGGAGACAGCAAGGGGGTGCGCCTGGGAGTTCTGGCATGGAGGCCTTCATTACGCAGTGTGCGCCGTATTGTCTGAGCTGAAACTTCAGTACCCACATCTGACAAATCTTTTCTCAGTTCCTCAGCAGTCACATGGGGACTTTTCTCCATTCTACGCTTCAGGTAGCGCACAGCAGTCGAATTCAGCATCTTCTTTCTGCCACGACCAGGTAGCGTTTCAACAGTGCCCTTTGCCTTGAATTTGCGAATGATGCTTCCTATGGTCTCTCTTGGTATGTTTAACATCTTTGCAATCTTCTTATAGCCATTGCCCTTCCTGTGAAGAGTAATCACCTCTTCTCTTGTCTTCCTGGACCATTCTCTTGACTTCACCATGTTTGTAACCACACCAGTAAATGTCTAGAAGGAGCTGAGTATCACAGTCATTTTAAAGCTGCCTAATTGGTGCTTATTATGCTTTATTGCTGCTCCGTGACATCCACAGGTGTTTTCAATACCTGATTGAAAACACTTGAATGAACCTCTGTTCTTCAGACTGGTAGTCTTTAAGGGGTTGAATAATTGTGTCAATGAAGAATTCACAAAATAAACATTTACTACTGTATTACAAAACCAATTGATGTCATTTTAGTTGCATATGGTTCTTTAAAAAGTCCTTGTAGGATTTCATTCTGAATACAATTACAAATGTACACTAAATTCCCTAAAACCCTTTACAGCATTGGGGGTTGAATAATTTTGAACACAACTGTATGTATGTGCAAGAAGAACACTGGCCAAGAAAATGTGACCAGATGGATGTAACTAAACCAATAGGTGCTCACCTTCCTCGGGATAATTATGGCAGTGATTAATAGATTTCAGCATAAAATGAGGTCATGTGACTCCCTGAATATATTGAAAGAGCAGGTTTTTCCATCATTGGATTTTTTTCTCCCCTGATGGCACAGCGGGCATATTCCAAGATGGCAATGCCAGGATTCATCGGGCTCAAATTGTGCAAGAGTGGTTGAGGGAGCATGAGACATCATTTCCACACATGGATTGGCCACCGCACAGTCCAGACCTTAACCCCATTGAGGTTAATCTTTGGGATAATGTGCTGGAGAAGACTTTACGCAGCGCCGTGACTCTCCCATCATCAATACAAGATCTTGGCCACAAATTAATGCCACTCTGGACACAACTAAATGCTGTGACATTGCTTATCGACACGATGCCGCGGCGAATGCGTGCCGCAATCACAGCAAAAGGCAACACAACCAAATACTACAGTGTGTGACTTTATTTTTGGCCAGGCAGGTTATACGAGTTGGTTGTCTGGGCTGCTGACACATCCGCGTCGAGCTGTGTGACACAACCGACCACACAGTACGCACAACCCAACGAGCCATGCCTTTCCGGATCCTAAAATGAGAAAGAAAGGGGCGAATGTCTTTTTTTGTTCTCTCAAAATATTGCCTATTTCAGATGAAAATATTCATTTGGATCCGATATTCGAAAACGCCGCTGATCCTAATAAAAAGCTGATGGGTAAATTGGCCGAAATGGCTTATTTTCGGCCAGCGTCACACAGATTTGTGCCTTTGAACATGACTGTTAGAAATATCTGATGTTTAAAATGAGATTTCAGTCTGCTTTCCTCAATTTCCCTGCCTGAAAACCCATTTCCAGCATTTGGATTTTTTTTCAGAAATCAGCATACTGTTAAATTTGAATCGAATCGATAATGCCGGTATTTCCATCATAAAGTATAGCGTCAGTGCTGATATTTAGTCCAAATTTTTATGGGGAACTGAGATGTCGGCAAACCAGGATTTGAATCTCCAGAACTGAAAAATGGCTGAAAACTGGGTGAAAAAGGTCCATATTTCGGCCATTGGGCCAAATTTAACGAAGCCCTGATTTAGGAAAAAGGAAGAGACTGTCTCTTTAAAGGGTCAATAAATGCAACGTCCTTATTGTGTTTATTTGATGTTGCTGATATCTTACATGTGCTTTGTTTTTCTATTGTATGTTTAGTTAAGAAAATATTTTCCTCTATATGTGTCACCGGGTGCGGTGCATCCATTGTGTGATATTTCCCTCTATATGTGTCACCGGGTGCATCCATTGTGTGATATTTTCCTCTATATGTGTCACTGGGTGCATCCATTGTGTGATATTTTCCTCTATATGTGTCACTGGGCGCATCCATTGTGTGATATTTTCCTCTATATGTGTCACTGGGTGCATCTATTGTGTGATATTTTCCCTTATATGTGTCACTGGGTGCATCCATTGTGTGATATTTCCCTCTATATGTGTCACTGGCTGCATCCATTGTGTGATATTTTCCTCTATATGTGTCACTGGGAGTATCCATTGTGTGATATTTTCCTCTATATGCGTCACTGGGTGCATCCATTGTGTGATATTTTCCTCTATATGTGTCACTGGGTGCATCTATTGTGTGATATTTTCCTCTATATGTGTCACTGGGTGCATCCATTGTGTGATATTTCCCTCTATATGTGTCACTGGGCGCATCCATTGTGTGATATTTTCCTCTATTTGTGTCACTGGGTGCATCTATTGTGTGATATTTTCCTCTATCTGTGTCACTGGGTGCATCCATTGTGTGATATTTCCCTCTATATGTGTCACTGGCTGCATTCATTGTGTGATATTTTCCTCTATATGTGTCACTGGGAGTATCCATTGTGTGATATTTTCCTCTATATGCGTCACTGGGCGCATCCATTGTGTGATATTTTCCTCTGTGTCACTGGGCGCATCCATTGTGTGATATTTTCCTCTATATGTGTCACTGGGTGCATCCATTGTGTGATATTTTCCTCTATATGTGTCACTGGGTGCATCCATTGTGTGATATATTCCTCTATATGTGTCACTGGGTGCATCCATTGTGTGATATTTTCCTCTATATGTGTCACTGGGTGCATCCATTGTGAGATATTTTCCTCTATATGTGTCACTGGGTGCATCCATTGTGTGATATTTTCCTCTATATGTGTCACTGGGTGCATCCATTGTGAGATATTTTCCTCTATATGTATCACTGGGTGCATCCATTGTGTGATATTTTCCTCTATGTGTCACAGGGTGCATCCATTGTGTGATATTTTGTGTTGTAAACTCCCCCCCCCCTCTTATCTTTCCCTCACTTGCTCCTCACTGTGTGGCTTTGGTCATAGAATGGAGTGAATGGGTCAGTCACTGACTCACATCATTGTATTGTGTGGGATGTATTCAAAGGACATCGCCAGGGGGTAGATTAGCAGGCTTTTAGGCTCCCTGTCTTCTATCAATCAGCTGACAGCTCTTAGCTCAAGAAGCCTGAAAAACAATAGCCCCCCTGTAGCCTTATCTAAACATTCCCTCCAACTCATTAAATTGTTAAATACTGTATAAAACATAACCAGAAAAAATATTGTAGATTAGATAAACCACAGAAGTAAAGAAAACAAACTGGTAAATGTTGCATCATTGGAAAAAATAGAGATAAAAAGACTAATTTTCTTTTTCCTTTTACATGCAATTACTTCAAACAAAGAAAAAACAGCCGTATGTGCTTTATAATGTGCTTTATAATGTGTTTTATAAGGTGATTTTGTTTGTAATGCAGAAGTAATCTATTCAGCTTATGTAAGTGGTAGGGTCCCTTTAATAGTACACTTCTCTTTATACTCTTTTTTTTCAGATTTTCCTGGTGTGTCACCCGCTGAGCCAGAGGTTGTTACATTATATCGAGGCGACGTGCTATAATGTGACTGATGTAACTACATGAAGGTGGTTTTGTCAGTCTCGTCTAATGCGCGAGGGAGGAGGAAACGATGTAATGAAGATGCTTTTACTGTCCTTGATAAATGGCGGTGAGTATGTGTAATTAAAGTGAAATAAATAGCCTAATTCTCCTGAAGGCCTCGGTGAAGCAGACTAGCTAAATCAACCTTAAACTGGCTCTTTATGAAGCCATATTTACAGGCTATGAGCTCAAGAGAATGTCTAACGTCTCTGTGACTGGTCCTGGGTAGGGATGAGCCGAACACTCCCCGAGTTCAGTTCGAGCCCGAACCCGAACTTCCCATTTGTTCGGGACCGAACCCGAACCCGAACCCCCATGCAAGTCAATGGGGCTGAAAATTTGGTTTTTTAGAGTGCCCTCCAAGAGGGTATATATGCAACATATTTGCCATAAAAGGTGTATAGGGGTCCGGGCAGTGCCCAGGGGGACAGGAAACAAGGACAAAAAGTAAAAAAAAAAAAAACGCTTTAAGGCTAGGGTCAGAGTGGGGCAGTCGGAACGCGCGTGCAGGCGCACTAAATCACGGCGGCAGTAGCAGCACATAACGGCCAATGACGGCCAATATACGCAGTACGTGCGTACAAAAGTGCGCCGACACCACGCAACCAGCAAATGAACGCATTTTTATCAGAACGTGAAACCGCTGCTACTGACGTACAAAGTGCGCTGCGGCCGCATAGCAGCGTGTGTGCGTGATTAGGAGACGTCAGACGCTGCTAGTGTGCGGCCAACATAACGTTCAAACAGCCGGATTTCCCTAGACTTCTTTTTACCCCACCGTCATGAAATACGTCCAGAATTGCGCATCGTCTGACCACTTAAGCGTATTCCGTGAAAAAATGCGTGCGCACGCATCGACGTACATTTTGACGGTGGCTGCAGAAAATGCGCTCATCTGTCCCTAGCCTAAAGGGACAGTGAGTTTTCCATGAAATAAGGGTTAAATATAAAAACCAAAAATTCCTTCAAATATCGTGCCTAGGAGGTCCCCATAACCTGCCCGTGAAGTGGCGGATTTCTAGGATGTATAGAAATATGTAAAAAACCAAAAAGTGACATTTCAAATGACGGTAAATGCTTTTCCTTTAATCTATCCATAAACAACTGCTTGGGGCGGCAGTCTGTATGAAAAGAGGAGACATTTTCAGACACGCAGAAAAAGTTTACTGATTTTTTGGCGGTGAAAAGCAGGAGAATGGAAAATTCTAGACCAAAAAGCCGATTTGGAAAGTGAGATAAATGTGAGAATTTTTCTGGTTTGGCTATTTTGACCTAGAATTTTCCATTCTCCAGTCATTCTCCTGAGTTTCACCTTTCTCTGAATAACCCTGTCAGGGTTATTCAGAGAGCGGTGAAGAGCAGGAGAATGATTGGAGAATGGAAAATTCTAGGTCAAAATAGCCAAACCAGAAAAATTCTCCCATTTAGGCTAGGGTCAGACTAGCGAATTTTTAACGTGCGTTTAGGCGCACTTAATCACGGCCGCACTAGCAGCAAATGACGGGCAATATACGAAGTACGGTCGCACGAAAGTCCGGCTGCGCAACGCAAGTGGAAAATGAACGCATTTTTTCGAGAACGCAGAACCGCTAGTACGGACGTACAGAGTGCGCTGCGTCCACTAGCGGTGTGTGTGCGTGATTTGGAGACGTCAGACCCTGCTCATGTCCGGCCAACATAACGTCCAGACACCCAAAGTTTCCTGGTTTGGATCCGTAAAATATCACGCACAAAAATGCGCATCGTATGACCGTTTTCGCGCAATCCGTGAAAAAATACGGCAATGCGTTCGAACGCACTTTTAGACGGTCGCTGCGAAAAATGCGTTAGTCTGACCCTAGCCTTATCTCACTTTCCAAATCGGCTATTTGGTCCAGATTGTTCTCTTTTCCTGCCATTCTCCTGGTTTTCACCTTTCTCTGAACAACCCTGAGAGAGAGGTGAAAGCCAGGAGAACTGGCAGGAGAAGAGAACAATCTAGACCAAATAGCCAATTTGGAAAGTGAGTTAAATGGGAGAATTTTTCTGGTTTGGCTATTTTGACCTAGAATTTTCACTTCTCCAGTTATTCTCCTGCTTTTCACCGCTCTCTGAATAACCCTGTGAATGTTTAATCCCGAGGTGAAAAATGACATTGCTTTAGATTTTTTTCAAACACCAGTTAACCACTTGGCTGCTATGGACGCGCTCAGCGCGTCCAGCCAAGTGGTTCTCCTGTGCTATGAACGCGCTGAGCACGTCCATGCACAGGAGGCAGCAATCCGCCGGATTCCGGCAGATTGCTGCGCCCCCCGGTGTGGGCTGACTTCTTGGATGTCAGCCCAGCACTCCGGGACCCTGGCGGAGCAATTAGATGTCATCGCGGCGGCGCGATGACATCTAATTCAGAGGTCCCCCCCCCGCATGTGCGGAGGAAGCGCCTGAAAGGGAGGGGGGCAGGTCCTTCGGACCTCTCTCCCTCCCGATCGCCGGGGGGCAGAGGGTTAATCCAGGCACCGTTTGGAAGGGCACAGCCTGCCCTTCCAAACGGTGGCTGTGATTAACCCCTGGGGAGCCGGATCACGAATCAGCGCTGAAAAGCGCCGGATCGTGATCCTCTCCTGGAGCTGGCCGACATCTTGGAAGTCGGCCAAGCCTCCAGGAACTCCCCCTGATGACTGGCGTCATCATGCATAGCACGATGACGCCAGTCCTGGAGTTAACCCCTAGCTGCCACCAATGGTGGAGCTAGGGGGTTCCAATGAACCCCCTATCTCCCGATCCGTGGCAGCTAGGGGTTAATGTTTGAAATCGTTGGATCGGCCAGAGCATGGCCTTTCCAAGGATACTAAACTTGAGCATGAAAATGTTTTTTTTAAAAAATAAAAAATAAAAATAAAAAAATAAAAATATTTGACAAAAAAATCTAAAAAAAATAAACAAGTTTTTTTGTTTGTTTTTGTTCTGTTAATGCAGCAATATTGCTCCCATTTCAATTATAATGTGAACAATAATGCTGCACTAACGATTTTTGTATGCGGTGCGTTTGTTAAAAAAAGTGAAATTTTCCCCAAAAAAAATGTAACGAGACCCCATTTCTAATTTTTTTAACAAGCGCACCCCATACAAAATATAACTGCAAACGATCGCATGTTAAAATGTGAAAAAATAACACTTTACACATAATAAATTATTGAAAATTCTAATTTTATTGCATTTTTTGTTATAATATACAGACATGACATAACGTATACATATAATAATGACATATTATGAATCTGCCAAGTCTGCCGGAAAGAACGATATATAATATGTCTGGGTCATATATCAAAATATGGCTACAAAACGCGGTTAAACATGATGAGCGAAAGCGGTAAAAATGACCTCAGCACAGAGGTGTGAAAAGCCTCAGCAGCGAAAGGGTTAAATGCAGCATATTAGGATGTTTTAGGGAAATTAATTCTCAAATCTCAATCAGAAGCAGACACCACCCCACCCTCAGTATATTGTACAATGTATCAAATTGATTACCAGACTAAAAACACCTGGTGTTATGCCCGTTTGTGAACAGAGGTCATTTAGGCTAGGGTCAGACTGAGGCAGTGCGAACGCGCGTTCTGGCGCACTTAATCACGGCCGCACTAGCAGCAAATGCCAGGCAATGACAGCCAATATACGAAGTACGGTCGCACGAAAGTCCGGCTGTGCAACGCAAGTGGAAAATGAACGCATTTTTTCGAGAACGTAAAACCGCTAGTACGGTTGTACAGAGTGCGCTGCGTCCGCTAGCGGTGTGTGTGCGTGAATTGGAGATGTCAGACCCTGCTCATGTCCTGCCAACATAACGTCCAGATGCACAAAGTGTTTTATTGATGATCCGTACAAACTCACGGACGAAAAATGCGCATAGTATGACCGCTATCGCGTACTCCGTGAAAAAATGCGTCCATTCGTTCGAACGTACTTTTTCACAGACAACGTGAAAATGCGTTCGTCTGACCCTAGCCTTAGAGTTGATAATCTTTCCACGTACACATTAGTTTTTAATTCAATATCTAATAAACCGTTGCTTATAATATTCTGCAGTAAAGAGTCTCTTTATTTCTAGATTTTTTTTGTATTTTTTTAAGCATTTTCTATACTTTTTTCAAAATTTCTTTTTTTTTCGAACTTGAACCGAACACGCCCAAAAAGTTCAAAATTCGCGAACTTTCGAACTGCCAAAGTTCGGGTCGAACTCCGAACCGTCCGAACCCGAACAGCTCATCCCTAGTCCTGGGTGCTTCAGGTCTGGTCGCCAGAGGCATCATGGGCTGACTGACCGCTTTAAGGCTGGGATCAGACGAGCGTTTTGAAGAGTGGAAGGATCGTCCGTGAGCGTGGACATTCCTTCCACTCTCACGCCCACTGACGCCAATCTGGCCACCTCCTCCTATGGAGGATCGCGCTTTGCAGCCCCGTCGAACGCACATCCTAGCGCTTCGACGGGGAGGCTTGCAAGGCGGCTGCAGCACGGTCGCTGTCGCAATTTGTGAATGCGCAAATGCGTTTGGCCGGCCCCGTCACAGCTAGAGGGTCGTGTTTGGAGTCACTGGAAAGGCCAGAGGATGGCCTTTCCAATGATACCAAACATGACCATGTTTAAATTAAGAAAAAGAAAATATGGAAAATAATAAAAAGAAATTAAAAAAAATATATTTTTATTTTTTATTAATGCAGCAATATTGTTCCCATTTCAATTATAATGTGAACAATGATGCTGCACTAATGATTTTTTCTATGGGGGGGGGTTGCTAAAAAAAATCACATATTTTCCATGCGTACTTTTAACACGATACAATGGTTGTGGATTTTTCCTCCCCGTCGAAACGCTGCAACCGACATCAGACAGGTCTACAACGGGCCACAGAAACGTCCGAGCGGAAAGAACGTCCGTTCTCATGGACGATCTTACCGCACCCAGCCTTTGGTCCCTGCTGCACTGGCCGACCGATGCTGCAACCAGGCTCACCAAAAAAAATCACAGCAGATTGACGTCTCGTATAAGAATCCGAATATATCCGATAATATTACGTTCTGGCTGGTTATAATCAGATCGCTTCGGATTAATTCAGGATATTTTTATCCAGAGAGCATCTGGATATTGGCAGTTCCGATTTTATATTGTAACAAATTGCCGAACTGCCATTAATTCGGCCAAATATCGATTTAGACCTCCACCAAATCACACACGTCTACTGAGAGGAAGCCTCTTGGGAGTCTATACTGTGTCTCAGTTATTCCCGCTGCCTCTCGTGTCACTTTATCAAAAGGAGGTCGTACAAAAGGATGGGCTTTAGCCCATTATTTGGGTTATGTTGCTGTATATGCTTTAGTCACTCAACCAGGGAATGAGCAGAACTGGGAATTCTGAAACTCAAATAGATCAGATGGGAAAGAATATCAGGGTTATTCACAGAGATTCGAAAAGTCATCGCACGTTCAGCGACTTTTCGTTCCCTGCACTGCGGGGAGATTCGGCGATCCTAGTTCGCCGACCCTGCGGTGTATTCAGCAAGCACCGCAGGGCCCACGTAGCGCAGGGAAAACCTGCTGCAAACCCGACGAACACTCACCGCAAAACCCGGCGAATGCACACCAAACACTCACCGCAAACCCGCTGAATACTCACCGAACACTCACGAAACCCGCAGAAACAGCTGGATTAACCACGCCGAACACGCCGGAGAAACCCGACTAGCCGCCAATCAGAGCGCAGAGCAGCTGCTAGAAAAAGCCGACGTGCAGACAAACGAGGTGAGAAAAAAAACAGTACGCTTGAGGCTGGGGTCAGACGAACGCTGTGCGAACATGCGTTGAGCCGCATTTTATTACGGCCGTAGTAGCAGCAAATGACGTCCAATGACGGTCAATATACGAAGTGCGGCCGCATGAAAGTTCGGCCGCGCAACGCAAGAGGCAAACAAACGCATTTTTTCGAGACCGTGGAACCGCTAGTACTGACGCACAGAGTGCGCTGCGTCGGCATAGCGGCGTGTGTGTGTCATTAGGAGACGTCAGACGCTGCACATGTCCGGCCAACATAACGTCCATTTGTTTTTCATAGCTCCGTCAAAATATCACGGCCGAAATTGCGCATCGTATGACCGCTATCGCTTCTTCCGTGAAAAAATGCGTTCGGACGCATCGACGCACTTTCTGCCGGTAGACGTGAAAAATGCGTTGCGTCGGACCCTAGCCTTAAAGTCTGAAAATTGAAACGCTGTTTGCAAAAAAACTACTGAACGAAAACGTCTGGAATTTACATATAAGATCCATTGAACGATAATAAAAAGGTCTGTTACAGAAAAAAGAAAAAACGTTTAAAAAAACAAACGGAAATTTTTTTGCCAAAAAATGCCTAAAAGATCCTAAAATAATCTAAAGATAAAGAGACTTTTTACTGCAGAATATTATAATAAACGGTTTATTAGATATTGAGATAAAACGGGAATATTATTAACATTGAAGCCTATGGGATTTGCCTGAATAAACCTGTCGAATGAAACCAGCGAACAGCAAAGCATTTCGGCAACTTTTCCTTGCTGTTCGGTGTCTCTGAATAGACGAAGCATTGCTTCTCTATGGTGGGTTTCACTGCCGTCGAACAGGCACCGTACGTGCAGGCAATTCGCCAACGTTTGGAGAGCTGCCTGCTCTCTGAATAGCCGAATGGCTGGGAAAATGTAGCCATACGCCGAATCTCAGTGTCCGGTTACATTTCGGGGCCAGATCGGTTCTCTTTGAATAACCTTGTATGGAAAAACGTTTATAAATCTGATATTGTAGCCTAATATTTGCCGTTCCTCCCGCTCCTCATATTACAATCGAACATGAACAAAACTCTGTGGACGTGAAAGCCTTTATAATAAAAAAAAAGTGATTTCTTAATAAGCATTTCTCAAAGGGGGTTCAGATTAGTGTAATACTGGGGCTGTAAGTGCCGGCCGCATATTTCATCCGGCTGGTAACAATCAGGTTCTTTTTTTATGGCTGATCCCGTAAGCCCCTTACGACTCTCCATCTCCACGCAAATGCCATATCCCCCTGGAAATAATTTAATAAAAGGCTCTTTCACTCATTAAGCACTAACATGATAACAATAGTATAGACTGAAAGCCGCCGGGATCTGCAGACATCTTTTTTATGACACAGAGACTCGTCGTTACATGAATAGGTGTATTAACGCGCCAGGTAAAGGCTGTGAAAGTGCTAACGAATATATTAATTTAATGTACGATTGACGACGCACGGAGTTTTCTTTTTATCCCCAGAGAGACTGAAAGCAGCTTTGTAATAATAAATCAGCGAACGCACTGAAATGATGCGCCATAAAATTAGCGTGCGCGGTTTTGGGAAGAACGGAAAAAGAATAGGCAACTTTACATGGACGCATGTTGACACCAGAAACCGATTCATCTCACATGGGTTAGCATTCCATTGATGCTCAGCCAGGTCAGGTCAGGTGACAATGTGTTTACCAAAAGGTTACGCACCGGCAAAACCACAACTGGTTTGTGCACAACCTCATGCTGCCGACGGGTTCAGAAAGTTGTAGTAGAAGTTGAAGGGTGTTTTTTTTTTGCCTACCACCACAATGTGGGAAATGTCAACAGTGCAACAATACAAACTACGTTGCTTCATGGTAGGCGATCCGAGACCCATTGTCTCTGGGTCCTTTACAATCCTGCTAGCTTTATTGATCTACTGGAGGAGTTCAAGGTTCATTTAGTTCAGGTGGTCTAGTCAGAGGTCTAACTAGCTCTGGTGGAGATGTGGGATGTCTAGATCAAGATAACCCTAGAGTTGAGTGAAGAAGTTGGAGGTCTGGTTTCCTCTATGGGTGTAGTGGAGGGGTTTGAGGGAGTTGTAGTGGAATAGTCAGCTCTAGGTAGCTCTTGTGGTCTAGAGAACTCATTGAAGGTCGAGCTACCTTTCAGGATCTAGTAAAGGAGTTTCGGTTCTAGCTAAAGATAGCTAATCGATGGTTTACATAGTTCCTCTAGGCCGATAAAGCAGTTGAATGTCTACCTATCCCTGGCAGACTAGCGGAGGAGCTGGATGTTGAGCTTTCTCTAGAGTCTAGGGTTTGATAGAGGAGTTAGAAGTCAAGCCATCCCTAGAGTTTAGTGGAGTAGTTGGAGTTTGGGTCTAGTGGAGTGTGTTGGAGCTTGGGTCTAGAGGAGTAGTTGGAGCTTGGGTTTAGTGGAGTAGTTGGAGCTTGGGTTTAGTGGAGTAGTTACAAGTCAACCTATAAGAACTACCAAAAATCAAACATGCCACACCAATATTCTTCAAAATAACTTTATTACCGTAGTAGTAATAATTAAAATCCTACCTGAAGTACCAAGCTCACATAACTAATTGTATCTAAGTGCCTTAAATGAATCATGCTAATAGAGCTAATAGTATCAGTTAAGGAGCTGGTGTTGGGTTTTTAGAGTGTCACAGTCCTTTTCCCATTGTCTTCAGCGGCGTAGCGTGGGTTGTCAGCACCCGGGGCAAGGCAAGAATTCTGCGCCCCCCAACCTGTGGACACGGTAACACACCCTGATTCCCTTCTACCAGTAGAGTATTGACCCCCTTACCCCACAAGCACATGTATTGCATATTAACAAAATACTGATATAATAAAAATATTAAACACATATACCCCCACACTTCGCCACTGCTACCAGTCATCCTGTCCCAGTATACCCTAGCATAGTTCCACTCTCAAATTTTAACCAATCACTCTCCCAGTACCCCCAGTCACCCTTTCCCAGTACCCCCCAGTCAATCTCTCTCCAAGTACCCCCAGTCACTCTCTCCAAGTACCCCAGTCATTCTCTCCCAGTATCCCAGTCTCTCTCTCCAAGTACCCCCAGTCACTCTCTCCAAGTACCCCCAGTCACTCTCTCCCAGTGACCCAGTCACTCTCTCCTTCTCTCTCTCAGTACCCCCACTTTCTCCCAGGACCCCAAGTCACTCTCTCCAAGTAACCCCAGTCACTCTTTCTCTCCCAGTAGCCCCCAATCCCTCTCTCCCAGTACCCCAGTCACTCTCTCACTTCAAGTAACTCCAGGCACTCTCTGCCAGTACCCCCAGTCACTCTTTCTCTCGCCAAGTACCCCAACGTTCTCCCAGTACCCCCAATCAATCTCTCTCTTTTCAACTACCCCCAGTCACCCTCTCCCCGTACCTCCCAGTACCCCCTCACTGTGTGTCTTAGTTACGCTTCTCTGGTGTCACACAGTGCCACCTACCTGCATGGAGTTGCTGGTGGCCCAGGGGGGAGCTGTTCAGGGGCTTAGTGGAGACTGGATTTTAAATGTGCTGCAGGGCAGGTGCCTCCCTCCCTACTTCCTGTTCAGCGGCTGCAGGGCTGCCAGTGGTGGGGAGCTGGCACAGGGCTTCAAGGGGGCTGATAAGCATGGTACAGGGTGTTCCGTCGGATGATGATGCTGCGTTGTTTCACATGACTCATGTCAGCGTTAAGAAGGAGTCAGGACAGGACCAGAATTTTCTGTCCTGGTCCTCCCTTCCGGATGCTGAGTGCTAAGTCAATGCCAGCGCCACAAAACTGACGGCTACCCATGCAAGGGCCTCTCAGACACCTTGCTGATCCCTGCTGGAAAATATTAGTAGTTCAAATTTCTTTTGAAATTTTGCGCCCCCTAAGAAAATTGTGCCCGGGACGACCCGGCCCCTAAGGCCCCCCCACTGATTGTCTTGTAAAAAAAAAAAGAAGTGAGAGAGAATCGACTTAGAAGTTTGAAGGTACCATAAATTCGTCGAGCTTTTACGCCCCTTGGAAATGTAACCCTCTGTGCCATATTTTTCCCAGAAGACAAGGTACGTGGAGTCTGGAGAAGCCTCTTAGGAGACGACCAGCCGAAACCGGTCTCAGTTTGGGCATAGCTGCAGGTGATATATTTGTTAGAACACCAGCAACGAAACCTGTGGGGCTCCAAATCTGGGATCTTCCCACTTAATATGGGAAAATAGGGATTCATCGGTTTTTACAGAAAGCCGTTTCTAGGCATTTTCCATTTATTTGTCAGTTGAAGGTAAGACTACCTTGGTGAACCAAAATGAGCTTTCAGTATATGTCGTTGGAATGAACTTGCTGATGAAAGAGAGAAAGAGCGAGGATCTGCTGGACACAAAGCTAACAACACAAACCCAAGTTTATTGAAATTTGGAAAAACTCAGATCCCAGCTGTCGCACATTAAACGTTATTGATGTTAGCGGGTTGTTTTGTCTTTCTCATTTCTCACAGTCCCACAGCAGTGAAATCAGCTTCCAGCTCTCAGAATAACATTACGCTGGATATTCGATCAGCTCCATAGATTTTTGCTTCAGGGTGCGTTTCAAATACAGGTAACAACAAGGGGCATCTCGGATCTTCTACCTAGGGGCCCACAAGATGAAATGCACATATTGGCCACAGGCTGGTCTTGAGATAAGTCTGTAATTTAAACTGAAGATGTTACCGGAGTGAGTAATTACATAATATATTCTGGTCACAGCTGGTAATGCCACAGCTTGTGTTTGTGGACTACATTTACCATGAAGCCCAAAATACGACCAGTGACCGTGAATTGGTTCTCCAAAAGATGGCTTCCTTGACCTTCCTGAAATAGACACTTACGAGTTACAACACGTGAAGAGGTCTGCTTTGCAAACTTAGAATTACACGTCACGGTAACTGAGCGCTCTATCACACTGGAAGTTACACCATTTGGGGTAACAACTAGAGTTTTGGTAAGAATTAGTCGTTAGACTGCAGTGAAGGTTCAAGGTTTGCGAGGTTACTAGGGATGTGCGTTTCGGGTTTCGGAATTTCGGAATTTTCACGAAATTTCCCGATTCGTGTTTTCGGATGCGGACGATTTTCCAAAAATTTTTAGATCCGAAAATGGCAGATCCGAAAAGTTTTCCGAGCCGAAACTAAATATTTTCGGAATTTTCGAATGGACTTGAAATGTGTCAAATCGAAATTTATTGCTTTGAAATGAGTGGAAACAGACGTTCCGAAAAAACGAAAATTTCCGAAATCACGAAAAGTCGATACAAAAAACGAGCAAAGTGACACGAAAATACGAAAAATGGTCGATATTCCGAAAACATGTACAAGTCCGAAAAACAAAAATTTCCGAAATCACGAAAAGTCGATACAAAAAACGAGCTAAGTGACACGAAAATACGAAAAATGGTCGATATTCCGAAAAAAAAATGTACACGAAAAACGAGTCGAGCCGAACCGAATCGAAACAGAAATCGGTCGAAACGAGCCGAATCGAAAAGTTTAAACATCCGAAAAATCGAATCGGATCGAACCGAAAAAAAAATCGGTGCACAAGCCTAGAGGTTACACCAAGGGCTACTATCGTATATAGATTGAAGGATTGTCTCTAGGGTCAGGGCTGGAGTCAGATTTCAAGGTTTTTCCACTGTTTCGTAGCTTCAGCCATAAACTTACTCCTACGTGTTAGGCTTGGGTTGGAAATGAAGGGTTAGAGTCTTGTTTGTAATCTAGAGGTTATTCAAGCGATTTTTAAAGTAATTCTTAAAAAATTTAGCTTGATAACGGGAACAGTTTGGAACTACAATATCCTCTGCCATCGTTCATCCTGTAACATCTGCAAGCTGCTGCGCTCACAATGTCCTCCGCCATTGTTCAACAATAGTCAGCTCTCGTGCTCGCAATATCCTCGACTGAACATCCAGGTCAGCCATAATGTTGTGTTTTTTGGGGTCTGTAAAGTTCTTTGCTGCTGGAATTTCTTGGCTGTTGATCTGCCCTTCCCCTCTCTGACCTTAAATACCATTATGTTCCATAAAGTTATCCTTGGCCCCAATTGTCACCTAGGTTTCATTTGTTCCAGACCCACTGTCCGGCCCATGCCATCAGTCATGTCCCCCTTCCCGATTGGTCCAGGGGGGCCCTTTCTAACGATTTTTAATGTAATTCTTAATAAATTTAGCTTGATAACAGGAACATTTTAGAACTTGGACTTATTTACTTAAGGTAGCATGGTGGGTTATTCACAACGCACCAGAGTTTGCTGGGCGTTGCAAGGCCGAACTTGATAGATGCACATATTTTTCAGCCTGTGTAACAATGTAACTATATAAATTCCGGCAGCAATCACCGGTGAAATACACCGGTGTTCAGAGCTGACAAATGCCGGCAAGTGAGCGGAGAAGCTTCACAGTAAAGTTTCACCTGTACCTCTTTTGTAGTTACTTTAGTGACTGCCGGCGTCTGGCGTTGATTTACACCGTTATTTGCAACATCGGCCTCAGTCGAACCTAATTTCCCTTCCCTTGCAGAATTTCACCGCGCGTGCCTCTTCGCGCACTGTATTTTGCACATTCCTGTAAGATCAGACAGCCGTCGTCTATGGGGAACTAACTAGAGCACGAAGCCGGGCTCATGGGAAATGTTACTCAGAAGCGTCTACTGCGCCGAAGGTTAGCATCGCCCGTACATATACTTTGCTAGAAACGTCTCATTATCCATATGACGATAATAAATAGCAGGCACGTGGGGGAGGCATGCACAAAGGAATAGGCATCATCTACAGGTCTAGTTCCTGTAGATTACACCTCCATTGATCCTCAGACAGCTGAATGGGTCGGACTCGTGGGACCGCAGTAGCTGGAAGCCGATAATCTCTGATGTGCGTCCTACGCGCTGCCTTGTTAGTTTATTGTTGGCTTTTCGTTTTCGTATCCTCCTCTCTGGTTTGTTTAATTCATTATTTAATCAGTAGAAAACCGACCTTAATGCGCAGAACCAAATCCCGTCCTCCCGAGCATCCTTAGTTTCAAAGAACAGTCCCTATCCTTCTTCTCCTCTTCGATCCCCCCTTTATTTTCTTTTTCATGAGCTGTGAATATTTGATGCCCGCAGGCATTTCACGGGGGCCCCCACACAAACAGAAACTCAGAATAATATATGTTTGATCTGGGACGTGCGTTTAGATGGTGGGTTTGCGGAAATGTAGAAACCCTAGCATTTCTCCTCTTCAGTGATTTTATTTTATTTTTTTATTAGGGGGACCTTAATTCATACGAAATCTCCTACGGTGGATCTTAATTTATATGAAATCTCCTACGGTGGATCTTAATTCATATGAAATCACCTACGGTGGATCTTAATTCATATGAAATCTCCTACGGTGGATCTTAATTCATATGAAATCTCCTACGGTGGATCTTAATTCATTTGAAATCTCCTACGGTGGATCTTAATTCATATGAAATCTCCTACGGTGGATCTTAATTCATATGAAATCTCCTACAGTGGATCTTAATTCACATGAAATCTCCTACGGTGGATCTTAATTCATACGAAATCTCCTACGGTGGATCTTAATTCATACGAAATCTCCTACGGTGGATCTTAATTCATATGAAATCTCCTACAATGGACCTATCGCTCATCCTACCTGCCTCCCTCATAACATCAAAGTGTCTCCTTTAACCCCAGGCACTAATGGGATTTACGGAGGTGGCATCACTGTAAATCAGCGAGCGAAAATATGATCGGGGTCGTGACGTAAATCAGCGTTTGCACAGGGTCACTATGCTTTCTTTCCGCCCGTTTAAGTTTATATTTCCTGCGAAATAATACCCTGTCAGCTAAAGAAAGGAAATCACTTTGAACGAGCTAGTGGCTATTGACAATAAATGCGTCAGGTTATTGGATATTCTCTCATTTCGATGATGAGGGTAAAGAGATTGTGCAGAGGCTGAGTGACAGCGTTGTGAATATTATGTAGGGGGATTGTAACAAGGGAATAACCACAGTGTTTTAGGAAAATGGATTTGTTATTGTTCATTTTTTTCCCCTCTTCTAAAGGGAGGAATTGCAGGTTCACGAGACGGATCGGTTTAAAATGGATGTGTACACGGAGAAATGTTTTAGGATCTATCGACGACATTCCGGGAAAATGCACCAGGGACAGAGCATTTTCAGTTCTATACGAATTTGAGAGTCCTCGATGCTCAGGTATTTATAGGTCTTGATGTCTTGGAAATAGTAAAACACGTAAAAGTGGTGGTAGAAAAAGCGGAAGGTCTGCATGAGTGGCCTTAAATTGTGATGTTGTAAAAACGTAACTTACAGGGACATTTTAGTGGGTTTTGCTCTTCCAATAAATCTATTCGGCATGTATAAAAAAAAAATTCTCATCTACATCCATTATCTATTCCCTACCTGTAATGATTTATTCTTATTTAAAAGAAGAGTCCATAGAAAGCACTTGGATTTAGGGCAGGAGGGAGAAGTCTGTCAGGGTTATTCAAAGAGAATCGAAAAGTCACTGCACGTTCGGTGACTTTTCGTTCTCTTCAATTCTGTGAGATTTGGCGATCCCATTTCGGCGACCCTGCGGTGTATTCAGCAAGCACCACAGAGCCGTGGTAATGCAGGGAAAAGTCGCCGCAAACCCAACGAACACTCAACGCAAAACCCGGCGAAGGCACACCGAAACCGGCAAAAACATCTGGATTAACCCTGCCGAACACGCCGGAGAAACCCCGAGCAGGAGCCGATCACAGCGCAGAGCAGCCGCCGGAAAAAGCCAACACCGCAGACGAATGGAGTGAGAAAAAAAAACAGTACGCTTGAATATTTGAAAAGTGAAACGCTGTTTGCAAAGAAACTACTGAGCGAAAATGTCTGAAATTTACATATAAGATCCAGGGAATGATAATAAAAAGGTCTGTTACAGAAAAAAGAAAAAACGGGAAAAAAAAATCCCCAAAAAATGCTTAAAATATCCTAAAAAAATCTATAAATAAAGAGACTCTTTACTGCAGAATATTATAATGAACAGTTTATTAGATATTGAATTAAAACGGGAATATTTTTAACATTGAAGCCTATGGGATTCGCCTGAATAAACCTGTTGAATGAAACCACCGAACGGCAGGGCATTTCAGCTTTTCACTGCTGGTTTTTGTTCTATGAATAGACAAAGCATTGCTTCTCTATGGGGATTTCACTGCCCTCGAACAGGCACCGAACAGGCACCGTATGTGCAGGCAATTCGCCAACATTTGGCGAGCTGCCTGCTCTCTGAGTAGCCGAATGGCCCCAATTCGGATCTCTTTGAATAACCCTGAAAGTGTTCTTCTTTTAAGTACGAATAAAGCACTAGAATGTTCTTTCAAAGCTTTAGGATCGTACGGTAACCTCTACCGCACTTGTGCTTCAAGCGTCCGTTGTTATCGTTTGATATTTTCTTTCCGTGATTCAATGCAATCGAATCCCGCACAGAGATTCACACTTATATAATGTCCACACAACCGAGCTATGGCAAATCCAGCTACAATCTGGAGGCGGCCATCTTGGAATCACATCACAACCTACAGACATTCAGTTGCCGATAAATACCACGGAGAGCATGCGAGGTCGGCAGCAAAGCAGAAGCTTGACTTTGCATGGAACGCTCAGCATTCCACTGAGCAGGAAAGAGGTGAGTCTTCGTTCTCTCTGTGTTTTGCTGTCACTACGCCCAACATGCCCTCAAAGAGCTTGAAATTAAATGATACAGTTAAAGTCTCCCATTATCCGAAGTGTTCAGGACTAGGAGCATTTTGTATTTCATACTTTTTCAGTTGACAATACAGCGTAGACTGGGGAAAGGTGTAGAGGCCTGAAATATGGTGCCCATTGTCTACATGCCTGAAAAATTAGGAGGACCTGAAGGCAGAGGCAGCTCTATAATTAGGTAATATGGGCGGCTGTCTAAGGCCACGCTCCCACTGGGGCCTCAGATTATGGAGTTTATGTAGAATGCCATTATAATGACATTACACACAAATACACCTCTACATTCTCGTACACTTGTCTAACAAGAGAGCTGAATTATTACACTTTTTATTTCAGATTTATTGGGTTATATTCTAAATTTGTGCACAGATAGACGGGCCTCACATTTAAGCTCACTAAGCCTAGAGCCGTCCCTGAATGAAGGCTATGGCTGAGATCCAAGTGTGAGGGAGAGACTTGGAGATGGAGGTAGTATGGCAGAAACAATGACTTTAAGAGGCACTCGAGGGACAGTTTGTTGGAGAAAAAGTAGCAATGTTTCAGTCAGAAGACCTTAATCATGCTTCTGTGCAACTTTGAGTGCCTCTCGTATTCATTGCTTCTGTTGTGCTGCCAGACTGTATGGCACTGGTTGAGCATTCACCAGCTGACCAACAAGATGTTTGAAGGAGCTCTTGGTGGTCAACCTTGCTTCCTGGTATTTAAGTACTAAGGTAGTAGACGGCAAAAGGGTCATTATGACCAGAGAGGGCGATGATGCATCCCAGTCTCCGCATGCCTGTGATATTGTGGCCATGTAGGGTTTTGGTCTTGTAGGAGAAGGTATGACACCACCATAAACCACATCTGTTCAGATGATCAACGCAAGACATAGGCACTTATTAAAACTAACATGCACTCAACGCCCAACTTGACAGCTTTCTGAAGATGTAACCCTGAACTCAGCAGGACCCGACTTGCCGAGTTCCGTTGTGTAGGCCCCACAGCTTCTGTGTTATAGAATTTGCTTGAGGTGCTAAGCCGAACCGTCTCTGGTGGTTTTAATAGATTGCATCCAATGGGGAAACATATCCAAGTGAGCTCAGTACATAGAATTTTATTGCTTCTAGTGCCGTTCTCATTGATTGAGGTTCTGTGCCAGAGGTCCCATGTCAGCAAAATCTAATGGCGTGTTAGGAAATGTCTTCAGGAAGGTCTTTGGCCGTAAAGGTCTAATAAAAAGAATCGGCATCCTCTTAAAACAGCGAGATAAAAATGTCACATGTTATTATAACGATGTTACATTTCTCGAATGAAACCGAATTTCCAATTTTTCTGTTTCTGCAGCTTGACTATTTTGGCCAAAAATGTGCAATATCACTGGACGTCTTCATCACCAGTTGAAGATTTAGAGGCCAAAAAAACCTTATGAGAGAAAAAAAATCATGGGAGATGCTGTATCATAACACCTGGAGGACCTGTTGGAGGAATTGTGGTGACAAGGGGACACACGCCCACATGTGGTGGTCGTGCCCGGTCCTGGCTGCTTACTAGGGCAGGGTCCACACCATGGCTTCTACGGTACTGGACTTTTGATACCCCTCTGGATCAATGGATGTTTCTTTTGTCTCGCCCAGTGGAGGGGTTGTCAGATGCTCACAATCGCCTATTGTCTAAACTCCTGTTGGCGACGACAAAGGCAATAGCGGAGACGATTCCCCGGCCTTGGTGAAGAGTTCACCAAATTATTGAGGAGGAGCGAACCATGGACAAACTGTCAGCTAGGGTGCATGGAACACTGTATTTTACTTCTTATGGTAAAATATGGGAGGTCTGGACGGAGGCTGATCTTCCATGGACTGTAGATGGGTGGTCTTCGGAGGACTTGGTCCGCCAGTTGTACAATTTTCCCTTTGAGTCCTTTCCTTCTCTCTTACAGGTAGGGGCACCATGTCTGTCTTCTCTCGATCCCCCTCTTTTTGTTTCTTTTTCATTCAGGGTAATTCAAAGAGATCAGAATTGCTGGCGAAAGGTAACTGAACGCTGAAAATCAGTGTGCGGTTACCTTTCCTGGCCATTCGGCTATCCAGAGAGCGGGCAGTTCGCCAAATTTTGATTAATTGCCTGCACATACGGTGCCTGTTCGGTGCCTGTTCGAGGGCAGTGAAATCCCCATAGAGAAGCAATGCTTTGTCTATTCCGAGAACAAAAACCAGCAGTGAAAAGTTGCCGAATTGTCCTGCCATTCGGTGGTTTCATTCGACAGGTTTATTCGGGCGAATCCCATAGGCTTCAATGTTAAAAATATTCCCGTTTTAATTCAATATCTAATAAACCGTTTATTATAATATTCTGCAGTAAAGAGTCTATAAATTTTTTAGGATCCTTTAAGCATTTTTCGGGATTTTTTTGCAAAATTACTTTTTTTTTAAACGTTTTTTCTTTTTTCTGTAACAGCCCTTTTTATTATCATTCATTGGATCATATGTAAATTTCAGACATTTTCGCTCAGTAGTTTCTTTGCAAACAGCGTTTTACTTTTCAAACATTCAAGCGTGCATTTCGTTTTTTTTTTCACTCCATTCGTCTGCGGTGACGGGTTTTTCCGGTGGATGCGCTGCGTGTGATCGGCGGCTGCTCGGGTTTCTCTGGCGTGTTTGGCGGGGTTAATCCAGATGTTTTTGTGGGTTTCGGTGTGCATTCGCCTGGGTTTTGCGGTGAGTGTTCGGCAGGTTTGCGGTGACTTTCTCTTGCATTCTGGCGGCCCTGTGCTGCTTGCTGAATAAACCGCAGGGTCGCCGAAATGGGATCGCCAAATCGTACCGAATTTGACCCCCCATTTCTGAAAATAAAGGATTTTAAAAAAAAAACACCTGGAAGGCCGAGGTTACTGACCCCTGCATTAGAGTTTTCGTGTACAAACAAATAATTAATTAATTCCAAAACTACTCATGATAGATAGTTATTGCGCACGTTTTTCCTTCTCTTCGTATTTTTTTTCAGCAGATTTTATGCGCCAACCACTTATTCCTGCACATCTTAAAAACATTTTCTTGTATGTTTTGAGAACTCGCCTCCCTTGATCACAACGCCGCTTGCATTTGTCGCATCATTAAGTAACCAGGACCCATAAATATTGCAGCTGGCCAGGCCAAGGACACGTCTGATCAATACGGCCATATTTACATTCAATGTGAACCCAAACACAATGCGGTTCTTCACTAAACACGGGCAACGGGAACTATTTTTGCCTACAGCTTGCGGTGAGCAAATCTGGCTGGAAATAGCCCGGTACACATTAGGTCATGAGTTGGAACATGTGTTTTTCCAGGTGTCAGGGCTCCGTGTCTTCTTGTTGGCCAGGGATTACACAATTGCGTGTTGCCATCATCTGAATGGATGGAAAGCATAACAGCAGCAGGACGTGGAATTCTGTTGACACATCGTGATATCAAATGAATAGATTATGTCAGAAACGGGAATGGAAGAACCTCCCCGACCTGATATTCTGTTCGGCGCCACACAAGTCTGTGTCGAACAGGAAGTATCTGTGCCGACAATAGATTAGCAGGAGAAAGCAGGACAACCTTCCTCCAGACAGCTCTCCAGCTCCCCCTGCTGGTCTGTAAGTGTAGGTAATGAATCCAGCAGGTCAGTGTGTGCCATGCCATGTTTACCAAGCAGGACCTGGTGGGTTCTGATGACGGCAGGAAGAACATGGGTGTATGTACACACCTCTCACCTCCCAGAAGTTGGCCTCTGAAGGGAATCCACCGTAGCCATCCCAGCAACACGTCCACAGCTCGGGACCCCTAGATAGCCAGCAGCACATCACCATCACACAGGCTTAGGGTCGCCCTCGCGGGTAGGAAATCCAGGAGCGGCGCCCCAGTCGGACCGCCATTCTGGGCACAGCCCTCCTCCTCGGCCACAGCAACTGAACGGTCATCAGCGGAGCCCTCGTTCTCTGCCAACTCCCCAGCATGACCACCAACTGACCCCAGACACCTCTGGTGAGAGGGCTGTCATCCCCCTCCGACACCATCAGACAGGCGTCCAGGGCCGATAACACGGCCTCCGTATCTCTGGTGGGGCGAGGGGAGCCATCCCGTCGCAGCCCTCAGACCCTCCTGCCACACCCACATACAGCCACTCAAGGTGGCCGGGAGACGTGGGCCCACAACTTCCGCAGCCTGCATCATGGTCCCATCCAAGGACAAAACTCTCCAGGACGACGGATGCAGCTAGGCAGGAATACAGCAGGGGTGGTAGGCCGCAAGATGGCCACAAGCAATACACTCCAGCCGAAAAACAGCAGCCAAAAGGTCAGTCTCTCTGGTCCAGAGTGGGGCAGAATGGACTTCGGACATGCACTCCCAATGGCCTTCCATTTAGGGACCCCAGGTAGGGAAGTCAGCGGAAAAAGTCAGCAAAAAAGCCCAGAGGAGAACGAGACGAAGCGGAGCTCCACCAAAACACAACCTCTCCCGTCCTCAGCTGGCCACGCCCCTCCAAACGCCCACTTTTAATAGCATTTTTAGTATGTGCTTGTTAAAAGCTGATTAGGAATGTGTCGTCTGCAATATATTATATTGAAATAACACAATATAATGATCAAAAAACCCACAGCAGCCCGCAGTGTCCCTTTAAGCAAAAAACCAGCAGCTTTACCGGCACTTCCCTGTGCAGTGCGGCTATATAAAGCTTCTTCCAGGCATGCTTCAAACAACCTCGCTTCATAAATGTTGCATTGACCCTACAGGATGCCACCTTTTTCAGAAAGATCTGCCAAGATAAACTGGCAGGAGACCCAACACGACTGCTGGCTCGGACCGCGTGAAGAGTCAGGTTTCGCGGCCGATTCTAGCTCTGCTGCGATTTTCCGTCCACGGATCATAACATTCGGGCAAGGCGGAGATCCAGCTCGAAGTGGACATGGTGGAAAAAAAAGTTGAATTCGAAGAACTTGTCAATTCTGACGTTCCTCCTGCTCGACGCGTCTAGATTCCCTCGCGATTCTCAACCATTCCACCAATAACCCTTGAAGGAGTCATTAAGACGCAGGTCTTCACGTTCCCCTAGAGTCCGAACAAAACGCAAGAAGAAGTCCCGGAGCATAAATAAACGATGGCGGGTCCGGTGGAACCATCCATCAATTCACTGTAATGGATTAAAGTCTCCCAGGATGAATCTCAGCACATTCTCTGCTCGTGTACGTTAAAGGCGCCTTGTAAGGCGCAAATCATTTTCCAAAATGGCGGCCAGAAGTGGAGCAGCCGTCTGGTCGGTCACAATCAGACCGATGTCTCTCAGCGCAGAAGAGATTCTGTTGCTTCCTCTGTAGGCAGCGAGGACACCATATCTGAAGTCATCATCACCCGGCCTCCTCGTGGATTGAAATGCTAAAAATGAGAGGCGTGGCCAGGACGACACATAAGTCGCCCTTTTATGAGAGCACGTGACTGCGCGTCACTTCAAGGGGCGGGATTTTGATGAATCTCTCTGATCCGATTAACTTCTAAATGATCCCACAGCGAAACAAGCAGCTACCGGGTAATAATGTGGTTATCGGACGCTAAAGTCCTTCTCTATACTGAAGCTCCTCCCCCTTTTCTCTTCTGATTGGCCAACTCTCACCGTCCAATCAGATGCGTTTAATAGAGAAGCATGCTGCCGCCATCGCCCGCCTCGTCTGATCTCACCTGACAGGTAAACACCGGCAGCTCTGACTGGCCCTCAGATTACTGTGACGTAGGGAGGAATAAGAAGAAAAAGGGGAGGGGGTAGAGATCATTTTACATAGGGATAGAGGAAGACGGAAGGCTCTGCTGCTAAATAGGAGGGAATAAAAGCACCAGTTACACTGCATTCTATTGAAAAGGGGAGATAAACGTCAGTATTTGCCTTTTTTTAAAGCTTTAGAGACTCATGATGCAGGTGGCTGCAGATACAATATATTTAGGGAACAAGTGTATCCGGTTTAATGCACACTGCTCCCCCTGGTGGCTGTATGTGTAATGGCATGTCTAAAATTCAACAAAGAAGTCCCTCTGTATTGCACAGCGATGGCCGATACAACCAAGTCAGAGAACAGGGCAGGGGTCAAATCCAAAAAAAATAAATGTGGGAACTCACCAACTTTTCTGTCCATTCTGGTCTCAAAGAGTACCGTGAGCCGCAGCAGCTGCAGCACCTCTTTATGCATGACACTGCCATTCCTCTGGCAAACACTGAGAAATTGTCAATCCCGCGCCTTCCCAACGTACTTAAATCCAGGAAAACCCTTAGACATAAACAGTTTTATAAAATTGTGTCTGTATAGAAAAGGTATTGAGTCTTCCCAGTATATTGGTCAAAAGGGAACTCAGTTCCTCCTGCTAAAACAGTGAGGGAACTGCGTTCCCAAGCGTTCCTTCAGATCAGGACCCCTGCATCAGAGAGAATCCCGTATTATGGTTAAGGCAGCATAAAGATAAGGTGCATGATGCACACCATTCAACACAACATCTTAGGCAGTCACTATAGATAGAAAAAGTTCCTTAAGTTCTGTTCCATCCAGTAAGGTAACATGGGGCGCGTGCATTAAAGGCAATCATCCTGACGTTAATGCTTTCACATCCAAGCCCTAACGTTCACTATGGACCAGAGCCCTAAGTGGTGCTATTATTCTTTCCCATTGGCGGCTCCCCCTAAACAATCTCACATTCCAAACACTTCAAACAGCCAATAAAGAACACTTTGGGGGTTATTTAGAGCGCACCGAAATGTTGCCGACATTTCGGGGCTCTCTTGTTTCCTGCACTTCGGAGAATCAAAGTTCCCCACCCTGCGGTGTATTCAGGATTCACCGTAGGGTCCCCGAAGTGCAGGTAAAACCAGCCGCAAACCGGCAGAACACCCACTGAAAACTCGCCGGAACCACTGGAAAAAAAAGACGCCGAACACGTCGCAAAAAGCCGACGAGCCGCCGATCACAGCGCAGACCAGCTGCCGCAAAAAACAGACAAGTTGACGAACAGGGTAAAAAAAAAAACTAAAACGAAACGTTTGAAAGTTTCAGAATTGAAACGCTGTTTGCAAAAAAAATACTGAACGAAAATGTCTGGAATTTACACATAAGATCCTATGATTGATAATAAAAAGGTCTGTTACAGAAAAACCCTATTAAAAAAAACCCTAAAACCCTATTAAAAAAAAAAACGGAAAAAAATTCCTGAAAAAATCCAGAAAAATGCCTAAAGGATTCTAAAAAAATCTATTAATAAAGAGACTTTTTGCTGCAGATTAAAATAATAAACGGTTTATTAGATATTGAATTAAAATGTGAATATTTTTAACATTGAGACCTATGGAATTCTCCTGAATAAACCTGTCGAATGAAACCACCGAATGGCAGGGCACTTCGGCAACTTTTCTCTGCTGTTCGGTGTCTCTGAATAGATAAACCATTGCTTCTCTATGCAAAATTTCACAGTTGCCGAACAGGCACCGTACTTGCTGGCAGTTCGCCAGAATTTGGCAAACTGCCTGCTGTCTGAATAGCCGAATGGCCACGAAATGTCACCGTACGGGGAAATTCCCTATTCGGTGTCATTTCGGGGTCAGATCAGCTCTCTCTGAATTACCCCTTTTGATCTTAAGGAATGGCGCTGGAGGCGGGGCCAGAGACAAGCCTATCCCAGAATTTTTAGCCGCCATCAGGACTAGTTATGTTAATATAAACGTCGTTTAGAACAACAGCAAAGTAGTTTATTTCCACCGATTTCTGGCATTTATTATATTTTATAGACGCCATGCTGGGGTTTTTATTGCTCTGCAGCTCTGTTATACACCCAGACGCCCGATAAAAGGGAATGAGGTGAGTAGATTTACGAGATGATGTTAAACAGGGACAGAGGGAGGTAAGCCCAGAATAAGGAGTGGCTGGTGTCAATTTGGAAGCTTTAAAAGTTATCGATTTGTTATTTTCTGTCCTTAACAGCCGCTACGCTCTCGGATTTCTGTCTACAGGAGGGGTCGGCAACCCTCGGCCCTCTGGATGTTTTGTAACTACATTTCCCATGAGGTTCAGTCAACCTAATGAGTGGTTGAGCATCATGGGAGGTGTAGTTCTAAAACATCTGGAGGGCCGAAAACACAGTAACAGCCTCATAAACAACGAAAAAAAGGTAATTTCTTCAGTCTCATTTATTATATTTGTATTTCCAGTGGGGTTTTTTTTTTTTATGTAGCTCAGGCAGCGAAGAAATCGAGAAGAAAGCGAGAAGAATGGCGTTCCCTTTCAATAAAAATGAGATTTACGGCTCATTTAGGGATATTTTTTTCCTGTAAGGCAGGAAAATCGAGAGCTCCAGCATCAGGGAGGTGGGGTGGGGGAGCTCCAGGGCTGCGAAAAAAATTCTTCCAAAAATCCGTCAGAATTAACATTCATGTTACACTCGCTTACTTTGATACGGAATAAGAAATTTTGGGTCAATTGACTTCGGTATGGCTCCTGAGAGCGGCAGGCGACGGTTCTTCCCCCTCGCCCCTGGAATGGTCAGTCGGTTGTTTTGATAAACATGGCAGACGATGACAGCGGCGCAAATGTGGCCGCAGACTGACAGCGACGTGCCCGCAATAAGCTCAAACACTCCCTCCGGTGGTCAGATGCCGCACTAACACTTTCACAAATAAAGACAAACTGCCATTCAATGACACACACAGGGCGGACTGACAGCACTCTGGCCCCCGGAGGGGCTCCTCAAACATGCGTTATATATATATATATATATCCGGCAGAACATTGTGGGGAAAATTGCTGGATACATCATCGCATTCCATGTACCCAGGACGTACTTGAAAACGAGAGAAATCTCAATGTATCCTTCCTGGTAAAATCCTTTATAAATAAATAAATGTGCAGCAAATTCTGTTGTTTATAAGATTTTATGTCCATGTGGTTTGGCCTATACTGGCAAAACCCAATAATGGTTTGCGGGGAGGATGGGCAACCATCGAGATGCCATCAGGGCGGCTCCTAATGGTACCGATAATCCTAAAGTGCTCCCCTCCCCGTATGATTCCCCCCCATCGGGGCCTTATTTCCTCTTACAACACGCCACTGCCTGGGTTGGTTCACACTCAACTAACAGGTAACAGCTTGATCCCTTCAGGCCCCTAGAAGCTCTGCATGTGGACCACAAGTGCCCCAAACCACAGCGTCATGCTCAACACAAACAGGATGTACCTACGTGTGACGGCTTGTGACCACCGGCCGGGCTGGCCAGTTTGACCTGATAACACGTGTTTTATAAAACAAATAAAAAATGTAAATGTGGTTATTCGGCACGTGTTTTTTCCCCCGAAGGCTAGTGTCCCGACATCGAAAAGCCAGAGGGTTAACCCTAAACCCAACCCTAACCCCAACACCCTAACCCCTAATCCAGAGCCGTAGCTAGCTCCTTCTGCACCCGAGGCAAGAACAGAAAACTGTGTGCCCCCCCCCACATTACTGTGAATTTTACTGCTGTGCAGCTCTGATACGCTCTTGCACACCGCATATTACTGCGAGTTTACTGTTGTGCAGCTCTGTGATACGCTTATACTGTACACACTGCACATTACTGTGAGTATACTGCTGTGCAGCACTGTGATACACTTATACTGTACACACACACATTACCGCTGTGCAGCTCTGTGATATGCTTATACTGTACACACTGCACATTACTGTGAGTATACTGCTGTGCAGCTCTGTGATACACTTATACTGTACACACACACACATTACCGCTGTGTAGCTCTGTGATATGCTTATACATGATATATTGCCCCCAGCTCACATGGATATGGATATATTGCCCCCAGCTCTAATTTATATAATGCCCCCAACTCTCATGGATATATTGCCCCCAGCTCGCATGGATATATTGCCCCCAGCTCACATGGATATGGATATATTGCCCCCATCTCTAATTGATATATTGCCCCCATCTCTAATTGATATATTTCCCACCAGCTCTCATGGATATATTGCCCCCCCCAGCTCACATGGATATATTGCCCCCAGCTTTCATGGATATATTGCCCCCCAGCTCTCATGGACATATTGCCCCCCCAGCTTTCATGGATATATTGCCCCCCAGCTCACATGGACATATTGCCCCCCAGCTTTCATGGATATATTGCCCCCAGCTCACATGGATATATTGCCCCCCAGCTCTCACGGATATATTGCCCCCCAGCTTTCATGGATATAGTGCCCCCAGCTCTCATGGATATATTGCCCCCAGCTCACATGGATATATTGCCCCCCAACTCTAATGGATATATTGCCCCAGCTTTCATGGATATATTGCCCCCAGCTTTCATGAATATATTGCCCCCCAGCTCTCATGGATATCATGCCCCCCAGCTCGCATGGATATATTGCCCCCCAGCTCTCATGGATATATTGCCCCCACCCCCAGCTCTCATGCATATATTGCCCCCCCAGCTCTCACCTCTGTCAGCACGGCCGTTCTTCTCTCTGCGAGCGGCCGCATGCAGCTTGGCCGCTCGCCAGGAACCACCTGACCAGGGCACGAGATCGCGGAGTTCACGTGAACTCTGCGATCTCGCGAGAATGCGGCTGCGCTGGACCAGGTCTGGTGCAAGACTGGTTCAACACTATGCCAATCACCGCTCAATCATGGGCTCACAGATCTAAGTCCCGCAGCACACTAACGTTTCCACGCGCCAATTCTGCACACATTTCAAAGGAGATTTCAAAGGAGATACAGTAGTTGTGTGCTACTGCCGGTCTGCCACGCTACTGGGGGGTCTCATTTCTACCAAATATCAGGGAATTTAGGTGATGTGTGTCTTGTCACTGTGCCAGCAAGTTTTTTTTGGGGTTTACAACTTTCTTTAAAACATTTGTGAATTGAGGTGATCTGTGTCTCGTCACTGGCTGCCAGCTGTCAGTGTGTCTCACTGAGTTATACCAGAGTTCTTTGATTCAACTCTGGTATAAAGATTTAGAGTTCTGTATATAGTTAATCTATATATCACTCACCATGTCTGAAAGAACAATAAGGACAGGCAGACGCTCCCAGACACAGATAAGAGGGCAAGCAGCCCCTGTGTCGGGAGGCTGTGCCTCTGGACGTGGTGCATCCTCTGCAGGGGCACGCTTGTCCTTTCTAACTGGTGCTGTTCGTCTTAAGCAGCAGCAACATACAGAGGACTTGGTGGATTGGCTAACCAGGCCATCCGAGTCCTCTGCCAGCCAGGCTTGTAGTGCTTTACAGTCCACCTCAGCTGCCAAAGCATCTAATGCAGCCTCCATGTCCACAGCTACTCCTGCCGTAGCCTCGCTATCACACACGGAGTCAGCTGAATTCTTTGACTACAATGACAGTGACATGCTGCTTGAGGATGCGCAGCAAGTACAGTGCTCTGATTCAATCTCTGAGGTTGAGGAAGGGAGTATAATCAACCTAGAGGAAGGGGGTGCCAGTGATGACACACAAATAACTGGCACTCAAGCTGCCCCAGCAGCTGCAGCATACTGCCAAGTTGGCTCCAGTGACGAGGAGATAGGGGGTGATGATGACAATGATGATGAGGTCACTGACTCCACCTGGGTGCCAAATCGAACAGAGGAATTAAGGGAGGAGGAGGCACAGCAAACACGAGGCACAACATCCTCTGTGACCAACCGTAGCACTAGCCAGTCCAAGGCATCACATGTCAGAGCTGCTCCAGTGCAGAGCCAGGGGCGGATCCAGAGACTAGTCTCGGGAGGGGCACTTACAGAAAATAAGGTGTTTTAGCAGAGAGCCCGACTCACGAGAATTTACAGAGGGCCCGGCTCACAGGAGCTTACAATCTAGAGAGCAGAGGGCCCGGCTCACAGGAGTTTACAATCTAGAGGAGCAGAGGGCACCCAGGAGCTTACAATCTAGAGGAGCAGAGGGCACCCAGGAGCTTACAATCTAGAGGAGCAGAGGGCACCCAGGAGCTTACAATCTAGAGGAGCAGAGGACACCCAGGAGCTTACAATCTAGAGGAGCAGAGGGCACCCCGGATTTTACAATCTAGAGGAGCAGAGGGCACCCCGGATTTTACAATCTAGAGGAGCAGAGAGCCCCCAGCTCACACATGAATTTGCCCCCAGCTCAAGGATTTGCCCAGCTCATGGATTTGCCCCCAGGTCATGGATTTGCCCAGCTCATGGATTTGCCCCCAGGTCATGGATTTGCCCAGCACATGGATTTGCCCAGCTCATGGATTTGCCCCCAGGTCATGGATTTGCCCCCAGGTCATGGATTTGCCCAGCACATGGATTTGCCCAGCTCATGGATTTGCCCCCAGGTCATGGATTTGCCCAGCTCATGTATTTGCCCAGCTCATGTATTTGCCCCCAGGTCATGGATTTGCCCAGCACATGGATTTGCCCAGCTCATGGATTTGCCCCCAGGTCATGGATTTGCCCAGCACATGGATTTGCCCCCAGCTCATGGATTTGCCCCCAGGTCATGGATTTGCGCCCAGGTCATGGATTTGCCCAGCACATGGATTTGCCCAGCTCATGGATTTCCCCAGGTCATGGATTTGCCCAGCTCATGTATTTGCCCAGCTCATGTATTTGCCCCCAGGTCATGGATTTGCCCAGCACATGGATTTGCCCAGCTCATGGATTTGCCCCCAGGTCATGGATTTGCCCAGCTCATGTATTTGCCCAGCTCATGTATTTGCCCCCAGGTCATGGATTTGCCCAGCACATGGATTTGCCCCCAGCTCATGGATTTGCCCCCAGGTCATGGATTTGCCCAGCTCATGGATTTGCCCCCAGGTCATGGATTTGCCCAGCACATGGATTTGCCCAGCTCATGGATTTGCCCCCAGGTCATGGATTTGCCCAGCTCATGTATTTGCCCCCAGGTCATGGATTTGCCCCCAGCTCATGGATTTGCCCCCAGCTCATGGATTTGCCCAGCTCATGGATTTGCCCAGCTCATGGATTTGCCCCAGCTCATGGATTTGCCCCAGCTCATGGATTTGCCCCAGCTCATGGATTTGCCCCCAGCTCATGGATTTGCCCCCAGATCATGGATTTGCCCCCAGCTCATGGATTTGCCCCCAGCTCATGGATTTGCCCAGCTCATGTATTTGCCCAGCTCATGGATTTGCCCCCAGCTCATGGATTTGCCCCAGCACATGGATTTGCCCCCAGCTCATGGATTTGCCCAGCTCATGTATTTGCCCAGCTCATGGATTTGCCCCAGCTCATGGATTTGCCCCAGCACATGGATTTGCCCCAGCTCATGGATTTGCCCCAGCTCATGGATTTGCCCCCAGCTCATGGATTTGCCCCCAGGTCACACATGGATTTGCCCCCAGGTCACACATGGATTTGCCCCAGCTCATGGATTTGCCCCCAGGTCACACATGGATTTGCCCCCAGGTCACACATGGATTTGCCCCAGCTCATGGATTTGCCCCCAGGTCACACATGGATTTGCCCCCAGGTCATGGATTTGCCCCCAGGTCATGGATTTGCCCCCAGCTCTCACCTGGATTGTTGCCCCAGCTCCGGCAGGGGGTTGAGGGACCCAGATGCCGGGCAGTGCGGGAGCGCCTGCCCGATCTTGAACAGTCCGTCCTGTGAAGTGGATGCGGCTGTGTGCGTGCGCAGCCGGTCACGCGGTCCGGCCAGTCAGGTGGTACAGAGTCTCAGTACCACCTAATAAGCCGGACCACGTGACCGGCTGCGCACGCACACAGCCGCATCCACTTCACAGGACGGACTGTTCAAGACCGGGCAGGCGCTCTCGCGCTGCCCGGCATCTGGGTCCCTCAACCCCCGGGCCAAATCTCGGGGGGGCAATTGCCCCGTTGCCCCCCCCTGGATCCGCCCCTGTGCAGAGCGCTGTTGTCTCAAAGAACACATGCAGGAACTCTGTTGTCTGGGAGTTCTTTAAGAAATGTGCAGTAGAGCGCAGCGTTGCTATTTGTAATCTGTCAGACAGGGGCTGACTGGCAACTTTTGGCCCGGGTGGCAAGCACCACACAGAGGCCCAGATTTCCGCAACTCGGGCCCATGTTTAAGTAAAAACAAACACGGGAAGCAAATTACTCCCCGGGGTCTTCCCCCCCCAATTCATTAACCTGCTGAGCTCCAGGTCCACCGCTCCAGACTAGGGCTCTCTCTCACAGGCTCAGCCTCCCTCAAGCCAGGCACCCCAAGCCCCCCTCCCCCTCATTCAATTTATTAACTCCCCGGGGTCTTCCCCCCCAATTCATTAACCTGCTGAGCTCCAGGTCCACTGCTCCAGACTAGGGCTCTCTCTCACAGGCTCAGCCTCCCTCAAGCCAGGCACCCCAAGCCCCCCTCCCCCTCATTCAATTTATTAACTCCCCGGGGTCTTCCCCCCCAATTTATTAACCCTGAGCTCCAGGTCCACTGCTCCAGTCTAGGGCTCTCAGCCACCCTCAGGCCAGGCAGGGCTGGGCCTGGGCCCCCCCTCAATTTATCAACCCTGTGCAGGAAGCAGCGCCCCCCCTCAATTTATTAACTGTCCTCAGGGCCAGGCTCATCACGGCCTGGCTGCCTTCATCCAGAAGATTAGGGCTCTCTCTCACAGGCTCAGCCTCCCTCAGGCCAGGCACCCCAAGCCCCCCTCCCCCCTCATTCAATTTATTAACTCCCCGGGGTCTCTCCACTCTCCCCCCCCCCAATTTATTGACGTGTGTCCCTCCACTCCTCCAGTGACTGAGTGAACGTCTCCAGACTTTTCACTCAGCCAGCCAGGGCAGGCCCAAGACAGTTCATATATCACCAGCCAGCACTGCCAGGCCCAGCACCCACAGGTGCGTGAGGCCGTGAGCTGCTACTGAGTCTGAGCTTGAGGCTTGAGGCGAGCCTTAAGAGGTCAGGTCAGAGTGTGGGATGCGGCCGGCCCGCCATGCACAGGGCACCCACTCCCACTCACTCACTCACCAATATAAATTTTGCAATGTTGACTCTCTTCTGTGCGTGATGATCCCTCCTCCACGGCCAGGCAATGAATCCACCTCCGTCCTCCAAGGAGTCCAAGCAGCCTCTGCTTCGCGATGCCTGGCAGCTGCACACTGAGTCCCACTCACGCAGGGGGTCTGATGATGCTCCCCCGACGACGTCACTGACGGCTGTCGGCCGCGCCTGCCGGCCTGCACGCTCCCATCACGTGGATGAGGTGGCGCGGAGGCATCACGTGGGGGGCGGGGCCGGCGCCAGTGCTTCTGCGCGGCCGGCCAGGACCTGAGTGGCGCTGCGCCGGCTGAATTAAAAAAAATAATTACACCACGAACATATTTACCACACAATATCGGCCTTATGGGTTCGGATTCGGCCGGGGGGACGCTTGCCACCCTGCCCCCCGGCCCAGTCCGCCCCTGCTGTCAGATGAGGCTTAAGCGTGGGAAAGATACCTGACACTTGGGTACCACGTGCTTGAGGCGACATATGAACAAGTGTCACACATCCAGTTGGCGCAAAACTTTGCGTAGGTCCTCCTCCTCATCTGTCTCTACCCACACTGTATGTCCTGCCATGTCATTGCCTACAACCTCCACCGACAGGGATGATGCTACAGTAAGGGATGTACCAGGTCCTTCCTCACAATGTGACATCATCCCAGTAGCTGTAGATTTACGCAGTCAGATTACGTTGCCGCAGCTGCTGCAGCGAAAGAAAAAATATAGTCCCAGCCATCCCCAAGCACAGCGTCTAAATGCCAGCTTAGCAAAATTACTCGCATTGCAGCTGCTGCCTTTCCAGCTGGTGGACTCTGCTCCTTTCCGTGAATTTGCTTAATGTGCTGTACCACAGTGGCAGGTTCCAAAACGCCATTACTTTTCACGCAAGGCCATTCCAGCACGTGGAAGACAATGTTATCCAGTCATTGGGAAAGGCAGTCAGCAGCAAAGTGCATGTGACTTTAGACACGTGGTCCAGCAAGCATGGACAGGGTCGTTACATTTCCTTCACGGCACACTGGGTAACTCTGATTACAGCTGGGAGGGATCCAAGACGGGGCTCTGTGCTGGAGCTTGTTCATCCACCACGACTCCAGAAAGCTGCTTGTATGAGGTCTGTCTGCTCCACCACCACCACCTCTTCCTCCTCCTCCTTCTCTGTCTCTGGCGAAGTGGCAGTTAAACCGACACCTGACAGGGTATACGCAATGGCTCAAGCAAAAAGATGCCATACTGTGCTTGAGATAGTTTGTTTAGGGGACAGGAGCCACACCGGGTCAGAAATTTTGTCAGCTCTGCATGGGCAGGTGCAGAGATGGTTAACACCACGCCAGCTTGAGCTGGGAATAATCGTCTGCGATAATGGCAGCAACCTTCTCTCCGCCCTACGCAAGGGTAAATTGACGCATGTACCATTCCTAGCACACGTCCTAAATCTGGTGGTACAGCGTTTCCTAACCAAGTACCCAGGGCTGCCAGAGCTTCTCATCCAGGCCAGAAAAGTCTGCAGCCACTTCAGACGGTCATTCCCAGCAAGCGTTCGCCTGGCAGAAATTCAAAGAGAATTCCACCTTCCCACAAACCGTCTGATCTGTGACTTGCCCACCAGGTGGAACTCGACATTAGCAATGCTGCAGCGTCTGCACAAGCAGCAGAGGGCCATCAACGAGTACCTGTGTGAGTATGGCACAAGGACAGGTTCAGGTCAACTTGGTTTTTTTCCCCCCCGCAGTGGCTGATGATCAAGGATGCATGCACTGTACTGTCACCATTTGAGGAGGCAACGAGGATGGTGAGCAGGGACAGTGCATGCATCAGTGACACAATTCCTTTAGTGTTCCTGCTGGAGCACACTCTGCGGGGAATTATAGATGTAGCTCTAGAGGCAGAGCAGCGGGAGGAAGAGGAGGCCTTCCCTAGCTCTCAAGGCACCAGTCTTTCTGCAGACAGCATTCCAGCGGGTCCTACTCAGATCAGACAGGAAGAGGATGAGGAGGAGGAGGAATATTTAAGTAGTGGGGGCATTGAAGGTGGGGATTCCTCAAGGCAGGGTTTTGTGTGCCCAGAAACAGAAGGGCTAGTGCGTGGCTGGGAGGAGGAAGTGTACGATACGGTCATCCTCATTGACCAGGAAGACTCGGAAGCTAATGCCACCTCCAACCTACGCTGCATGGGCTCCCTAATGTTGCAAAGCCTGCTATAGGACCCCAGGATTCGTGCTATCAAGGAGAGGGATCATTACTGGTTGGCAACCCTTCTTGATCCACGATACAAGGGGAAAGTTGCAGAGCTCATCCTGCCCGCACAGAGGGAGCACAGGATGAAAAAACTTGAGGACGCTCTAAAGCGACACTTGTGTAACACCTTTCCAGGCACTGGTAGATTACCAAGTGCTGACACACGTGCTTCTGAGGCTGCGGGTGATCATAGGAATAGTGGTGAAGGCCAGGGCCTCTTGACTGATGCTTTTTTAAATTTTTTTAGTCCTCGACGCCCAGGGACGTCAAATGTAGGCACCCATTGCCAGCGTCTTCACCGCATGGTGCAGGACTACCTAGGGGCAAGGGCAGACCTGGATACCTTTCCAGCAGATGGTCCACTGGCTTACTGGGTGTTGAGATTGGATCACTGGCCAGAACTTAGCCAATATGCTATGCAGCTACTAGGTTGCCCTTCATCTAGCGTGCTTTCCGAAAGGACGTTCAGTGCGGCTGGAGGTTTTGTCACAGACAAAAGAGTGCGTCTGTCCACCGACTCTGTAGACCGGCTGACATTTATAAAAATGACTCAGTCCTGGATCAGCAGCTATCAATCCCCTGATGCTGAAGTAATGGAATAGATCGGGGATGTCCTCTTCTGCATTCACAAAACCTCCAGCACTGAACTCTTCCACAATACCACAAAAGGGTTACGGTGTGAAGGCACTTGCTGCCATGAAAGGCACAATATTTGGCTGCACTGACGCCTGTGCCAGATTTATATCATTTTAATTTTTTGAACCGCAGGGTCCTACCCTGCACTCTTCCACAATACCACAGAGGGGTTACTGTATGATGATACTTGCTGGCCTGGCATTAAAGGCACAATATCTGGGTGCACTGACGCCCATTAACAGATAAAAAACTTTTCAATATAGGACCACATGGTCCACCCCTGCATTCTTCCACAATACCACAGAGGGGTTACTGTATGATGATACTTGCTGGCCTGGCATTAACGGCACAATATCTGGGTGCACTGACGCCCATTAAACCCTTCGCTGCGGCGGACGCGCTCAGAAAATCCAACCGCATGTCATGTTCCATGCGGTGGACGCGCTGAGCGCGTCCTGCCTTTGGGGTCAGCGTTCGGCCGGGTTCCGGCCGATCGCTGGCCCCCCCGGTGCGGGCTGACATCCTCGATGTCAGCCCTGCATCCGGAACCGCCGCCAGAGTAATTAGGTGTCATCCCGGTGGCGCGATGACACCTAATTCAGGCACCCCCCCCCCCGCATGTGCGGAGGAGGCGCCTGAAAGGGAGGGGGAGGTCCTTCCGACCTCTCTCCCTCCCGATCGGCGGCGTTGCGGGGGTTAACCCAGGCACCGTTTGGAAGGGCACAGCCTGCCCTTCCAAATGGTACCTGGCATTAACCCCTGGGGAGCCGGATCACGAATCGGCGCTGAAAAGCGCCGGTTCGTGATCCTTTCCCGGAGCTGGCCGACATCTTGGATGTCGGACAAGCCTCCGGAACTCCCCCTGAGGACTGGCGTCATCGTGCATAGCACGATGACGCCAGTCCTGGAGTTAACCCCTAGCTGCCACCAATGGTGGAGATAGGGGGTTCCAATGAACCCCCTATCTCCCGATCCGTGGCAGCTAGGGGTTAAAGTTTGGTATTGTTGGATCGGCCAGAGCATGGCCGTTCCAACGATACCAAACACGAATGTGAAAAAGTTTGTAAAAAAATATATATATATATTTTTTTTTTAAAAAAATTATAAAAAAAAAATAAACAAGTTTTTTTTCTTTTTTTTGGTTTGTTAATGCAGCAATATTGTTCCCATTTCAATTATAATGTGAACAATGATGCTGCACTAACGATTTTTGTATGCGGTGCGTTTGTTAAAAATCGTGTAATTTTCCCCAAACAAAAATGTAACGAGACCCCATCTCTAATTTTTTTAACAAGCGCACCCCATACAAAATATAGCCGCAATTGCTCACATGTTAAAATGTGAAAAAAAACCACTTTACACGTTGTAAATTATTGAAAAATCATATTTTATTGCATTTTTTGTTATAATATATAGACAGGTCATGACGTATACATATAATAATGACATATTATGAATCTGCCGTGTCTGACGGAAAGAACGATATATAATATGTCTGGGTCATGTACTAAAATAAGCCTTCAAAACACGTTTAAACATGATGAGCAAAACCGGTAAAAATGACCTCAGCACAGGGGCGGGAAAAGCCTCAGCAGCGAAAGGGTTAACAGATAAAAAAAAACACTTTTCAATATAGGACCACATGGTCCACCCCTGCATTCTTCCACAATACCACAGAGGGGTTACTGTATGATGATACTTGCTGGCCTGGCATTAAAGGCAGAATATCTGGGTGCACTGACGCCCATTACAACCAGATAAAAAACTTTTCAATATAGGACCGCAAGGTTCACCCCTGCATTCTTCCACAATACTACGGAGGGGTTACTGTATGATGATACTTGCTGCCCTGGCAGTCTTGCACCAAAGGCAGAATATCTGGGTGCACTGACGCCTTGACCAGAATCATATGTTTTCAATATAGGACCACATGGTCCACCCCTACATTCTTCCACAATACTACAGAGGGGTTACTGTATGATAGTACTTGCTGGCCTGGCACTAAAGGCACAATATCTGGGTGCACTGCCACTGACGCCTGTATCAGATTCATATCCTCAGAGGGGTTACGGTGTGACGGCACTGTTGGGGATGCTAAAGGACCAATTTTAAAGCACCTATTGTTACTTTCATCCAAAGCCTGCATAAGTTTCACAATAATTTAGCCAAAAAAATCAGTAAACTTTTTCTGCGCGTCCTAAAATGTCTTTTCATACAGGCTGCCGCCCCAAGCAGTTGTTTATGGATAGATTAAAGGAAAAGCATTTACCGTCATATGAAACGTAATTTTTTTGTTTTTAAGTGTTTCTATACATCCTAGAAATCCGCCACTTCACGGGCAGGTTATGGGGACCTCCTAGGCATGATATTTGAAGGAATTTTTTGTTTTTATTTTTAACCCTTATTTCATGGAAAACTCACTGTCCCTTTAAAAACGTTTTTTTTTTAACTTTTTGTCCTTGTTTCCTGTCCCCCAGGGCACTACCCGGACCCCCATACACCTTTTATGGCAAATATGTAGCATATATGCCCTCTTGGAGGGCACTCTAAGAACCAAATTTTCAGCCCCATTGAGTTGCATTGGGTTCGAGTTCAGGTTCAGGTTCAGACCCGAACAAATGGGAAGTTCATGTTTGGGCTCGAACCGAACTCGAGGGGTGTTCGGCTCACTCATCCCTATACACAACCCCATCAGCATCTCTATACACAAACAGCATCTCTATACACAAACAGCATCTCTATACACAACCCCATCAGCATCTCTATACACAAACAGCATCTCTATACACAACCCCATCAGCATCTCTATACACAAACAGCATCTCTATACACAAACAGCATCTCTATACACAAACAGCATCTCTATACACAGCCTCACAGCATCTCTATACACAACCTCACAGTATCTCTATACACAACCTCACAGTATCTCTGTGAACTCTCAAATGAACCCCCTATCTCCACCAGTGTAAGGAAAATTGCTGACGGCGTAATAAAAAGCATAGCGCTGCCTCATAGTAATGGGACTTGCAGCAGTATTACTAGGATTCACCTCCTACCATGCAGTGTTCAGGTGCTGCCTAATTCACCTTAATGCTCCCTGCATAAAACCAGACCACACCTCAGGAACCACGCTTCCACATTGACTTGGAATCTCCAAGCTGCTAGGAGCTGAACTTGTTCATACCATACTTACCTGAATTCTGGATCCTATTTCAACCTGCTGGATCTCCTCTTTATACCTCCTGGACTTATTGTTTCTCCCTGGATTTCTCCTATAAACTCCCCTGGATTACAAGGATTTATTTCACTACCTACCTGGACGCCCATACAGAGTGCACTCTGAGGACTAAGTCATAACTTTATTATTTAAAGACTTCTTCCTCTTTATTGTTTATCTTCGCATATATATACAGTTGTGTTCAAAATTATTCAACCCCCAATGCTGTAAAGGGTTTTAGGGAATTTAGTGTACATTTGTAATTGTATTCAGAATGAAATCCTACAAGGACTTTTTAAAGAACCATATGCAACTAAAATGACATCAATTGGTTTTGTAATACAGTAGTAAATGTTTCTTTTGTGAATTCTTCATTGACACAATTATTCAACCCCTTAAAGACTACCACTCTGAAGAACAGAGGTTCATTCAAGTGTTTTCAATCAGGTATTGAAAACACCTGTGGATGTCACGGAGCAGCAATAAAGCATAATAAGCACCAATTAGGCAGCTTTAAAATGACTGTGATACTCAGCTCCTTCTAGACATTTACTGGTGTGGTTACAAACATGGTGAAGTCAAGAGAATGGTCCAGGAAGACAAGAGAAGAGGTGATTACTCTTCACAGGAAGGGCAATGGCTATAAGAAGATTGCAAAGATGTTAAACATACCAAGAGAGACCATAGGAAGCATCATTCGCAAATTCAAGGCAAAGGGCACTGTTGAAACGCTACCTGGTCGTGGCAGAAAGAAGATGCTGACTTCGACTGCTGTGCGCTACCTGAAGCATAGAGTGGAGAAAAGTCCCCGTGTGACTGCTGAGGAACTGAGAAAAGATTTGTCAGATGTGGGTACTGAAGTTTCAGCTCAGACAATACGGCGCACACTGCGTAATGAAGGCCTCCATGCCAGAACTCCCAGGCGCACCCCCTTGCTGTCTCCAAAGAATAAGCAGAGTCGACTGCAGTATGCCAAAAGTCATGTGGACAAACCACAGAAGTTTTGGGATAGTGTTCTGTGGACTGATGAAACAAAATTAGAACTGTTTGGGCCCATGGATCAACGCTATGTTTGGAGGAGGAAGAACAAGGCCTATGAAGAAAAGAACACCTTGCCTACTGTGAAGCATGGCGGGGGGTCAATCATGCTTTGGGGCTGTTTTGCTTCTGCAGGTACAGGGAAGCTTCAGCGTGTGCAAGGTACCATGAATTCTCTTCAGTACCAGGAGATATTGGATGACAATGTGATGCAGTCCGTCACAAACCTGAGGCTTGGGAGACGTTGGACCTTTCAACAGGACAATGATCACAAGCATACCTCCAAGTCCACTAGAGCATGGTTGCAGATTAAAGGCTGGAACATTTTGGAGTGGCCATCGCAGTCACCTGACTTAAATCGGATTGAGAACCTCTGGTGGGACTTAAAGAAAGCAGTTGCAGTGCGCAAGCCTAAGAATGTGACTGAACTGGAGGCTTTTGCCCATGACGAATGGGCGAAGATACCCGTAGATGGCTGCAAGACACTTGTGTCAAGCTATGCTTCACGTTTAAAAGCTGTTATAACTGTAAAAGGATGTTGTACTAAGTACTAAGATTGAATGTCACTTGGGGGTTGAATAAAACTGATAATGATGTGAGCACAGAAAAGACATTTGTGGTTATTTCATTATAAATGTTATGTTATATTTGTCTGACCTACACGTGCCTCTTTGATTTAATTGTAAGCAAGATGACTGAATGATCAAAATCAATGTCAAACTGGCCAAAACACTCAATTTCAGTGGGGGTTGAATAATTTTGAACACAACTGTATATTCAGTGTACTTCTGTATTCTTTAACTGTTATGATTATATGTGTCCTTCTCTGTATAACCTATACCTTAATTCTCTGCTAATAACAATACCTGCAATCTGTATATGTAATATCAGTTTCTCTCCCCTACTCCATACCTCTTCCTCTCTGTGTATGATACATATATTTGTATGTATTATTCCTTTTCTGTTCTGGATCTGCATCATTATTACATCACACTGTTATCCCAGTTTAGTGCCCTCATCTACTCCTGTATATCTTCAGTGTGTCTATTGTTATTATTTATTCATCTTTCTCCTTCTCTAGTATAACCCCCCCTTTTACATTCTGTTATTACCTCTTGTGTCCTTTACAATAAACCCTTATATATATATATATATATATATATCTACCTTGCAAGCCTCCTGATTTAATGCACAGTGGCTCGACTCTACCGCCCCGGAATCTGTATCCTGACAACCAGGGGATTCCGGGCAGGTAGGGGTTCCCCGGCTATCTGATGTCATCACGCTATGTGTGAGGACGTCAGGCAGTGAGGGGGGGACCCGGGGGTGGAGCCACGATCCAAGAGGGCGGCCCCCACCGGAGCTATTCCGCACTTCGGCGCCGCAAGGAGCCGAAGTGCGACCCGGTGCCTAAGGGGTTAAAGCCAGGCACCGCTTAAAAGGGGAGACTCTCTCCTTTTAAGCGGTGCCTGGCTTTTTTTGTGGGACATCCCGATCTGGAGGGAGAGGGATCCGAACGGATCCCCCTCCCTTCCAGGCGATCTCCCGGCATTGCCGGGGAGGGGTCGCCTGGAAATGATGTCATGGCGCGATGACGTCATTTACGTCGGGAGGAGCTTGACTTCAGCATCCTCAGATGCTGAAGTCAGAACGCCGCGGGACCCTGGACAGAGAGGTGAGTATCTCCACCGGGGGTCCCGCAAAGCTGACATGTGGGACTCGTCCTCCTCAGCATACAGTGGGAGTAACTGAGGGACGTGTCCCACACGTCGTCAGCAGTGAAGGGGTTAAAAAGTCTTTTTTTTTTTACTTTTTGTCCTTGTTTCCTGTCCCCCAGGGCACTACCCAGACCCCCCATACACCTTTTATGGCTAATATCTAGCATATATGCCCTCTTGGAGAGCACTCTAAAAACCGAACTTTTGAGTCCCATCGAGTTCGAATTCGAACATTTGAAAAGTTTGAATGCGAACCGAACTCGGGGTTGTTCGGCTCATCCCAAATTGGCACCGATACTAGTATCGGTATTGGTGCATCCCTACTTCTAACCCTAACTCCCTAACCCTCACTCTCTCACCCTCTAACCCTCACCCTCTAAAACTCACCCTCTCACCCTCTAACCCTCAACCTCACCCTCTAACCCTCACCCTCTAACCCTCACCCTCTAAACCTCACCCTCTAAACCTCACCCTCATCCCCTCAACCTCACCCTCATCCCCTAACCCTCTAGACCTCACCCTCATCCCCTAACCCTCACCCTCTAACCCTAACTCCCTAACCGTTTGGGATTTTGGATGTAGGGAAGTTGGCTGTCAGAGTCTTCTGTGTCAGGAACTTGGAAAGTTGGCCAGCCGGCAATTGGTCCATCAGGAAGTTGTCTGTGTCGGGAATTTGGTATGTTGGGCACTTGTTCTGTCGGGAAGTTGGCTGTCGGGATGCTGGTTGTCGGGATTCTGTCCGGCACCCGCCTCGTTTATACTGATGGCTCGTTGAGCATCATGGGATATGTAGTCTTGAAGTATATGATGATACATGGAAAGATGAGATCCAGTATAGGGGTCTGAGCGTTTGGTATAACCCTCACATTCAGGTGCAGGATCGAGAGAAATCTCAGACTTTCAGTTGCTGTGGCAGGAATTGGCGCAGGAGTCGCGGAACAATTACGCAAAAAAAACAAAATCACGATCAAGGGACTCCCGATTAAGTGCCAGGAACCATGAAACTTCTAAGGCATCTCAGCCCGCCACTCGTTATGTACAATAAAGTTGATTGATGTCACACATCATGTGGTCTGATGCGTTCTCTCCCAGTCACGACCCCCCCCCCCCGGCTCCTGCATTTGTATTACTGGAACATCAAATAGTGCCCAAAATAACAGACATGAAACAAGTCTGATTATGTGTGTCCATTCAAAAACATAAATTATGTCAATATATGCTAAAATATACATGGAAATAACAAGGATTGCCCTCACGCGCCACCTGCGTGATAGACTTTACCGGCTCCGTAAACGAGTTCTATGGAGATTGAAAGGGACACGCTGGCCACCATGACATAATGTTGTCATGGTAACAGGAGCCTGCCACCCCTTAGCCCTTGGTTGCTTTCCTCCACCATGAAGGCTGTCAACCAGCTGTGTGCGGATTTAATTTCAAGGCCGCCTCTGATTGGTGCCGGGGGTTTACATGGTATCTGCTACATAGCCCAGTCGGAAGAGACTGCGGCCCAGGAAAAATAAGTTAGAACCCCTTCACTGTAGAGGGATTTTCCAGAAAACCACTGCCAGGAACAAGTGGTTTTTTTGGAAAATTATTTTTAATCGTACAGCAAGAAATATTTGGGAATATTCCCCATAAATTCCTTATAGTAATACCCTATTTAGCAGACAAATGTCGCCACCTCCTGGCCAAATGGAATTACTGCGGTTCTGGTCTCCATTCAGGATCAGTAGCGGATATGTCATTCAGACACGTTCCCAGCTGGTTTAGAAAAGTGTTAGCACCTCAGGCATCATCAGCCGTTTAATGCTGTTGCTGGGTGTCTCGGCCTATGAGACAACACCAGCAAATCGCAATGTCCCAGCACATGTGGTCGTCGCTGTGACAGCCTATCATAGAGATCAATGTGCTGTGTAACACACGTGTGGAAGGTAGTGTAAGATAATGCTGCTAGTGGTCTGCACCGTCTGCAATCGTGATGCTCTAGAGAGGGTACTGCAGGGGTCAAGTCGAGGGAGAACGCGTGGGAACGGAGTTCCTGCACTAATTTTGCAGAGGGAACGGAGTTCCCTTTGGTCCCATACTCTATAAAGCTTGTAGTCAGGTGTTCAATCATATATTTCTCTATTAAGTCACAATAAATATAGGATTTATCATATTTTTGCTATATTTCACATTTATTTAAAACTATTTTACAAGGAAGGAGACATTGAGAGTTCTCTCGTTTTCAAGTATGTCCTGGGTTTAAGAAATTGAATTGGTACAGTAGGTACAGAAATACAAGTAACACAAACGGTTAGGCAGGCATATTATGGATATATACACACACAGGCAGGTACAGTAGGTACAGAAATACAAAGTAATAAAATACAAGATATTAAACACAAATATACAGATTAAGACAGAAAATAAATATGTAGGAAATAGTCATTATGTTACATGTTTACAGGTGCATTCTGTATATAGTCACTATGTTACATGTTTACAGGTGCATTCTGTATATAGTCATTATGTTACATGTTTACAGGTGCATTCTGTATATAGTCACTATGTTACATGTTTATAGGTGCATTCTGTATATAGTCACTGTGTTACATGTTTACAGGTGCATTCTGTATATAGTCACGATGTTACATGTTTACAGGTGCATTTTGTATATAGTCACTATGTTATATGTTTACAGGTGCATTCTGTATATAGTCACTATGTTACATGTTTATAGGTGCATTCTGTATATAGTCACTGTGTTACATGTTTACAGGTGCATTCTGTATATAGTCACAGTGTTACATGTTTACAGGTGCATTCTGTATATAGTCACTATGTTACATGTTTACAGGTGCATTCTGTATATAGTCACTGTGTTACATGTTTACAGGCGCATTCTGTATATAGTCACTGTGTTACATGTTTACAGGTGCATTCTGTATATAGTCACTGTGTTACATGTTTACAGGCGCATTCTGTATATAGTCACTGTGTTACATGTTTACAGGTGCATTCTGTATATAGTCACTATGTTACATGTTTACAGGCGCATTTTGTATATAGTCACTGTGTTACATGTTTACAGGTGCATTCTGTATATAGTCACTATGTTACATGTTTACAGGTGCATTTTGTATATAGTCACTGTGTTACATGTTTACAGGTGCATTCTGTATATAGTCATTATGTTACATGTTTACAGCTGCATTTTGTATATAGTCACTGTGTTACATGTTTACAGGTGCATTCTGTATATAGTCATTATGTTACATGTTTACAGGTGCATTCTGTATATAGTCACTGTGTTACATGTTTACAGGTGCATTCTGTATATAGTCACTGTGTTACATGTTTACAGGCGCATTCTGTATATAGTCACTGTGTTACATGTTTACAGGTGCATTCTGTATATAGTCACTATGTTACATGTTTACAGGTGCATTTTGTATATAGTCACTGTGTTACATGTTTACAGGTGCATTCTGTATATAGTCACTATGTTACATGTTTACAGGTGCATTTTGTATATAGTCACTGTGTTACATGTTTACAGGTGCATTCTGTATATAGTCATTATGTTACATGTTTACAGGTGCATTTTGTATATAGTCACTGTGTTACATGTTTACAGGTGCATTCTGTATATAGTCATTATGTTACATGTTTACAGGTGCATTCTGTATTGAGGTATGTTAATAGGGAGCTCTTGAGTGACTTTAGACTGGGGGAAGATTTCATGGCATCTGGGAGGTTATTCCTTGTTTGCGGTGCTCTGTAGGAAAATGAAGATCGAGACACTTTCTTTTTGTATTGTGGTATTGCAAGTAAGGTGCTGGTCCTGGATCGGAGGTTATAGGATGAGGGAACTGCTGAGGGAAGCAGCCTATTCAGGTAGGGTGGCAGCTTCCCAGAAAAGCTCTTAAACACCAGGTTGGAAAGGTGAAGAATGCATCTAGATTCCAGCGACGGCCAGTTTAGCACTTTTAACATGTCACAATGGTGGGTCATGTAGTTACATTGTAGCACAAAGCGGCAGAATGAGTTATACAATGTAGTAAGTTTCTGGAGGTGTGTTTGAGGGGCGGCTGCATACACTACATCTCCGTATTCAATAGCCGGCATAAGCATTTGTTGTACAGTCTGCTTTCATATTGACATATGTACATAAATATATCAGATCTGAGTGTGTTTGTGTTACGTGCAAGCTGATAATTGCTTATTGGGAGACAGAAATCCTGGCGAGTTCCCACACTTCTTTTTTTAGGACTTGATCCCTGGGGTACTGTCATTAAAGCACTAATGCAGAAGTCATGCAGCCAAACGTGTAGGAGCAGACAGATTGGTGGGGACATATTTAGCCTCTGTGGGGATCTTTGCTGTCTCCAGGTGGCCCACTCGGCATATGCCCAGTTTCCTGAATGGCTGGCCTGGGCCTGCAGGGCTCCCTTATTCTTTACTGTGGATGTAGACGGACTGAAGTTTGGGTCACTGCACCCTCTAATATCTCCAGCAGTAACTTGTTAGTTCTAGTAGCTGTTTTAGGGTTCCTATTAGTAGTGTGTTAATTATTGCAGAAGCCGATTGCACATCACAGCAATTCGATGAATTGCATCCCAGAGCTCTGTGCCACATTCCCCATATGCAGCAAGGAATTCTGGGTAGGATATGCAAATGACATGTCTCACTTTTATGCTTCCTGGATCTATTTTAGGGATACTTTTAGGCCGGAGGTCACACGAGCGCACTTGACAGCAGAAGGAACATCCGTGAGAGTGGACATTCCTTCCACTCTAGCACCCATGTGACCACCTCGCTGAGCGCAGTTAGTGCGCACAGCACTCCTGTGGAGAATCGTGCTTGGTAGCCCCGTTTTAGTGTTTCGCCCGGGGAGAGTTTCAGCACGTCCGGTGTAATGCACGCAACTAGTGCGCATGCTACACGGTGTAGCCCGCCCAGTCCAAACATCACAACGCTGCGACGGACGTCTGGAGGCGAATCAGTACGTGCACACTTAGGTTAGCAAGTATCAAAAGGAGGAGCAGAATCTGTTGCCTAAAAATTAAGTGAAACGGAGCAGAATCTGTTGCCTAAAAACAAAGTGAAACGGAGCAGAATCTGTTGCCTAAAAACGAAGTGAAAAGGAGCAGAATCTGTTGCCTAAAAACGAAGTGAAACGGAGCAGAATCTGTTGCCTAAAAACGAAGTGAAAAGGAGCAGAATCTGTTGCCTAAAAATTAAGTGAAACGGAGCAGAATCTGTTGCCTAAAAACAAAGTGAAACGGAGCAGAATCTGTTGCCTAAAAACGAAGTGAAAAGGAGCAGAATCTGTTGCCTAAAAATGAAGTGAAACTGAGCAGAATCTGATGGTTAGGGTTAACCCTAAAACTAGCACCGGCAGCTAGCTCAGCTTTTGGGAGGACCAAGACCCTTAAGCGTGCAATCAGGTGTGATTATGCTTATAGGCTAGGATCAGACGAAAGCATTTTTCCCCGCGAACGTGAAAAAGTGCGTCCGAACGCATTGACGTATTTTTTCATGGAATGCGCAAAAACGGTCAGACGACGCGCATTTTCGGGCGTGATTTTGTACGGATCGTCAATAAAACTTTTTGCGTCTGGACGTTATGTAGGCCGGACATTAGCAACGTCTGACATCTCCTAATCACGCACACACGCCGCTATGCCGCAGCTGCGCACTCAGTACGTCAGTACTAGCGGTTCAGCGTTCTCCGAAAAATGCGTTCAAATTCCACTTGCGTTGCACGGCCGGACTTTTGTGCGGCCGTACATCGTATATTGGCCGTCATTGCCCGTCATCTGCTGCTAGTGCGGCCGTAATTATGTGCGCCAGAACGCACGTTAAAAGTGCGCTGGTCTGACCCCAGCCATAGAGCACCAAGTAAATATTCACAAAGCTTTGCGAACATATCTGATCTCCTCAATTCCTGGGTGAATAGACCCCGCTTATCCCCGTGCTCTTTAATTCTCGCCAGTGTTGACGGTGGGTGCGGAGATATAAAAGTCTCCTAAAGAGTACAAGTGTCACGCGCTTTCTGAAGTTTGATGGAGAGAGAGAAAAGGAGAGAATAGATATAAAAGAACAACAGAGTAAGAGTAAGCCCTTGACATCAGCTGCGAGTCACGATGAGATCACGAGCGTCATCCCGCACAATGCGCACTAGCTTCCTATTTAAAAGGGATTACAAACCCGCAAGCCGTAAACCGGGAACACGGATCCTCCAGAAAAGCACACGGTGAAAGGAAATCTGCACGAGCGAGGGTGCGGGAAAAGATCTATTGTGCGGTGCATCCATACAAGACAGCTCATTGACCCTCCAGGTGTTTGCTTAGGAACTACATCTCCCATGGGGCTCAGCTAATCTAATAAGTGTCTGGACATCATGGGAGATGTAGTTCCAGAAAATCTGGAGAGCAAAGTTTGATGACCCCTATTCTATAATGTGCACATCTTACTCCAGGGTTCAGCAACCTCCAGATGTTGTTACTACACTTCCCATGATGCCCAGCCACTCATTAGGTTGAGAACAAAAGGGGAAAAACAAATCCCTTTTTCTGGCCAGGTCTGCAACAATGCAAACAGCACAAGTCGTTACGCAGGAGTGAGCAACTTCGGCCCTCCAGATGTTTTGGAAGCACATTTTCTGTGATGCTCAGCCACTCATTAGGCTGGCTGAACAATATGGGAGACATCAGGAGGGCCGAGGTTGCTGATGAACCCTTTCTTAGAGGCTCCCTGTTAATGGCTCCATTATGGGGGCGCGGCTATGTTAGCGGCTTGACATGTTGGGAAGCCGTTTCAGAATAGTGTCAGCCACCACCAGTATCCTCCGTGTAGTCAGTGCAAACATCACACAATCTCATTACAAGCAGCAGATTAAACTCACAAACTCCTCAAAACAATTTCAGTGTGAAAGCTTTTGGATCAGGGCCGATCCAAACCCCACAGAGGCTTCCGGTGTCAGTTTATTACTTAAATAGAAGTGGTCATAGTGCCTGAAGTGTCCATTTATATTCTAAACCTTATTATGGTTTTACTACAACTGCTGCCACTTTTTTTCTAATAACCCTTTTCAAGTCCAAGCTTCAGGTCCTTCCCATGCATTCCCCGCTGTATTCTTTCTGGCCACCAGCTCCACACTCCACCTGCTCCCCTTTTGTTTCACTTACCTTTGCCCTTTAGATTGAAAGCTCACGGGATATCTGGCTGAACACTTGCATAAAGTGCTGTATCAGGAGGGCAATTACCTTACGGGCAGGGCCGTCTGTCCCTTGTGTGTTTTTATTATGTCTCATGTCTTTACTACCTCATTGTAAAGTGCTACAGATTCTGTTAGCGCTATATAAGTGAGAGTAACTATGCAACTGGAAATGCCACATCTTAAGATACTCCGAGGACGTGGTCGATGTTCCGCTCTTTGACTTTACGTGACAGCCAAACTGGGTCAATGTACTAAAATACCCGTTGCAGGCATGGTGACTGTACATAAAGGCACAGCGTTCACATCGTTTGTCCGCTGTTTACTGTTCGGTGATCCAGAGAAGGAAGTTTCATCATCGATCTTTCACCTGCCAAGGTTTTGAATTCCACTCTCCAGCTCGCCAATTTACTGCGGGAGCAACACTGGTTGCTAGGGATGTCCCAATCCAATTCATAGGACCGGGACCCAATCTTACCCTTTTAAAGCTGATCCGACGGGAGTCGAAGACACGCCAGGCAGCGAGACCCACAGGGTCCCACGGTTACTCACAGCATCTCATACCCATCAAGGAAAGATGTACATATTGTATCATGTCATGTATATTTGCTTTGTATCTAAGACTAGGCAAGATACTGTGTTATCACCCACCGCACTGCCGCTACTCATACGGCGTGCCCGACCTCACTTTTTTATACATACACGTTCGGTGACTTTTCGTTCTCTTCAATTCGGTGATCCCATTTAGGCGACCCTGCATTGTATTCAGCAAGCACCACAAGGACGTCGTAGTGCAGGGAAAAGCTGCCGCAAACCTGCCGAACACTTACTGCAAAACCCAGCAAACGTACACTGAAACCCGCAAAAACATCTGGATTAACCACGCCGAACACGCCGGAAAAAACCCGACACCGCAGACGAATGGTGGGAAAAAAAAAAAAAACGTACGCTTGAATGTTTGAAAAGTGAAACGCTGCTTGCAAAGAAACTACTGAACGAAAATGTCTGAAATTTACATATAAAATCCAATGAATGATAATAAAAAGGGCTGTTAGAGAAAAATGTAAAATTTTCAAAAAAAATCCCGAAAAATGCCTAAAAGATCCTAAAAAAAATCTATACATAGACTTTTTACTGCATAATATTATAAATCGACAGTTTATTAGATATTGGGTTAAAACGGGAATATTTTTAACATTGAAGCCTATGGGATTCGCCTGAATAAACCTGTCGAATGAAGCAACCGAACAGCAGGGCAATTCGGCAACTTTTTTCTTCTTCAGACCATCATGAATATCATTCAGCATCACGCATGAAGGCTTCACTGTAAACTTTCCGGTGTATTTTGTGATGCAGCTCCATGGTGGCGGGGGGGGGGGGGGTTTGTCTGATCTAGGATTGTGCGCGCACACACACACACACGTTTGTAATGTATACTCCCAAGATAAAACACATAACAATCAACAGAAAAAGTAGAAAACAGACTTCAAACAAATACCACGGCGACAGAATAAAGGACAAACAGCGCTGGAGGCTTATACTCAGCTCTGTAGAATTTGTTTACTTTGCAAAGGCAGGTTTCGTTTTCGCGGCGCCCTCATTTTAATAACCAAAATTCATCAGGTCGCACGTAATATAAATCAATAACCCCCAGGGATACTTCACAAAAAATACTAGTTTGCCTACTCTGAAGCGTTACTTTTGCAGCAAAAAGATGGAAGGAAAAAAAAAAAAGGTTCTATAAATTAAACCTTCCAAACATTAAACGGGGGTGATGTTGGCTGAAATTGCAGACAACGAAAAACGACCAGTGTTTCAAAAAGAAAAAAAATCCAAATAGCTGCAGAAGAAGCTTCTCCTGCCGGTTTGTGTGAAATGCCGGTGTGTTTTTTTTTTTTTTTTTGCCCGAAGCCGCTAATTGAAAGACCCCTTAAATGCAATAAGCCTACCCGCTGACTAAAAGGAGGTAGCGTGTACAGTTCATTTAGTGAAACCAGCTTCAGATTATGCCGTTTAATATGGTTTTTCTTGTTTTTCTGTTATTTCACATCATAAAAACCGGCATTAGCATCGCCATCTCCTGGCAGCTCCATCAACTGACAGGGAGTCGAGCAGCAATCGTCCTGCCATGGGAACAACTGAACGCAAGGTTTACAGGAGAAAAAAAAGGGGTCATGGGAGCTCGTCCACATCAGATATATAAAAGGGATTTTTTTAATGCAATACTTGTGAAATACACAACATACTAAAATAGCAAGAGCTGGAGGAGATCCCCCCCCCCCCCCCGGGTCAACTGGTGTGAACAGACGCTTGTAATGCTGCACAATCTTGGAGTACGGTGTCCACATATAAAATAAAAAAACAATACGTAGAATTGGCGGCACCTGTGCGGCACCAAAGCAAATGTGTGCCTGATGATTCCTGGAGTTAATGCTTAATTTAACAGCGCACCTGGCTCGGAGGGAGAACTACAAACAGGACGACGACAAGGCGCAACAAGGCAGAGCTAACTGAAGACTTAAAAAAGGTAGGGATGCACCGATACTAGTATCGGTGCCGATACTGCTGTTTGCACACGTACTTGGTACTCGTGCAAATGGCCCGATACCGGAAGCCAGCGCTGGGCCGGCTTGCCGGTATCCGCGGGGCTGGGGAAGCCGGCCACGTGCATGAAAAGCAGTCGGCCAGCGTTCCCCTCCAGCAGGCCGCAATACTCCCCTAGTGGAGGGTCCGGTCGCAGGGCTGTGACGCGGCCGCCGGGCAGTGGAGGCTGTGACGCTACCTCCAGCCGAGATCTCGCGGGAGCTTCCCGCGAGATCTCGGCTGTAGGCAGAGTCAAGGCCTCCACGGCCGTGTTACATCCCTGCGACCGGCATCCGTGAGGCAGAGGTTCCATCCGAGCGCTCTTCCTTGTTCAGTGTCCGGCTGCAACCCGTTGGCGGCAGACACTGAAGGAGGAAGAGCGCTCTGAGCCCGACAATCCAGGTGAGCTGGGGGCAGTCGCCCTGAGAAATGAATGTATGTATGTATGTACAGTTGTGTTCAAAATTATTCAACCCCCAATGCTGTAAAGGGTTTTAGGGAATTTAGTGTACATTTGTAATTGTATTCAGAATGAAATCCTACAAGGACTTTTTAAAGAACCATATGCAACTAAAATGACAACAATTGGTTTTGTAATACAGTAGTAAATGTTTTTTTTGTGAATTCTTCATTGACACAATTATTCAACCCCTTAAAGACTACCACTCTGAAGAACAGAGGTTCATTCAAGTGTTTTCAATCAGGTATTGAAAACACCTGTGGATGTCACGGAGCAGCAATAAAACATAATAAGCACCAATTAGGCAGCTTTAAAATGACTGTGATACTCAGCTCCTTCTAGACATTTACTGGTGTGGTTACAAACATGGTGAAGTCAAGAGAATGGTCCAGGAAGACAAGAGAAGAGGTGATTACTCTTCACAGGAAGGGCAATGGCTATAAGAAGATTGCAAAGATGTTAAACATACCAAGAGAGACCATAGGAAGCATCATTCGCAAATTCAAGGCAAAGGGCACTGTTGAAACGCTACCTGGTCGTGGCAGAAAGAAGATGCTGACTTCGACTGCTGTGCGCTACCTGAAGCGTAGAGTGGAGAAAAGTCCCTGTGTGACTGCTGAGGAACTGAGAAAAGATTTGTCAGATGTGGGTACTGAAGTTTCAGCTCAGACAATACGGCGCACACTGCGTAATGAAGGCCTCCATGCCAGAACTCCCAGGCGCACCCCCTTGCTGTCTCCAAAGAATAAGAAGAGTCGACTGCAGTATGCCAAACGTCATGTGGACAAACCACAGAAGTTTTGGGATAGTGTTCTGTGGACTGATGAAACAAAATTAGAACTGTTTGGGCCCATGGATCAACGCTATGTTTGGAGGAGGAAGAACAAGGCCTATGAAGAAAAGAACACCTTGCCTACTGTGAAGCATGGCGGGGGGTCAATCATGCTTTGGGGCTGTTTTGCTTCTGCAGGTACAGGGAAGCTTCAGCGTGTGCAAGGTACCATGAATTCTCTTCAGTACCAGGAGATATTGGATGACAATGTGATGCAGTCCGTCACAAACCTGAGGCTTGGGAGACGTTGGACCTTTCAACAGGACAATGATCCCAAGCATACCTCCAAGTCCACTAGAGCATGGTTGCAGATTAAAGGCTGGAACATTTTGGAGTGGCCATCGCAGTCACCTGACTTAAATCCGATTGAGAACCTCTGGTGGGACTTAAAGAAAGCAGTTGCAGTGCGCAAGCCTAAGAATGTGACTGAACTGGAGGCTTTTGCCCGTGACGAATGGGCGAAGAAACCCGTAGATCGCTGCAAGACACTTGTGTCAAGCTATGCTTCACGTTTAAAAGCTGTTATAACTGTAAAAGGATGTTGTACTAAGTACTAAGATTGAATGTCACTTGGGGGTTGAATAAAACTGATAATGATGTGAGCACAGAAAAGGCATTTGTGGTTATTTCATTATAAATGTTATGTTATATTTGTCTGACCTACACGTGCCTCTTTGATTTAATTGTAAGCAAGATGACTGAATGATCAAAATCAATGTCAAACTGGCCAAAACACTCAATTTCAGTGGGGGTTGAATAATTTTGAACACAACTGTGTATATATATATATATATATATATATATATAATTTCTCGGGGGGATATATACATGTGAGTTGGGGCATTTTTATAGGAGGTCTGTTCTTATAAAATAAAAAGTATCGGTACTCAGTCTTAAAAAAGTGGTATCGGCGCATCCCTAGCTAGAAAGGATCCTGCTACGTTGAATACAGAGAACAGCAGCCTCCAACTCTGTGCTTGAGAAATACAGAGGCCGGGTCACCATCTGTTGCTAAATTTCTGTGCTAACCGGTATTGCAGCACCAAGAAACGCCGGCATTTCGCAAGAGAGCGATCCAAGAAGCGACAGGAGAAGCTGGACAGTAACATTTATTCTGTCGCTCTTTGGGTTTTCCCGGTTGTGAAATACCGATGTTTGTTGTAGCTGCACCACCAGCGCTTTGTTAATTAAAACACACATATAGAAAATCACTACCTCAATGGTAGAGCGTAACACAATGATACCAGAAGATGAACAATCAATTTAGAAAAATTAAAAAATAATGAAAAAGGTTGTGAGAGACCAAAGTGTTTACTTTCCCCTATAAACCAAATCGGATACAATTATTCTAATGAGAACATCAGAATACTAGTGTCTCCCAGAGACCAAATAGGGATTTAACTTTTATTAAACATAAATTTGAAAGAAAAGTAGCAAACATAGACAGTGCTCGTTAAACAAATACATAATAAAAACAATTCTGCAATGAGAAATTGGTATGCCAGCGGCAGTAAATATAAGCGATATATCAATACAGTAAGTGACCTTCAAGGATCACTTTAAGGTATTGCAACAGGTGGTTTAATGAATATCTATGAAGTTGAATGGCTGTATAGAACCATAAATCTGCACGCAAGAGAACATACAAGAAGATCAGAGGCAGGGATATCCATTCCTGGCGAAACGCGCGTCGGGTGTACATAGCAGGCAGGGACCCTTGGTTTAATTTTTGAATCTCGTATCCTGTGACCCAAATTTTCATATTCTTTGTGTTTCTTGACAACGGTAATTTGGTCATCAATTTTTGCAGTACGTCTGTTTAGGCTAATTGAGCCAAATATTTAATAGGATATCCCTGCCTCTGATCTTCTTGTATGTTCTCTTGCGTGTAGATTTATGGTTCTATACAGCCATTCAACTTCATAGATATTCATTAAACCACCTGTTGCAATACCTTAAAGTGATCCTTGAAGGTCACTTACTGTATTGATATATCGCTTATATTTACTGCCGCTGGCATACCAATTTCTGATTGCAGAATTGTTTTTATTATGTATTTGTTTAACGAGCACTGTCTATGTTTATATGTTTGCTACTTTTCTTTCAAATTTATGTTTAATAAAAGTTAAATCCCTATTTGGTCTCTGGGAGACACTAGTATTCTGATGTTCTCATTAGAATAATTGTATCCTAAAACACACATTATATATATTTATTCTCGACCATATAAAACCTGCCAATGCCCCCACAAGGATAGAAGTGCCAAGGTGCAATAATCCAAAACCCGAAAAACAGGATGCAGTCAAGGTTTTGGGAGAAAAATAACAAAGGAATGCTTTTTTTTACAAAGCAAACATAACATCCTGCGATCAGATGCCAACGTTTCGGCTCCCTATGAGGCTTTCTCAAGGTTCCTTGCGAAAAAAAAAAACTTTCAAGGAACCTTGAGAAAGCCTCAGAGCCGAAACGTCGGCATCTGATCACAGGATTTTATTATGTTTGTTTTAGGGATGCACCGATACCACTTTTTTAAGACCGAGTACGAGTACCGATACTTTTTAAAAGTACTCACCGATACAGAGTACCGATACTTTTATTTAATGTCATGTGACGCTTTCCAATAGGAACAGACCTCATAAAAATTTATGAGATTGCCCGCAGCTCACATGGATTTGCCCCCAGGTCTCATGGATATGTCCCCCAGGTCTCATGGATATGTCCCCCAGGTCTCATGGATTTGCCCCAGCTCGAACGCTGGCCGTGTGCATGTAAAGCACGCGGCCAGCGTTCCCTCCGGCGCGCCAAATACTCACCCTTCCTGAAGTTCCGGTCGCTGGGCAGTGATGCGGTCACGTGGCCGCCGGGCGCATCTGTGACGCTGCCTCCAGCCGAGAGGCCGCGTCACAGGAGCGCCCGGCGGCCACGTGACCGCATCACTGCCCAGCGACCGGAACTTCAGGAAGGGTGAGTATTTGGCGCGCCGGAGGGGAACGCTGGCCGCGTGCTTTACATGCACGCGGCCAGCTTCCCCAGCACCGCGGATACCGGCAAGCCGGCCCAGCGCCGGCTTCCGGTATCGGCGGATGTATCGGGCCGTTTGCACGAGTAACAAGTACTCGTGCAAACGGCAATATCGGCCCCGATACCGATACTAGTATCGGTATCGGTGCATCCCTAGTTTGTTTAATAAAAGGAATATTTTTTACTATTTTTCTGCAAGACCTTGAGTGTATCCTATTTTTCGGGATGTATAAAGCGTTCCTTGCTCTGGTACACCACCTGACTGCAAGCAGCATAGATTAATATTAAAAGGCGCACACAGAGGCTGTAATAACAATTAAAAATAAATATTTATTGCATAGGATCAACGTTTCAGTCCCAACCGGGACTTTCCTCCATCCTGAGGAAAGTCCCAATTGGGACTGAAACATTGAGCCTATGCAATAAATATTTTTTTATTACAGCCTCTGTGTGCAGCTGAAATTATATATAGATAGATCTATCTATCTATCTAATTTTACAGACTTCACTTGGATCTTATAAACATGTAGCTGACTCCCAAGTTTGATTTAAATGAATCATTGTGACTAAAGAGTGTGTGCACACGCATGGAGGAACTTGTAGGCCAACAGTCCAACAACCACATACATGTAAAGCAGACCCCCCCCTTCTCCTTTTGGGTCACTGCCTTTTTGAAACAGAAAGTAGTGACAGGACCTTTGCTAAATACAGAATGTATTAAAAAAGGGAAGGTTTTAACTCTTTATTGAATATTAATACCTAAAGAGCATTAAAAGGTGTAAGGGTTGTCAACAATTCCAAGAGTTAAACATTTTGGTAACCTATAACAAGTGCAAGAAAGTTTTGATGCAGCGTCCTGTGACGAACAGCTTCAGAGAGTCCGATCAAAGGTTTCCGATCTGGATGTTTCCCAGATGGATGTTTTCCACCTGCAGGGTTTCAAACTGTATGTCCTGCACGCTGATGGTGCTGCCTTCAGGAAAGATTTCGACGGTCTCGATAATTGGAATGCTCTCTACGGTCTCCAGTATTGCCACTGTGCTCGCCAGGTCACCGGAGTGAGATTCGGAGGCGGGTAGCTGCTCTGGATGTTCGCGGTGCAGCTTCCGATGTTTCCACAGGTTGGAGAATGAGCGGTAGGCTCTGCCGCACTCGGGGCAGATGTGGGGGCGTTCCCCCGTATGGATACGCTTGTGTTCAGACAGTCGTACTGCGATTGTGAAAGCCTTCCCGCACACCTCACACTTGAAGGGTTTCTCGCCCGTGTGGAGCCGGAAGTGATCTTTAAGGTGAGTGGACTGTCGAAAAGCTTTCCCGCAATCTGGACAAGGGTAGGGACGCTCCCCTGTATGAATCCTGCGATGAACCTGAAGAGAGGTTTCTGTGCTGAAGGACTTGTGGCAATCGGGACACTCCAACTTCTTGGGTCCATTTTTCTTCTTCACAGAGTTTGGCGTTTGCAGCTGACCCTTCAGTTGGAATCCGTTCCCAAGTCTAGGTCCGGCGTGTTGAGCAGCTACATGAGCGTTAAGGCGGACATCATTGATTACCTTCTTACCACATACAGGGCATTCCACCTTCTCCCCTCCTCCAGTGCCAGATTTGTTACAGCGATGATCCTGCAGTCTAAGCAAGCTGGGGAAATTTGTCCCGCACTCTGCACAACGATGGGGTATCTCCCCGCGGTGACCAAGCTGGTGCACTTCCAGCAACCTCTTAAGAAGGAATGAGAGTCCGCAGTCCTCACACTTATAAGGGTACTCTCCGGTATGCTGATACTGGTGCATATACAGGCGGTAGGGCCGGTGAAAGTTCAAACCACACTCTTTACAATTGTAAGGGTTTTCTTGGTTGTGTACAAACAGATGCTGCTGCAAAGTGGACAGCTGGCTAAACGCTTTGCCGCAGATCTGGCACTTGTGTGGCCTCTCTCCAGTGTGCGTCAACTTGTGCCGTAGCAGGTTGGCCTGTGAGTTGAAAGACTTGTTGCAATCGGGGCATGAAAACGGCCTCTCCCCGGTGTGGATGAGCAGATGCGAGCGCAGGTGTGAACGTTTCTTGAAGCGTTTTCCACAGCTCGAGCACTTGTGCCTTCGTTCTAGCGAGTGCACAAAACGCTGGTGGCGCAGCAGCTGGTACAGTAGCGGGAATGACTTCCCACACGGAACGCACAAAAAGCTGCCAGCAGGCGTGGGGCTAGTCTCGATTACTGTTTTGGGTTCCTGGACAGGTAGAGGGTCCTTTAGCCTACTGTGCAAACGGCGATGGTATAGGAACTTGGTCATATTGACAAAGGTCTCGCCACATTCACAAGAATATAAAGGATCGCAGAGGTGGGTGCGACGGTGGTTCAGCAGGACAATTTCACTGGAAAAGCCAATCCCACAATCCATGCAAAGGTAGTGTGATTCGCTCTGATGAGATCTCAGATGGTCCCGGACTTCTGCTTGTGTCGGGAAGACTTTGCTGCAGAGAGGGCAGCAGAAAGGACCAGTCTGGAGTTCTTCAATCTTTTTAAGTGTCTCTGCAGAGGTCTCGCAGGAGTTGCTGCGGACCACATCTGTTTGATCGTCTGCCGCTTGGGCAGGACCTGCTTGGTTCTCCTCCACACAGTTAACTGCTGTGGCATCATTCGATGTCTGACCTATCTGCTCTGTTGGAGAATGTTGTGAAGGCTCAAACGTCTGACTCTCTGCCTCTGGACCACACGCCTGGCCAGTGAAATGAGAGGCTTGATGTTCTAGAAACTCCCCGGGGGTTTGAAACAGTTGAGTACATTGAGAACACTTATACAGCAAAACCTCTACCGCGCAGTCCTCCCCTGTTCCCTCGTTCTTTTTGTAAGAGTGCTCCAAGTCCACAAGCACCTGAGTATGCGACACTGTGGCAGAAGAGGGAGTGGGCACTTCAATGTGTTGCTGACCTGCTACGAGGTGGACCTCCCCAGGCACTGTAGGGGAGCACACAAGTTGAATGGTTTCCTCCACAACATGGTCATCTGTCTTCAGTAGTACCTTGGACTGTGGTACATCCTGAGCTTGCATGTGAGTGTATCTATGAGCCATCCAAACATCCTGGCTGTTAAACAGAGCCTTGCATTCGGGGCATTCATAATGGATCAGACCCCTGGTAGGGCGCTGTACCTTTGGGCTGACAGGCTGAGTCTGGTTCATAATTTTAAAGTGCAACTCTTGATGGGCAAGAAGGTCCCCAGGGGTCATTAAAACCTGTCTGCATTCCAGACACTGGTACTGGCTTTCATGTGAGTCGAGCCCGAGCAACGGATACTGCGCCTCCTGTACGTCTGACGTGTGGGTCTGCTGATGTAAAACTGCATCCTCCAGATTGGGATACTCCTCCCCACACTCAGAGCACACGTAGCGGTGCTCAATGTACAGCACGGTCTCTTCTGACTCCGTCATGATGGCACCTCTCCGGTATCACGAGCCCATGCAGAACTGAAAAGTAAAAAAAAAGCAACAGAAGTTAACCACCATTTACAAAATAAGACAATATGCCCCTAGTTTTGGTTTTAGGTGTCAGATATGTGGCACAACCATGGTCCTGGCAGAGTTAATTTCTCAAAGTTTGGGATCAGATTAACCTCCGTTTAAAGGTTGTAACTACTGGGGGACTATTTAAAATGTTCTGACGTCAATGTCAGTAGTTCAGGAGGTGACCGACATGATCTGTCTCCAGATTTCTATCGAGTCAGAAACCTCACAAACTAACATTAAAAAAAGAGATTTTATGCTGGTCTGAACTTATTCCTTCGCCAAAAGAATTTGAAGGGGTTAACTATTTACGTCTGTGCCTTCCGTATACTGCAGACTCAGCTTCCTGATCCTTACTTCCTGTTTCACATCGGGGAGCGGATATTTTTCCTGGAACTGTTTCCAATTCTTACGAAGACCTGAGTATTGATATCAGCGTACGGGTACAGAACAGGGCAAGAAACGTGCTCAAAATGTAGGATATTTGGGCATATGCCTATGCACGGACCTAAAGGCAATCACGAAGCAACTGGTAGACTATGGAACATATTGCAGGGACAATTGGGCAGAAGCAGAATGTCCCTTCAAATGGCATGCAGCTGAATTCAAAAGGTGTATTACACATGTGGAGCCTAGGGTCTGGCCTAAGATTGAACAGAATCCATTACCCAAAGCCCAGCAGAGGTTTAAAGGAAATGTAGTTCAGAGGAGCTTAAACACTGACTAAACTCAAAGCAACAACAATCTTGAGATGCAAGGTTGGGGCAGCCAGAGGTCATCAAAGCGTGGGGGGGGGGGGGGTCGTCGTCACATTTTACTTTGTAGCTTTATATTATTTTAAAAAGGCATGGAGTATCTGTATCATTTTAAAATCACAAGATGCTGTCCATATTATTTATAAATTATTTTACCAGGAAGGTGAACGACACGTTTTAATCTGAAGTACGATGGCAGTGAACACTATAAGGGGACTCTAGGTACAGAGACCACTCAATTCAAACATAAAAGGTGGCAGTGACTTAAAAGGTCCTCTCTGCCTTCCGCAGGGTTAATTCAGCTCTCAAAGCAATGTTAGGCTCAACCCACAAAGAGAAAACCAGTGCTTGCTGACCAGGCTTCCTGTAAAAATGTCAGGAACCAACACTAGTTCATTCCCACAATTAGCCAACGACTCTATGTATGGTCACATTGGAAGCCTATGGATCGGCTGAACACTGGCTAGTGGCCGCATGTCATGCCCAGGATTAAAAGGGAGTTTACACCTCGAAAAGGGGATAAAACAAGTGAAAGGTTAATGTCTATCCCTAGAGTATCCCTTCAAACAGAAACAGGGTTATTCAGAGAGCGGTGAAAAGCAGGAGAATGACTGGAGAATGGAAAATTCTAGGTCAAAATAGCAGATTTGGAAAGTGAGATAAATGGGAGAATTTTTATGGTTTGGCTATTTTGACCTAGAATTTTCCATTCTCCAGTCATTCTCCTGCTTTTCACCGCTCTCTGAATAACCCTGTACGTAACAAAACTTTATGCTTCGAAGGTTTACGCTTTGTTCCTATCAGGAGCTGGGTGCATGTGGGCTGGGTGGGAAGATGGTGCAAGAAACTACAGCTGTGGAATCAGTGAGAAAAACAGGCTACTCTTCACAGACTTCTTGAAGGACTGGCGAGACAGGCAGAGTCTAATGTTGCAGGGGTTCTACAGAAAGGAGGCAGCTCGGGAGAAGTCTTGAAGGTGAGAGTTGGGCGTGCGGGTACGAAGAACTGATAGGGTCAGATCATTGTCAGAGTGAAGTGGTCGGGATGGGATGTACCTGCTAATAATGGAGATGTAGGCAGCGACGCGGTTATGGAGAACTTTGTATGAGAATACCAGTATTTTGAATTGGATTCTAAAAGGAAACAGGGAGCCAGTGTAGCGACTGACAAGAGGGGGAAGGTGTGAGAGGTGCGGGAGGTGAGGTGTATGAGTCTGGCACAGGCGCTCATTACAAACTGCAGAGGGAGAATCTGGGATCTCTTAAGAGGCCAGAGAGAAGGAGGTTACAGTAGTCAAGGTGGGAGATAAGAGCTTGGATGAGCATTTTAGTATAGTCCTGCTTAAGATGGGACGTACCCGTGCAATGTATTTTAGGTGGAAGTAGCAGGATTTGGTTAGCGACTGAATGTGAGGCGCGAAGGAGAGATCAGAGTTGAAGCAGACCCCGAGGCAACGAGTCTGTGAGGTAGAGGTAACAGTAGCATCATTAACCTGAAGGCAGGGCTTGACAAATTTGCTTGGAGCCAGCTACAAAAGTTAGGAGCCAACAATTCGGCGAGGATTCGCCTTTATTTATACCCTGATAAAGGTGAATCGTCGCCGAAACGTTGGGAACCTTGCCTCTGGGAGTTGGTTTGTACTGACCCAGATTATGATTTTTAGCTGCTTTTATTTATCACTTTGTTACCTGGTGCTTTTTGCTGTTCGGTATTTTTTGTGCATGTGGTCTTTTGGCTACTTTTTTGAGTCTAGAAGTGTAGAATGTTGCTTCTAATATATTATCTAAGTATATACACACCTTGTATGGCCGAAATGGTTGTTTTAATGTAACTTGAATAAACTTTGTTATTAAATATTTAAGTCCGAGTGCAGTGCTAAATATGGAAATTTTATATATACACGTTACCATCTGTACATTTTGATGTTGTGATATTGTAGGGCTGTAACTAACAATTATTCTCATAATCGATTAGTTGGCCGATTATTATTTCGAGTAATCGATTCATCGGATAAAAAAAAATGTGTTTACTTAAAAAGGAATTTTATGTAAAAAATAACCACAACCCCTCGCCCTTTTTTCATAAAGTAATTTGCGCAGTGTATGTAATTTATGTACGTAGATGCGTATCTTGAGTACTTTTTACACAAGGTATGCGAGTGCTTGGTCGGAGTGATTGGTTGTTACTGCATGCCCATCTTAAGCCCATGTTTGTTTTCTCAATTGAACGTGGCTACAAGCACTTGGTCATAGATGATGTCAGCATGAAATCGGGGTTCATAAGCTAAAGTGGTCGTGTTCGTAGAGTGTACCTTTTAAATAATTTCATGAACAAACTGAGTAGGAGGAGGGACTGGAGGTGGAAGGGACGGACTTGACCTGAGTGTGAGAGGGAGTGGGTATTGACAAAAGACCAGATCTGAGTGTGGGAGTGAGTTTGGGGAAAGGGACCAGACCAAAGTGAGGGAATGGCAGTTCCCGACAAAAGAGGGTGGGGTGGTGGCACAGGACTCCAGCTTCAAGTAAGGATAAAAACCAGGCATACAGCTCCTTCACCCACTGGAAGTATCCTATTGTTTGTGTTATAGTTCTGCTACTGTTGTAAATGGAATAAAACAAACTGGTTGTGTCTGACATAACCCTAGAACTAAATCAAACCTAGTAAAGCAGCGGCGCGTCTTCTCCAAACAGCTCCGAAGCTGAGGTTATTTACGTTTAACTCCGTCTGACTCTAAACAGTGAGTGCTGCACACAGGACGATTAATCGACACTGATTAATCGATAATGGAAATAGTTGACAACTAATTTAATCATCGATTAGTTGTTTCAGCCCTAATTGTTTGTTTACTTATTTTCTTTGTTCTGTTGCCATTGGATACCCTAATTACCCACGGTAGGCAGGCAGACACACACCTCATAAATACATACACCAGGGCTGGATAGATTTACATTAAATGTAGGAGACCGGAAGAAAACATTGAAGCCGACTAGATGTTTTTAGATGCTAATGACTGCTTTTAGATTGGTGTAAAATAAACTGGAAATTCTAGGAGCCAGGAGTAAAATTCTAGGAGCCAGTGGCTACCAGGCCCCAGAAGGCAAATGGGTGCAGGAATGTTAGTTGAAGAGCTCCTAAAAAAATAAGTGTGAAATATATTGAGGAGCCGGAAATATGCACAATATTGAGAGAATAGTATTGGGGTCTTAATACAGGGACTGAATCCGCTAAACAGGGGCACATGGAAGCTATGACTCTGCCATACACAAAGCACTAGATAACGGGGGGGGGGAGGGGTGTTAAACCTCTATGTGCTTTACCACAGGCCAGACCTATGTTACACGGACACGCCAATAGATACACTTCATGACCGGACACTAGGCCGCACAAGCCCCAATCATGCAGGAAGACAGCACCAAATTAAGGGTCTGTTATCATGGCAGCCACCCCTGGGCTTTATAACGCGGTGAAGCGCCCCGGGGGAGGCTTTTAGAGGCACAGGGGAAGCTAAACATAATCTGTCATAGCGGTCTGGTTTCTTCCGGGAGACTCACGCCGCCCCGTATCCTTCCTCACCTCCTCACACCGTCCGCTTTGGCCGCGCGGCACCCACGACGTCCAAAGAAGCGCGGCGTTCGTTGGCCAGTCGAGCGAACCAATGAGCAGTCAGTTCACGCTGGCGCCGTTGTGACGTGAAACCCCGTGGGTGAGTTGTAAACGCAAGAGCCGAAGCGCTGTTCTAAGTCTGTATCGGGCGAGCCCTATCCGCACCTTGGGCTACAGGCAAATGGCTGAAGAAGTAATTTTCCCAGGCTGTGTATTTTTGCTGTTATATATCTCTCTTTTTTTTTTTTTTTTTAGAAGTGTTCATGGCACAAATCACAGGGTGGTTAATATTTAGGGATTGCTTGACACTGCAATAAGGAAATACCTATGGGGAAGAGAAAATGCAGGAAAAGCACATGGGGAGGTCACCAATCCTCTGTGGTTATGTATTCTACAGGAAAAGCACATGGGGAGGTCACCAATCCTCTGTGGTTATGTATTCTACAGGAAAAGCACATGGGGAGGTCACCAATCCTCTGTGGTTATGTATTCTACAGGAAAAGCACATGGGGAGGTCACCAATCCTCTGTGGTTATGTATTCTACAGGAAAAGCACATGGGGAGGTCACCAAATGTCATTATTATCATCATTTATATAGCACCAACAGTTTTTGCAGCGCTTTACAGTAACCAAAGGGAACAACATACAGATTAACGAACATATGATGGAAACATGAGGTGTAGAGGCAGTGGTGTAACTAGAAACCTGAGGGCCCCCCCCCCCAAAAAAGATCTATGTATTTTTACTTATTTTTCACTGCAAAATTAAACAAAGATAGTATTGCCCCCAGCTCACATGGATATATATTGCCCCCCAGCTCACATGGATATATATAGGGCCCCCCAGCTCTCATGGATATATATTGCCCCCCAGCTCTCATGGATATATATAGGGCCCCCCAGCTCTCATGGATATATATTGGGCCCTAGCTCATGGGTATATATAGGGCCCCCAGCTCATGGGTATATAGGGCCCCAGCTCATGGGTATATAGGGCCCCAGCTCATGGGTATATAGGCCCCCAGCTCATGGGTATATAGGGCCCCAGCTCATGGGTATATAGGCCCCCAGCTCATGGGTATACAGGGCCCCAGCTCATGGGTATATAGGCCCCCAGCTCATGGGTATAAAGGCCCCCAGCTCATGGGTATACAGGGCCCCAGCTCATGGGTATATAGGCCCCAGCTCATGGGTATATAGGCCCCCAGCTCATGGGTATACAGGGCCCCAGCTCATGGGTATATAGGCCCCAGCTCATGGGTATACAGGGCCCCAGCTCATGGGTATATAGGCCCCAGCTCATGGGTATATAGGCCCCAGCTCATGGGTATACAGGGCCCCAGCTCATGGGTATATAGGCCCCAGCTCATGGGTATATAGGGCCCCCAGGCAGCTCATGGGTATATAGGGCCCCCAGGCAGCTCATGGGTATATAGGGCCCCCAGGCAGCTCATGGGTATATACGGCCCCCAGCTCATGGGTATATACGGCCCCCAGCTCTCACCTCTGCTGGCCCCAGGGCAGGCTCCGCCGGCGTTCCGTTCTTCTCCGAGGCGAGCGGCCGCTGGAAGCATGCGTCTTGGCCGCTCCCCGGAAACCACCTGATCAGCGCAGAGGTCTCGCGAGAGGATCTCGTGCGCTGGTCAGGTGGTTCCTATCCCACGTGAGCGGCCAAGCTGCATGTCAGTGGCCGCTCGCAGGGAGAGGGACGGCCAGCGCGCGGCTCTCAGATTCCGGCGCTGATTGCCGGAATCTGGCAGGCGGCACCGGGCCCCCCTCCAGTGGCGGAATGCCAGGGCCCGGTCGCAACTGCGACCCTGGTACTTCCGCCACTGTGTAGAGGGCCCTACTCATAAGAGCTTACAGTCTAGAGCAGTGTTTCCCAAACCTGTCCTCAGGACCTGCTGACATGCCACTTTTTCCAGATATCTGAAGCACAGCACAGGTGATATAATTTACTTCTCGGTGTTTGCAGGATTCAGTCTGCATTTCCCCAACGTGATCCTTAAAACCTGGCCTGGTAGAGGGTTCTGGGCAGGGCTGGATTAAGATCTCTATGGGCCTGGAGCTGAATATTTTGGTGGACTTTTTTTGGAATTTCGTGAAATTACAACATATTTATGCTATTTAATAGTGCAGATATAGGTATATCTAACCAGGCAGATACGGGTATGTCTAACCAGGCAGATACTGTGTGAGGAAATTTCCATTCAGATTTCAATCATCCCAGCGTTTAAAATAATTTTTTCCTATTTTATCATCCAAACCTCTGTGGTCATATATTCTATAGGGAATTCTTGTTAAAAAAAATAAATGGGAACCTGTTACTGCATTTTTCTGAGAAAATATACAATTTTAACCAAAGGAATTTAGATATTTTCCATGTGCTTTGGATAATGGTGTTTTATGAATAATATGACTATGTATAAAACACTGACCTTGCTCCCAGCGTGGGAAAGGAGAAGGTTAGTAATGGCAGTGGTATTGCTCATTTTATACGTGACAAATGTACAATACCTTCGCTTTGGAACAAAAAATAAATAAAATAATTTTTTTGGTTTTCTTTTTCTTTTTAGATTTTACATTGTCATGTTTGGTATCAAAGCAAAGGCCAGACTCTGTCCTGTCTGACACCTCAGTTGACCTTGCGAGGTGTAAAGATTAGTGGCGCAAGGTTCCAAAGCCCAGTGCACTTCTCTGCAGTGCGGCGGTTTAGGTTCTTGTTATAACAATTTGTAATAATGGATTGTACCATCACCTCCACACTTGTTAGTGACATGAAAAATGACATGGTGAGTTACTGCAGCATCATTGTTCACTTTATTATTGAAAAGTGAAAAATATTGCTGTGTTAGAAAGAAAAAATAAAGAAATACTTATTATTTTACTTTTACTGTTACATAAAACTTGGCCATGTTTGGTATCATTGGAAAGATCATGCTCTGGCCTTTCCGGTGATACCTCACATGACCCTGTAGCTGCTACGGAGGTGGAGATATAGGGGTCCAAATGCCCATCAATGCAGACAAATTTATCCTTTCTGTGGGCCTATTCTGGGGCATGGGCTTGGAGCTGCTGCTCCATCTGCCCCTATGTTAATCCCGCCCTGGTTCCGGGGACAGGTTTGGGAAACACTGGTCTAGAGGGATTGGGGTTAAGGAAGACCAGGGTAATTTTACTAGCAAATGCTGTGTAGTTACGTATTGTACAGAAATGCATATCTGTGAGTGAACCTCACGGCCTTAAAAAATAAAAAAAACATGATCAGGTGTAGGAGTTTTGAAATCAAAGAGCTCAAAGTGATATGTCACCTAGGGTTACCTGATCAGCCATGTTTTCCTGGACACATAATATGTATTCATGCTGATGGGCAGTGCATGAAAAATACAGGTCTCTGCTGTGACTGTCCCTTGATCGAGTGGCAAATATTCGCGGAAATGAATGACACAGACTGGCTATCTGGCATCAATTTCATTTTGTTTAGGTTATTTTGGTAATATTTATAGAAAACATAACGGGCCCTATTACAATCTTTGCGCAAAAACGCTTGCGCAGCGCCTTAATTTGTGCGTTAAACATTAACGCGTGTAAATTGATGCTGGTATTACAATCCGTGCACATTTTTGCATCAGTCAAAAAATTGCGCGCCTAGAAACGGATGCGCAAAAACACGCGCGCATTAACGTTGCGCGCAGAAATCGGTGTGCGGACTGTTTTTTAACGCAATTCAGCCAATCAGAATTAAGAACCACAATTGTCTCCCGTTAAGTTTTTGCGCCTGTCAAAATCTGTCTGAGCATATATGCTGCAGCAATAATGAAAACATGCACAATTTCTCCATTTTATTGGTTTGGGTATGTGTAGAATGTGTAACTATACTTTGCTGTTTTTTTTTTTGGGCTGGGGTATTTGGTTTCGGCCAGGACGTTCAGATTTGCCGTTACCACCAGCTTTTCAAAGACGTTAAAATTATGCGCGCAATCGCTGTGCGTTAAAAACTGCGCATAGATTGTAATACCATCCGCGTACCAGTGCACAAATGCATTTGCGCTTACAATGTTAAGTATACAGTTGTGTTCAAAATTATTCAACCCCCAATGCTGTAAAGGGTTTTAGGGAATTTAGTGTACATTTGTAATTGTATTCAGAATGAAATCCTACAAGGACTTTTTAAAGAACCATATGCAACTAAAATGACATCAATTGGTTTTGTAATACAGTAGTAAATGTTTCTTTTGTGAATTCTTCATTGACACAATTATTCAACCCCTTAAAGACTACCAGTCTGAAGAACAGAGGTTCATTCAAGTGTTTTCAATCAGGTATTGAAAACACCTGTGGATGTCACGGAGCAGCAATAAAGCATAATAAGCACCAATTAGGCAGCTTTAAAATGACTGTGATACTCAGCTCCTTCTAGACATTTACTGGTGTGGTTACAAACATGGTGAAGTCAAGAGAATGGTCCAGGAAGACAAGAGAAGAGGTGATTACTCTTCACAGGAAGGGCAATGGCTATAAGAAGATTGCAAAGATGTTAAACATACCAAGAGAGACCATAGGAAGCATCATTCGCAAATTCAAGGCAAAGGGCACTGTTGAAACGCTACCTGGTCGTGGCAGAAAGAAGATGCTGACTTCGACTGCTGTGCGCTACCTGAAGCATAGAGTGGAGAAAAGTCCCCGTGTGACTGCTGAGGAACTGAGAAAAGATTTGTCAGATGTGGGTACTGAAGTTTCAGCTCAGACAATACGGCGCACACTGCGTAATGAAGGCCTCCATGCCAGAACTCCCAGGCTGTCTCCAAAGAATAAGAAGAGTCGACTGCAGTATGCCAAAAGTCATGTGGACAAACCACAGAAGTTTTGGGATAGTGTTCTGTGGACTGATGAAACAAAATTAGAACTGTTTGGGCCCATGGATCAACGCTATGTTTGGAGGAGGAAGAACAAGGCCTATGAAGAAAAGAACACCTTGCCTACTGTGATGCATGGCGGGGGGTCAATCATGCTTTGGGGCTGTTTTGCTTCTGCAGGTACAGGGAAGCTTCAGCGTGTGCAAGGTACCATGATTTCTCTTCAGTACCAGGAGATATTGGATGACAATGTGATGCAGTCCGTCACAAACCTGAGGCTTGGGAGACGTTGGACCTTTCAACAGGACAATGATCCCAAGCATACCTCCAAGTCCACTAGAGCATGGTTGCAGATTAAAGGCTGGAACATTTTGGAGTGGCCATCGCAGTCACCAGACTTAAATCCGATTGAGAACCTCTGGTGGGACTTAAAGAAAGCAGTTGCAGTGCGCAAGCCTAAGAATGTGACTGAACTGGAGGCTTTTGCCATGACGAATGGGCGAAGATACCCGTAGATCGCTGCAAGACACTTGTGTCAAGCTATGCTTCACGTTTAAAAGCTGTTATAACTGTAAAAGGATGTTGTACTAAGTACTAAGATTGAATGTCACTTGGGGGTTGAATAAAACTGATAATGATGTGAGCACAGAAAAGACATTTGTGGTTATTTCATTATAAATGTTATGTTATATTTGTCTGACCTACACGTGCCTCTTTGATTTAATTGTAAGCAAGACGACTGAATGATCAAAATCAATGTCAAACTGGCCAAAACACTCAATTTCAGTGGGGGTTGAATAATTTTGAACACAACTGTAGGACGTGCGCAGTACAGTACACTCTCAAAGAGTTCACGCAGGTTCACCCGCGTTAGATGAATGCGCGCATTTGTTGCACTGACTTTGTAATACGACGTTCAGCGCAAAGGGTTTTGCCCCTCGCGTTAATGCATTTTTGCGCACACGTTAACGTTTGCACGAAGAATGTAATAGAGCCCAACAAGGGGTAGATAGGGGATTAAACCAATCATTGATAGAGTTAAAAAATGTTATGCCTGGAGCCAATGACGTTGCATGTAAGTACTCATATCCTGGGACCACAGATCAGCTTAACCGTACGTAAACAGCTTCTTGAGAAATTTAGCAAAATAAAAGTTGCACGACAAGAAATGCGGCCGAAGGCTATGAGCAGAAGGGCGGGGGAGTGAGGTTGCAAGCAAGCGAGGCATCATAAAGCTGTTTTAATTTATACTTTTAAAATATGTAACTGCTATAGTTCTTTTAATAGAGTAGCTTAAAAGCGTGATTAATATTGGCTGGACAGAGTAGAGGTAGCATCACTGCTCTATCTCCATGGAGCCACAGGTTTGAATCCTGGCCAGAGCACCTCTTCAGTAAGCGTCCTTGGACAAGACACCTAACGGTACATACTTGCCAGCCCAGGACATACTTGAACACGAGAGAAATCTCAATGTATCCTTCCTGGTAAAATACTTTAAAACAATTTTACAAATACAATAGCTAAAAGCGTGTTTAATGTCTTAGAATGACTGAACAGACCGGCGTCCTGGTGCATGCCTCTAACGCACACCGCTGCCACTTCAGGGTCAGCTCCACTTGAGCTGTTAACAGTAACAAATGTTAAGGAATATACGTCATAACGGCTCTTTTTATTCCAAGCCACTGTACGGCTGCATGCTGTACATATCCACTTCCTATACTTTGTAGCAAAATCACAAATGTTGCGGCAACTGGAGAATAACCAGCGGTGTCAAAGTCGCTCGTTATTCTCATCTGCAGCCAGCATTGGGGAAAAAAAGCTGTTGTTAGGGGGGAAAAAAATCTTGAAAAAAAAACAATTACCAACCTTTGGTCCCACGATGACGTGGGTTTCATGATCTGACGCTGCCACCACTCACTGCAAACTGAAGGAAAACGCACTTGTCTCATTCAGCTGCTGCCTTAGCAGCTGTCATGTAACCGAGCCAGTAATAGGGAGACGCTAATATGTAACATCTCACACTGGCTTATTTCTTTTACCGGCTCCCTTTTGCCAGTTCGTGCTCTCCATTGGCATGCCAGTGGAAGTGAGTTTTGGTCATTTTCTTTTAATAAAGTTACTCAAAATCGTCCTATATATCATGTTAGTAAAAGTGCTAGCACATATAGTTATTAATCTCCTGCCAAATAAAAGGGTCGCTATAAACACATTATAATCCGACAGGAACAGGGCCGTCATGTCCTCCTGTATCTGCTGGCACGAATCCTGATCTGCCTCATGTATGTATTGTAGAATTATCCTGTCTTTAACCATTGCCCCTTTGTACAGCGCTGCACAATGTGATGGCGCTTAACAAATAATAATAATTATATAAATTATGCCTCAGTACGACCACAGCGGCCATCTTGGATCCCAGGCAAAAGGTTGCTAAGGACACCAAAACAAACAACAGATGTAAAAGGACTATTTATAGGACCCACGTATATGATCACATTTACAGTAGCACCAACTGATGAAGCTTTTTATTTGAAACGTGTTTTGGTATACTGTATATTTTATTACTAATAATATTTGCCTTATTTTACACCTATCCCAGATCCTGGATGCTTATATTCGCCGAGGAGGTGGCTGAGGCTGATAGGTGATCTGGTGCACCTTCTGAAGTCACCGGCTGCCTACAAATCTGGTGTCTGATCGATACGACACCAGCAAATGTGAGTACGGCATTCTTCTCCTTTGTTTACACTCCATTTTATACAATATTGCTCTATGTGAGTCATTTTATATATCTAAACATTCCTCCTCAACACAGGAAGTGTTTCCATATACCTAAACATCCCTCCTCAACACAGGAAGTGTTTCCATATACCTAAACATCCCTCCTCAACACAGGAAGTGTTTCCATATACCTAAACATCCCTCCTCAACACAGGAAGTGTTTCCATATACCTAAACATCCCTCCTCAACACAGGAAGTGTTACCATATACCTAATCCCTCCTCAACACAGGAAGTGTTACCATATACCTAAACATCCCTCCTCAACACAGGAAGTGTTTCCATATACCTAAACATCCCTCCTCAACACAGGAAGTGTTTCCATATACCTAAACATCCCTCCTCAACACAGGAAGTGTTACCATATACCTAAACATCCCTCCTCTGTTGGTTATGTATGAAAGAGGCACTGGAGTCTTGTGAATCTTCAGTAGAGAACTTTACTTTGTGCATATAGCAATAAAACAACTTATAACAGATTAGTCACTGGATATATATCAGGATGCTTCATCATCACACAGCTAGAAAGAAAAAGGAAGTAAAGCAGAGACAATAGAGACTTATTTCCTGTGAACATATACCAACGAGTTTAGAACACATTTAACCTGTACTAACAGCGCCACCTGCAGTCCATAGATAATATATGCTGTTGTATCTCAACACCCCCTCAACAGCATGTGCATAATCATACAACATTCAGCTTCTTTTGAAGAAAACAATAACGTTCCTTTGGCAACGGTTTGGTGAGTGCATCTGCAGTCATCTCTTCTGATGGGCAAATACTGAATATCGATAAGTCCTTGCTCTTGTGTGTCCCTGAGCAGATGATATTTTACGTCTATGTGCTTGGTTCTAGGGTTGATCCTTTCTGATTGTGTCAACTTTATACATCCCTGGTTGTCTTCAAAGATGGGTATCGGTTAGACATATCCAGTCCCATGTCTAATAGAAGTTGACGAATCCAAATTGCTTCTTGACATGCATGTGCTGCTGCTATGTATTCTGCTTCAGTTGAAGAGAGTGCAACAGTCGCTTGTTTTCGACTAGACCAGCTGATGGTTCCTTCTCCGTACTGGAAGATGTAACCAGTAGTAGATTTGCGGTCTGTGATATCTCCGGCCCAGTCAGCATCTACATATCCAATTAAGCTTTGCATTGGGGTTGCTGGCAGTCGCAGTTTCATATGAATTGTTCCTTTTAGATACTGTGTCACCCTTTTTACGGCATTCCAATCACGTTGACAGGGTGTTGAAACTTTTCTACAGAGTATACTCAATGCTGCGGCAATGTCTGGTCTTGTCACAGTTGCAATGTATAACAATTTTCCAATTGCTTTGCGGTACTTCTCATTGTTAGGTAACAAGTTTTCCATTCCATTGTCTTTCTGATAAGCTGGTTCCATAGGCGTTTTCACTTCTTTTGCATCTTGCATGTGAAATCTGCTAGAATATCTGTAATTTTCTGACTTTGGTGAAGAAGATAACTTCCGTCTTCTTCTTTCTCGATTTGGATTCCTAAATAATGAGCAATGTTCCCAAGCTCTTTAATCTCAAAGTTTTGTTTCAATGTGCTAGTTATTTGATCATAATCCCTTCTTGTTCAAAACAAATTATGATGTCATCAACATAAATTAGTAGGTAGATCCATTTGTTGTCTTGATTCTTTGAATACAGGCAAATCAGCGTTACTTCTTGAAAATCCTTCTGTTGTGAGTACTTCGTTCACTTTTTCATTCCAATTCTTGCTGCTTGTTTGAGACCATAGATGCTTTTTGCAGTTTACACACAAGGTTCTGTCCTGTATTAAACCCTGGTGGCTGCTCCATGTAGAGTTCCTCTTTGATATCTCCATATAGAAAAGCTGTTTTGACATCCAGGTGCTTCACTTGCATTTGTTTTTCAGCTGCAATGCTGAGGAATGTTCTAATGTTGTGTGCTTTACCACTGGAGCAAATGTTTCATCATAATCTTCTCCATATTTCTGGGAATATCCCTTGGCGACTACTCTTGCCTTGTATCTGTGAATGTTTCCTTCTGCGTCGTACTTCACTTTAAAAATCCATTTACTTCCTATAGTTTTTGTGACCGGGAGGGAGCTCTGTGAGAGTCCAGGTTTCATTTTTCTGAAGTGATTTTAGTTCTTCTTCAGCCGCCTTTCTCCACTGATTGGCTTCCCCTTTTGGTAGTTTATCTATGTCTTCCCAAGATGTTGGTTCAAATGTCTCATGTGTCTTAACAGTGTATGACAGCTTGCGCGGTGGGATCCCTTTTGTTGTCCGAGTAGATCTTCTGATTTCTGGTTGTTCTGTCGGTTCTACTGGATTGTGAACAGTTAAGTCATCAATTGTGAGTTCCACTTCTTGGTCTGACTCCTGCACAGTTTCCTTTTGGTCAGCATCTCTTGCTATTTCAATCGGCACCTTTTCTTCGTGTTTTTCGGGAGTCATTATTTCTGATGTTTGGCTTTCATCAAAATAAACACTGCGGCTTACTGTGACCTTGTTGGTTTTTGGATTAAGGATTCTGTATCCCTTACTTTGTTCACTGTAGCCTATTAGAATGCCTTCTATGGCTCTGTTCTCCCACTTGGAGCGTTTTTCACTTGGAATGTAAACGTATGCTTTGCAACCAAACACTCTAATATGACCTATACTAGGTTTTGATCTGTTCCACATTTCATAAGGGGTACTTTCAATAGCTTTAGATGGTAGTCTGTTCTGTAGATATGTTGCAGTCATTATTGCTTCTCCCCAGTATTTGTTGTGTAGGTTGGCATCTGAAAGCATGCATCTGGCCATTTCTACAAGAGTGCGATTTTTTCTTTCAGCTACACCGTTTTGTTCTGGAGTGTACGGTACGGTGTCTGGTGTATGATACCATGTTTCTTTAGATATGATTCCACTTCTTTACCCATATATTCCCCTCCATTGTCCGTGCGTATTATTCCGGGTTTCCTTTGAAATTTGTTGCTAGTCATCGCTACAAATTCTTGAAGTTTATCAGTTGTCTCACTTTTGTGTTTCATCAGATATGTCGTTGTGTACCTGGAATAGTCATCAATGAAGGTTATTAAATATTTGTTGCCGCTGGGTGTCGGGGTTTTCATTGGTCCACACATGTCACTGTGTATAAGTTCCATGGGTTTAGTGGTTTTTCTTTGACTGGCTTGTGGAAGTGGTGTACGTGTGGCCTTTGCTTTGATGCAACACGTGCACTTCATCAACTTTGGACAAGGTATCATTATCATGTCTTCTGATAATTCTCTCTTAGAAAGTTCCTTTATAGCTTCTGAGTTTCGATGCCCCAATCGTCTGTGCCATAGATGGATGCATTTGTCATGTGGATTATGAGTGACTGTTTTGACTTGAACACGTTCAGTGACGATTTTGTATAGGTGTTCATTCAACCTTCCTTTTGCAACGATTTCTTTTCTGTTTCGAATTGTGCATTCATTACCTCGGAATTGTACTGTAAGTCCATTGTTAGCAAGGTTTTTTACTGATAGGAGGCTTCCTTCTAGACTTGGAACATACAGAACGTTCTTTACAAGGATGCTTCGGTTACCTCCTGATGGTGTGATGCAGTTCAGAAATCCTTGACCTTTACCTTCTGATGTAATACTTTTCCCATTTGCTAGGAAGACTTTGTCTTTTGTATTACAATTAATTTCTGTGAAGAAGGTCTCATCACTGGTCATGTGACTTGTTGCTCCTGAGTCAATGTACCATCCATGCGGGGTAGTATTCTGAGTTACTTTAAAACTTGCACTCCACGCTGTGTCTTTGCTTTCCTGTGTGGCTGCTTTAGCTCTTTCTTTTGTGAATGTCTCTCTCCTTCGCTGTTCTGCTTTCCAGATTGAACAATTATATTTCAAATGACCTGTCCTTTTGCAGCGAAAACACACTCTGGTCTCTTTGTTTTGTTTTGTGTTTTCATTCACCTTTAGAGCTACTTCTGTTTTGTCATTCTCTTCACCACGTATATTTTCCTTCTTTCTGTTGTATTCATCAATTAATTTCCCTTTAGCATTTCCAGTGTTAGTTCTTCCTCTGGTCTGGTTTCTAGAGCGTTTATCAGGGCACTATATGATTCTGGAAGGCTGCATAATAGTAATGCCACTACATGATTGTCTTTTATTTCTTCTCCAATTGCACGTAATTGCTCCACAATTTCCAGCATAGCGTTCACATGTTCACACATTTCCTGGCCTTTTCCAGCCTCATCTTATACAGTTTACGTAGCAGATATAGTTTACTGTTTAAGTTTGAACGCTCGTGCAGTTTCTGTAGTGCAGTCCACATACCTTTAGCTGTGTTTTCTTTTCTTATATGGATTAGTTGATCATCCTCCACTAACAGGCTTATAACTGCTTTTGCTTGCCTGTTTCTTTTGTCCCATTCTTCTGGGTTGTCAGTGGGTCTGATTGTATCCAGCACCTGCCACAGATCATCTTTGGATAACAGCATTTCCAGCTTAAACTTCCACAGCTGATAATTGGTATTGTTTAGCTTTGCTATTGCATATTTCACATCTGAGCCACTTGCCATCTTTCAGTATATTGGATGCAGCTCTTTTCCTCACACACAGCAGGTATTTGGATGATAGCTGCAGCACTTACTGATTTGTAGTTTCGTTTTCAGTGTCTGGGCCCATAACCTGTTGGTTATGTATGAAAGAGGCACTGGAGTCTTGTGAATCTTCAGTAGAGAACTTTACTTTGTGCATATAGCAATAAAACAACTTATAACAGATTAGTCACTGGATATATATCAGGATGCTTCATCATCACACAGCTAGAAAGAAAAAGGAAGTAAAGCAGAGACAATAGAGACTTATTTCCTGTGAACATATACCAACGAGTTTAGAACACATTTAACCTGTACTAACAGCGCCACCTGCAGTCCATAGTATAATATATGCTGTTGTATCTCCAACATCCTCAACACAGGAAGTGTTACCATATACCTAAACATCCCTCCTCAACACAGGAAGTGTTACCATATACCTAAACATCCCTCCTCAACACAGGAAGTGTTACCATATACCTAAACATCCCTCCTCAACACAGGAAGTGTTACCATATACCTAATCCCTCCTCAACACAGGAAGTGTTACCATATACCTAAACATCCCTCCTCAACACAGGAAGTGTTTCCATATACCTAAACATCCCTCCTCAACACAGGAAGTGTTACCATATACCTAAACATCCCTCCTCAACACAGGAAGTGTTTCCATATACCTAAACATCCCTCCTCAACACAGGAAGTGTTACCATATACCTAAACATCCCTCCTCAACACAGGAAGTGTTACCATAACCTAAACACCCTCCTCAACACAGGAAGTGTTACCATATACCTAAACATCCCTCCTCAACACAGGAAGTGTTACCATATACCTAATCCCTCCTCAACACAGGAAGTGTTACCATATACCTAAACATCCCTCCTCAACACAGGAAGTGTTACCATATACCTAAACATCCCTCCTCAACACAGGAAGTGTTACCATATACCTAAACATCCCTCCTCAACACAGGAAGTGTTTCCATATACCTAAACATCCCTCCTCAACACAGGAAGTGTTACCATATACCTAATCCCTCCTCAACACAGGAAGTGTTACCATATACCTAAACATCCCTCCTCAACACAGGAAGTGTTTCCATATACCTAAACATCCCTCCTCAACACAAAACTCTGTTACAATATACCTACACATCCTGCCTCAACACAGGAAGTGTTACCATATACCTAAACATCCCTCCTCAACACAGGAAGTGTTTCCATATACCTAAACATCCCTCCTCAACACAGGAAGTGTTACCATATACCTAAACATCCCTCCTCAACACAGGAAGTGTTTCCATATACCTAAACATCCCTCCTCAACACAGGAAGTGTTACCATATACCTAAACATCCCTCCTCAACACAGGAAGTGTCACCATATACCTAAACATCCCTCCTCAACACAGGAAGTGTTTCCATATACCTAAACATCCCTCCTCAACACAGGAAGTGTTTCCATATACCTAAACATCCCTCCTCAACACATGAAGTGTTACCATATACCTAAACATCCCTCCTCAACACAGGAAGTGTTTCCATATACCTAAACATCCCTCCTCAACACAGGAAGTGTTACCATATACCTAAACATCCCTCCTCAACACAGGAAGTGTTACCATATACCTAAACATCCCTCCTCAATAGGGATGAGCTGTTCGGTACGATCAGTTCGGAGTTCGACTCGAACATCGGCAGTTCGAAAGTTTGCGAACTTTTTGGCTTGTTCGGTTCGAGTTCGAATTTTTTTTTAAAAAAAAAGTATAAAAAATGCTTAAAAAAATCTAGAAATAAAGAGACTCTTTACTGCAGAATATTCTAAGCAACGGTTTATTAGATATATTCTCACCTCTAAATGACCTGTGCTTACAGCAGGGCCCTCAAACGGTGTAAACAACAGGTGTTAATTACTGTTTGGAAATAACATCTGCTTCTAATTAGTCTGGTCTCATGAATTTGATACATTGCCTGCAGACTGGGTGTGGCTCCTGCACATGTATGAACTCTGTATGCTTCCGAATTCTAAGACGTGTTCATTTTTACTACATGATCCTCTGATATACTGTTTAACCCCTTAAGGATTAGGGCTCTGTAAAGCCAATCATTAATGATGTAGATGTTACGTCATTTGTCATCAAGGGCTTAATAAAATCTTTATCACACTCCTTAGATTGAAACGTAATATTCAAGTATTTGTATGTCATGTACCTCTCCCGAAGGGCCTATGTGAGCATATAATTATTATTGTGTTAGATCTATAGTTTTGGAGCAAGCGTGGTGGAAGGGCTTGCTGCTTCTGTATTAGTAACACAACACAACGTGAAAATGTCTATCATAAAGTGTACAAGCTGAGTCCCTAGAGTCTCTGACTATCCATTGTCATATATACCTTGCTTTATACATATAATACATTCCCTCATCTAACAGGATAGTAGCCAGTCCCTGTGCATTTTAACCCCTTAACCCTTTCGCTGCTGAGGCATTTCACGCCTCTGTGCTGAGCTCATTTTTACTGGTTTCGCTCATCTTGTTTAAACGTGTTTGAAGGCTTATTTTATTATATGACCCAGACATATTATATATCATTCTTTCCGGCAGACTCGGCAGATTCATAATATGTCATTATTATATGTATATGTCATGTCCTGTCTGTATATTATAACAAAATATGCAATAAAATATGAATTTTCAATAATTTACGTGTAAAGTGGGGTTTTTTTCACATTTTAACATGCGAGCAATTGTGGTTATATTTTCTATGGGGTGCGCTTGTTAAAAAAATTAGAAATGGGGTCTCGTTACATTGTTTTTGGGGGAAAATTACGCGATTTTTAACAAACGCACCACATACAAAATTCGTTATTGCAGCATCATTGTTCACATTATAATTCAAATGGGAACAATATTGCTGCATTAACAAACCAAAAAAACAAAAAAAACTTCTGTTTTTTCTATAATTTTTTTAACTTTAATTTTAAAAAAAAACTTTTTACATGGTCATGTTTGGTATCGTTGGAAAGGCCATGCTCTGGCCGATCCAACAGTACCAAACATTAACCCCTAGCTGCCACAGATCGGGAGATAGGGGGTTCATTGGAACCCCCTATCTCCACCATTGGTGGCAGTTAGGGGTTAACTCCAGGACTGGCGTCATCGTGCTACGCACGATGACGCCAGTCGTCAGGGGGCATTCCCGGAACCTTGGCCGACATTCAAGAGAGAGGATCACGATTTGGCGCTTTTCGGCGCCGAATCGTTATCCGGCACCCAAGGGGTTAAAGGCAGGCACGGTTTGGAAGGGCAGGCTGTGCCCTTCCAAACCGTGCTTGCCTTCAGCCGCAGGACGCTGGCGATCGGGAGGGAGAGAGGCCGAAGGACCTCCCCCCCCTTTCAGGCACCTCCTCCGCACACGCGGGGGCGCCTGAATTAGATGTCATTGTGCCGCCGCGATGACATCTAATGGTGCCGGCGGCGGTCCCGGGTGCTGGGCTGACATCGAGGATGTCAGCCCGCACCAGGGGGCACAGCAATCGGCCGATCGCTGGCCGCAAAGGGAGGACGAGGTCAGCGCGTCCTCCTCACGCAACAGTACCTGCGGGTGGACGCGCTGAGCATGTCCTCCGCAGCGAAAGGGTAAGGCTAGGGTCAGACAAAAGCATTTTTCCCCGCGAACGTGAAAAAGTGCGTCCGAACGCATTGACGTATTTTTTCACGGAATGCGCAAAAACGGTCAGACGACGCGCATTTTCGGGCGTGATTTTGTACGGATCGTCAATAAAACTCTTTTTGCGTCTGGACGTTATGTAGGCTGGACATTAGCAGCGTCTGACATCTCCTAATCACGCACACACGCCGCTATGCCGCAGCTGCGCACTCAGTACGTCAGTACTAGCGGTTCAGCGTTCTCAGAAAAATGCGTTCATATTCCACTTGCGTTGCACGGCCGGACTTTTGTGCGGCCGTACATCGTATATTGGCCGTCATTGCCCGTCATCTGCTGCTAGTGCGGCCGTAATTATGTGCGCTAGAACGCACGTTAAAAGTGCGCTGGTCTGACCCCAGCCTTAAGGGTGGCTAGGTGTCGTGTGTGGGTCTCTGATGGCGATGTTTGTATACATGCTACAAATCCGCCACTTCACGGACAGGTTATGGGGACCTCCTAGGCACGATATTTGAAGGAATTTTTCGTTTTTATTTTTAACCCTTATTTTATGGAAAAACTCACTGTTCCTTTAAAAACGTCTTTTTTTAAAAACTTTTTGTCCTTGTTTCCTATCCCCCAGGGCACTACCCGGACCCCCATACACCTTTTATGGCAAATATCTTGCATATATGCCCTCTTGCAGGGCATTCTAAAAACCAAACTTTTGAGTCCCATTGACTTGCATTGAGTTCAGTTCGAGTTCGAACTCGAACTTTTGAAATTGTTCGAGTTCGAATGCAAACCGAACACGGGGGTGTTCAGCTCATCCCTACTCCTCAACACAGGAAGTGTTACAATGTACCTAGAATGTACCTCTTTGGAACAACACCTAAACTACATAAATTGCAAAATCCTCTATGTGTCAGGACAAAATCAAATGGCACACTGACCACAGTCGCTTCTCTCAAATATCTAGGTATGTGGTTGGACCCTAATCTATCCTTTGGCCCCCACATTGAAAAACTTTCATCTAAACTTTACCCCAAACTAGGTGCCCTGTACAGAAACAAATCCTGCCTGAGCCCCACGGTAAGAAAGCAGATTGTACAACAAATGCTTATGCCGGCTATTGATAACGGAGATGTAGTGTATGCAGCGGCCCCGCAAACACACCTTCATAAACTTACTACACTGTATAACTCATTCTGCCGCTTTGTGCTACAATGTAACTTCATGACCCACCATTGTTACATGTTAAAAGAGCTAAACTGGCCGTCGCTGGAATCTAGACGGACCCTTCACTTTTCCAACCTGGTGTTTAAGAGCTTTTCTGGGAAGCTGCCACCCTACCTGAATAGACTGCTTCCCCAGCAGTTCCCTCATCCTATAACCTCCGATCCAGGACCTGCACCTTACTTGCAATACCACAATACAAAAAGAAAGTGGCTCGATCCTCATTTTCCTACAGAGCACCACAATTATGGAATAACCTCCCAGACGCCATGAAATCTTCTCCCAGTCTAAAGTCACTCGAGCTCCCTATTAACATACCTCAATACAGAATGCACCTGTAAACATGTAACACAGTGACTATATACAGAATGCACCTGTAAACATGTAACATAGTGAGTATATACAGAATGCACTTGTAAACATGTAACATAGTGACTATATACAGAATGCACCTGTAAACATGTAACATAGTGACTATATACAGAATGCACTTGTAAACATGTAACATAGTGACTATATACAGAATGCACCTGTAAACATGTAACATAGTGACTATATACAGAATGCACTTGTAAACATGTAACATAGTGACTATATACAGAATGCACCTGTAAACATGTAACATAGTGACTATATACAGAATGCACTTGTAAACATGTAACATAGTGACTATATACAGAATGCACCTGTAAACATGTAACATAATGACTGTTTCCTACATATTTATTTTCTGGGTTAATCTGTATATTTGTGTTGTTTTTTAATATCTTGCATTTTATTACTTTGTATTTCTGTAACGACGGTAACATTTCAATGTTCTTGAACCCAGGACGTACTTGAAAACGAGAGAAATCTCAATGTATCCTTCCTGGTAAAATAGTTTATAAATAAATAAATAAATCTGGATGAAGGTCCCATTAACTCCTTGTAAATAGTTTCAGCTGCTTAAAGGCTTCTTTACCAGTCTGTGCTTCTTAATTTATAAACACTAGAAGGAAATTCCAAGAGGGCCTTTTAAATGTAACGAAATGTCCTGCTTTTATAAAATGATAACATTGTCATTATTATTTCCATGAAAGTAGAAATAAGAACACCCCCTGGTTTATGCAGCGTTCCTTTCGATGTAGCAGTATGTTACAGTACAGAGACCCAATAGCATCAGTCTGGGAAGGGAAAAGTGCAAGAGATGTCAGGCTGATTTCTCCATGTGTGGTGATCCGAGGCGATATTTGTCTATCCAGACGGTCCGGTGTCAGAAATCCATGTTTTAAACTTGTTCGCTTGCATGCGATGTAATTGCAGCTGTCCAGTGAAATGTTTGGTGTGCGCCATGGGGCATTGCCAAGCTGTATTGCTCAGTGGGTAGTGGGGGCTGACAGATGGCACCTGTCATTTGCAAGCAAGAAAGCATACACTAAAAGTAAAATCACGACTCCTGAACCTAATGTCCAAATAAACCGTACATAGAATTAAAGGGACGCTCTACTCATCGTGACCACTTTATTGTTTTAAAGTGGTCAGGATGTAAGCAGTGCCCCCCTCCTTCTCCCTCCCTGCTGCCCCGATCTGGTGGAGTTTTCTCCACCCCAACCAGGGTCTCCAGCAGCCGGGAAATTAAAAGATCACTAGTGACGCCAGTACGCAGAGAGCTTGCCGACTTCACCCTGTCTGAGGCCGCCCGCGACAGCGAGCATTCTCAGAGACATCCATGGATCAGTTCTGCGAATTCGTGAAGCTCCGATCCATCGTTCTGCCCAGGTGCTACGGAACTTACATACGTTAAGTGCACATTTCTGGAGTGATGAGCAATTTTCGGATTCTACGCTACACAATTTGTGTAGTGACACAAATTGCGTAACCATACTTCAGGGACATCTAGATTTCGGAAGCCCCTGAGCTGAAGAGGAGGTGCGGCGTGGCGAAAAGGTGAGTAAAAGCACCTAAACTAAAAACTAATAATAATTGGGCAGAAGTTGTCAAGCTCATCTGCTCAATTATTTAAAGGGCAAAAAAAAGTGGCTGTTTGTAATAGCACACCCCTTTGAAGGGGTATATGAGAACACTGTGAACGTGTGTCCCCATTCAGGTACCATAAGGTTATAGCTGGATGTTGCCATTACAGAGAAAACTATACCATTTGCAAATCAGACGCTATCACCCAGAAAGGGCAGCCAGAACTGAAACACCAAAGGAAGAGAGACCACGACTTACAACCAGGGCCAGATTTAGAATTAGGCAGAATAGGCATGTGCCTACAGGCCCCTGGCACAGGGGGGCAGCCTGCTCATGTAAAAAAAAAAAAAAAAAATTTATAATCACTTAGACCACTGTGTTTCTGGAGCCCTACAGGTTAGAGGTACATTTGAGGTATCTTTAGAAAGGCCAGAGTATGGCCTTTCCAACGATAGCAAATATAATCAGGTTTATGTTTTAGAACAAATAATATTTTTCTTTTTTTTAAACGCAGCACTATTGTTCACTTTACAATTATAAAGTGAACAGTGATGCTGCACTAACTCACCTTTGCATTTCCCACACCACCAGCAAGTGTGAAGTGAATGTGATGGCACAAAGCATTGTTTCATTGACAACTAAACCGTGGCCTCAAGTCAAGTCTTGAAAAAGGCCCTTAACCGCAGCCATATTTTGATGTCCAGAATTTTGGTAGCTGTGGTCCGAAATGGAGCATCATTATCCAGAGTCAGGGTTAGAAATTAGAGTTAGGTTACTATTTCTGCTTGTTTTAGGGTTAACCGGAGTTCTAATATTCTGCTCCATTTTTGTTCATTTTAAGGCAGCAGATTCTGCCTCTTTTTTAGTTTCCCCTAAAACAAAAGAAAAGGTCGTTTCGGCTTTTTTGGATCATGGACAACGCCATTTGTGTTCATAACAACCCATAGAATACCTCAGCCATGTATGCACTGATACATTTATAGATTCATACATTGATCCATTCACTACATATCCACCTTCCATACTGTTTCGGGGTTGTTAGTGACTAGTTCCACTTGTGCCATTAAAGGGGGACGGACCCTCTTGACTCTATAATACTGATTTGATTTCTCTTGTGATAACCACTTGCTGATCCAATCACATGATGGTCTGAAAGACACCCAACCTTTATGTAAAAACATCTACCTCAAACGTGAAAAGTGCTGCCCTGGAATTTATAGAACTCATAAACTGAAGCCGTATCATTCCTTCGCACATGGGTATTAGGAGCCACCCTAAGGAGGTGAAAGGGCTAAGGCGTCTGGCCTTGAGGTGGGCGTAAAAGAGGTGAAAAGAAACAGACAAAGAATCTGAAGGAGGCAGGGGAAATGGGATGGGGAGAGGGAGACCAGGCTGGGTGAAAGAGAGCTACATATTGGTCAAAAGGGATGCAAAGGAGTGACACATCTGAGGGAGTAAAATATTGACAAAGTCACACATAGGAGGGGTAGAAAATATTGGTATATTTAGGGCTGCCTTTAGAGTTCTTTGTTGGAGAGTGTTCGCTCTGCACCTCTGCCTGGACCAGACCATATTAATCACTCTCAGCAATGAGCGAGTGAACCCTTTTCCAGATGCCACAGCCCACCGAGAAATCTTTTGGTATCTTGGTGGACCAGACCTGAGTGGCATGGTGGAACCCTTATAATCTTTGCACATAAACAAGCTGCACAGGGTTTGGCAAGCCCCCCCCCCCCCCGCAGCAACTGGGCTCCTGAACATATCATGAGCTGTCAATCTCCCTTCATGGCAACCCCAGATAGAGTCACACCTGCGAGGGAGTAAAGAGCTCAAGGCCGTTACACAAGAGCGACTAAAGAAATTGAGTCACAGAAGGGGGGTGTAAAAGATTCAGAGATTCTGTCATGGGAGGGGGTAAAGAGGTTGAGAGTGTCACACATGGGAAGGAGTAAAGAGGTAGAGAGTTACACATGGGAAGGAGTAAAGAGGTAGAGAGAGTTACACATGGGAAGGAGTAGAGAGTGTCACACATGGGAAGGAGTAAAGAGGTAGAGAGTCACACATGGGAAGGAGTAAAGAGGTAGAGAGTTACACATGGGAAGGAGTAGAGAGTGTCACACATGGGAAGGAGTAAAGAGGTAGAGAGTCACACATGGGAAGGAGTAAAGAGGTAGAGAGTTACACATGGGAAGGAGTAGAGAGTGTCACACATGGGAAGGAGTAAAGAGGTAGAGAGTCACACATGGGAAGGAGTAAAGAGGTAGAGAGTTACACATGGGAAGGAGTAGAGAGTGTCACACATGGGAAGGAGTAGAGAGTGTCACACATGGGAAGGAGTAAAGAGGTAGAGAGTCACACATGGGAAGGAGTAAAGAGGTAGAGAGTTACACATGGGAAGGAGTAGAGAGTGTCACACATGGGAAGGAGTAAAGAGGTAGAGAGTTACACATGGGAAGGAGTAAAGAGGTAGAGAGTTACACATGGGAAGGAGTAGAGAGTGTCACACATGGGAAGGAGTAAAGAGGTAGAGAGTCACACATGGGAAGGAGTAAAGAGGTAGAGAGTTACACATGGGAAGGAGTAGAGAGTGTCACACATGGGAAGGAGTAAAGAGGTAGAGAGTCACACATGGGAAGGAGTAAAGAGGTAGAGAGTTACACATGGGAAGGAGTAGAGAGTGTCACATATGGGAAGGAGTAGAGAGTGTCACACATGGGAAGGAGTAAAGAGGTAGAGAGTCACACATGGGAAGGAGTAAAGAGGTAGAGAGTCACACATGGGAAGGAGTAAAGAGGTAGAGAGTCACACATGGGAAGGAGTAAAGAGGTAGAGAGTCACACATGGGAAGGAGTAAAGAGGTAGAGAGTCACACATGGGAAGGAGTAAAGAGGTAGAGAGTCACACATGGGAAGGAGTAAAGAGGTAGAGAGTCACACATGGGAAGGAGTAAAGAGGTAGAGAGTCACACATGGGAAGGAGTAAAGAGGTAGAGAGTCACACATGGGAAGGAGTAAAGAGGTAGAGAGTCACACATGGGAAGGAGTAAAGAGGTAGAGTCACACATGGGAAGGAGTAAAGAGGTAGAGAGTCACACATGGGAAGGAGTAAAGAGGTAGAGAGTCACACATGGGAAGGAGTAAAGAGGTAGAGAGTCACACATGGGAAGGAGTAAAGAGGTAGAGAGTCACACATGGGAAGGAGTAAAGAGGTAGAGAGTCATACATGGGAATTTCGGCCTAAATTCCACAACTTTGCTTTTAAGATCCCAATTTTGGGGAAAACTCTTCGTAACATGTTTTATTTCTTTTAATTCACCTCGTAACGCAGACCATATTAAAGAATCGGCGGCGGCGGCAGTGGCAGTAACCGGATTTTCCATTTGTGATTTAAGATATGTTTAATAGCTTTTTTTTCAAACGTCGGCCACAGAGGCCTAACTTATAACAGAACAACGACAAATACCACAGAATATACAATACACATTGCTTTCTTTAGGGGCTTGAACATTCACTGAGAAACAGGCGCTGTAGCGATTCCCGTGTTTTACCCACCAGGGCCCTAAATATATAAAACAGTTTTTTGGTTTATTTTATTTTCACCCAAATTAAATAATAATTTAGAAGGGGAGGGGGACCACAATGGCTGTTATTTTTTCATCCCGTCCCCCCCCCCTCCAACAAAATCAATAATTTAAAATAAAATTTTAAAAACAAAATACAATTTTTTTTTTAAACACAACAAATAAATAAAGTTTTTTAAAAAACAACCCAAAAGCACAAACAGTAGTTAAGGAATGTATATATTAAAACAAAGTCAGATATCACCTTTAACCCTTTCACGGCTAGGGGGACCGCACCCTTTGCAGACTCACTCCAGCAGGGAAGGGGTTAAAGTGCTAAACACACATTACATATACATGATGTCTTTGGTAGGTTTGCACACCCCAGGGACCTGATGCAATGAGCAGATCGTCACCATTGCCTCTTCTCAGGGGATGTGGAGGGTTTGGTGTATATTAAGCACTTTTCTCAGTTTTCGCTTACACTACGTATCTCCATTTTTTTTGTTCCTGCTTCACTTTTAACCTGTTTTGTGTTTTTTTACTTTCTTTCGATCTTTCTTTCCTTTTTTTGGTAGTTGAGAGACAAAAGCAAAAAAATACAGATATTCCGCTGAAAACGCAATGTAGTTACATGTGTGGCAACATTGTGTCGGCGTTGACTGTATATGTTGGTTATTCACAAAGTGCTGGCGTTTGCCAGTGTGGGAAATACCGGTGTTGCGTCACCGGCAAACACCAGCATTTCACAAAACTAAAGTCCGTAGAGCAAGAGGAGCCACTTCACTGCGCAGCTTCTCCTGGTCGTTCCTTGGTTTTTTACTTTTGTAAAATGCCAATGTTTGTCAGCACTGCAACACCGGCGCTTTATGAGTAACCCCTCAAGTGCCCCAGTGCTCTACTGGGGGCTGTATGTGACGACGCGACAGTAGCGCTATCTGAACACGTACTATGTGGATGCCAACAACACGTGTAGGGCTGCATATCAGGGGCGGCAATCTTGGCCCTCTGGATGTTTTGGAACTAAACATTTTCCCAAGAGTCTCTGTCAAGCTAATGGGCGGCTGAGCATCATGGTAGATGTAGTTCCAAAGCATCTGATGGGCCAAGGTTGCTGACCCCTGCAGTGTGTGATAGATAAGGGGTTATTCAGAGTCAGTTTTCTGAAGTGCGCATGGTGCAAAAAAAGGCACTCTGTTACACGTTATGGTGGAAAGGACGGTGCGAAGTACGGCAAACTATGCTGGCAGTTCCCTTAATAGAGAATATACTGTAGTTTTGTTGTACTTGATCTACCGTAGTTCCTTGAAGCTCGTCAAACTAAATCCACCATTGTTTCAATGGACGAATGATGCTCAGTGAATTACCCCTTAAGTACAACAGTATACACTGTATATACACAACTGTGGCCAGGAGTAATATGTATGTTATGGAGGAGTGAAAGAAGAGGAGTGAAAGGTGAAAGAAGAGGAGTGAAAGAAGAGGAGAGAAAGGGGAAAAAGGAGGAGAGAAAGGGGAAAAAGGAGGAGAGAAAGGGGAAAAAGGAGGAGAGAAACAGAGGAGAGTGAGAGGAGTGAAAGACTGACTATAACATCAATATTCATATATTCCATAAGGTCATTATTGTATCATAGCAGGGCACTGGACAATACATTGTCAGGGATTTACATACTTTGTGGGCTGGATACGTGTCAAGTTACTCATTACGATCCACTACGTTGTCATGGTAATTATAACTATACAAGGTCAGGGCGGGCAAATTAGCAAAAGAAAATAACGTGATGTACTGTATCAAGACAAATCCCCGGGCCTTACAGTTTGACGATCAGTCACTTCATTTTCTGGAGGGAGATGGGCTTTTGGGGTTATTTTATTAACTATTCACAGGCCAGTAGAGAATACATTCCTGCTGTTGCCACCGCTTATTGGCTGGCGATTCAGGTAGTCGTAGAGCGAGGCAGTGGCATGTGTTACTGTAAGCTGGTATGGTTTGCAGTGTGTGAAGTCTGTGCATACTACTCAGTATGGTGTATATGTCAGTACATTCAGTGTCTTTGGTTGCTTTGCGATGCTATCCAGCAGTATATACATGTATTTGAGATCACTTTCTAATGGTAGGATTATGTAGTGGTCTCTTTATTACTTTGTGTCAAACGGTGTGTACATTCTGGTCTTGGCATGTATTTCTATATACTTCCTTGCTTTCCTTTTTATGTATTGTGTGTATCACAGAGCTCCACAGCAATAAAAGTCACAGTAATGTTTGGGTTGTGGGAGTATCACAGAGCTCCACAGCAATGTACAGTGTGTATGAGTGTATCACAGAGCTCCACAGCAATGTACAGTGTGCATTTACAGAGCTCCACAGCAATGTGCGGTGTGTATGAGGGTATCAAACGGCTCCACAGAAATAAAACTCACAACACCGTCTGGATTGTATGAGCGTATCACAGAGCTCCACAGCAATAAAACGCCCAGTAACATTCTGTAGCAGTGTGGGTACACTGTTTGGAGTTGTGTGATTTGGTGTGCATGAAGTCTGGTATTGTGGTGTGATGCTACGCTGGCTAGCTTGGCTTTTTGTAAATGTAAAATGATACTGATGCAATGCCACTTAAAGATTAACCTGGAAAAACTGGCAATGGTCCCCCTGATCGAAGATCTAAAGATACGCAGGGCTGAAGGACCCTGTGGGATGGGGGGCTGCAACTTTGTGTTCTGATGTACTTCTTGTGTTATTGGCATGTAGAACCTGGATTCCTACGTTACCCGAGCAGGATGTCTGTGAGCAGGCTGAGAGTGGGGCCAGCTGCTGGACAAGCACTCCGATTCGATTGATCACAATCGAAAGGTGGCAGAAGGCCTAGTGCTGGGGAGCTCTTTCAAGGTCACTAGCCAGCCTGCCCTGCAGCCAACTGGGCATTTACCCTGTCTGCCCCACACACACACATATACACACCTTATGGTCTGTCAAATACACCTGTTTAAAAATTCTTGTAAATGGGGGAAAAAAAAAAAAATGCTTGGTTTATGCCAGACAGCCGGTAACCATATACCTATGGATAGCCTCGGGTGTACGCATGCAATGTGAAGAATCCAAGGAATGTAGCTGGATCAGCCAGTAACAAAATACATACAAGGAATGTGTACACATACGCCTTAATGAGCTGAAACAAAGAGTGTATCAGTAAATAGAAAACAAGCCAAAACATGTGTAGCTCATAATTTTGCAGTGTGTGTGTGTGTCGCAAAACCCCACTGTGTATATACACATACATATATATTGCACATACATACAGAGGGCTCTATTACATTCTTTGCCAAAAAAGTTTGCGCAGCGCGTTAATTTGTGCGCGAAGCATTAAACGTGCGTAAATTAACGCAGGTATTACGATCCAAGCACATTTTTTCCATCCGTCAAAAAATAACGTGCGTAAAAAAGACGCGCGAAAACACGGGCGCATTAACGCTGAGCGCAGAAATCGATGGGCAGACTTTTTTTATGCGATTCAGCCAATCAGAATTAAGAACCACAATTGTCTCCCCTTTGATTTTGACAGGCGCAAAAACCTATCTGAGTATATATGCTGCATCAATAATAAAAACACGCACAACCTCTCTATTTTATTGTTTGGGTATGCGTGTGCATTGGAGTTCGTCCAGGTCGTTCAGATTTTTCGTGAACACCAGCTTTTCAAAGACGTTAAAATTATGCGCGCAAACGCTGTCCATTAAAATTGGCGAATAGATTGTAATACCATCCGCATACCAGCGCACAAACGCATTTGTGCTCACAATGTTAAGTATAGGACGCGCGCAGTACGGTACACTCTCAAAGGGTTCGCGCAGGTTCACCCGCGGTAGACGTTAACGCGCATTTTTTGCATGGACATTGTAATACGACGTTCAGCGCAAAGGGTCTTACCCCTCTCGCATTAATGCGTTTTTGCGCACACGTTAATGTTTGCGCGAAGAATGTAATGGAGCCCATAGTGTATAAAGAGGTGTATGTCTGCAATGAGACGATGGACATGTGTATTTGTGATATATATATATATATATATATACACACACACGTCAAGTCCAGGGGAAACGCATGGGAACACAGTTCCTCCGCTATTTTTGCAGAGGGAACAGAGTTCCATTTGGTCCCACACACACTAGAAAGCGAATATCTTAGGTGTTCAATCATATTTCCATGTTAAGTCACTTTAAATATAGGATTTATCATGAACTTTCATGAATAGCCACAAATATTTGTAAATATATCACATTTGAGCGTATGTTTGTGTTACGTGGGCAATGATAATCGCTAATTGGGGGGACAGGAATCTTGAGTTCCCACACTTTTTTGTCCTAGGACTTGACGTGTGTGTGTGTACATATATAGGTGTTTGTGTATATACAAACACACGTGCATATATATGTGTTTGTGTATATACATACACACATGTGCATATATAGAATATATACACAAAAACACACACATATATATATATATATATATATATATATACACACATATACACACACATTTATATATAAATATATCTCTGTCATTGAAAAAAAGTTTTCCTACCTTTGCAGAGCCAAACTGTACCGGTCGCATTGAAACCTAAATTTATACCAAACAAACTCCTAAGGCTAGGGTCAGACGAAAGCATTTTTCCCCGCGAACGTGAAAAAGTGCGTCCGAACGCATTGACGTATTTTTTTCACGGAATGCGCAAAAACGGTCAGACGACGCGCATTTTCGGGCGTGAAATTGTACGGATCGTCAATAAAACTCTTTTTGCGTCTGGACGTTATGTAGGCTGGACATTAGCAGTGTCTGACATCTCCTAATCACGCACACACGCCGCTATGCCGCAGCTGCGCACTCTGTACGTCAGTACTAGCGGTTCAGCGTTCTCAGAAAAATGCGTTCATTTTCCACTTGCGTTGCACGGCCGGACTTTTGTGCGGCCGTACATCGTATATTGGCCGTCATTGCCCGTCATCTGCTGCTAGTGCGGCCGTAATTATGTGCGCCAGAACGCACGTTAAAAGTGCGCTGGTCTGACCCCAGCCTAAAGCAGACGAGAAAACTCTTAAAAGGATCTACAGACAGTTAACACAACATTCCCTCCACCCCAAATCACCAGTATGCCCAACAATTCACTCCATTATACATTGGAAAAACACATGATCAAATTTAAAAAAAAATGAATAAATATAAAAAATAACAAAGCAAGACTCGCTGGCAGTTGACAGGTTAATCGACTTCTTACAGCATTAGGTAAAACTGTTCCCTTTCACAGTATAATCTTTTTTTTTTCCTATCACCCCTGATTACGCTTTTTTTTTCCATCACATCTAAAAGCTAAAGCTAAAATGAGTTCCACGTCCCTTTTAAGAAAGTTCAAAAGTTCACATTTTCAAAAAAAAAAAAAAAAGAAAAAAAAAATCTCTTTTATATAATAAATAAAAAAAAAAAAAAGAGAGTGTTTCTTTTTTGGTTTGTTATTTTTTTTTTCTCTCCTTTTTTTTTTTTTTTCTTTCCATTCATCCCGCATTTGGATATGTCCTCCATCTTCTGATGCACAATTTTTATTTATTTTTTTGGTATTCTGTCGGTTCCCCCTCGTTTTCATGGCGCTTTCTCTGAAGTGTAATAATAGTCTTTTAATCTATTTCGAAAAAAAAAAAAAAACACTTTGGCACAGAGGAAGAAAAAAAAAATTTTTTTTTCTTCTTTTCTTTTAAATCCTCAAATAAAAAATAAAATGGAAAAATAAAAAGGAGTTTTCAAAGAGGCCGTTAAAGCTTTGTGGATGGGGGGGGGGGAGCGTGAAGGACAGTCTGAACTCCTCGCACCTCACCGGAAATCTTGAATTTTTTAGTTTTTTGGTTTCATCAACATTCCCTCCTTGAGTATCCTTTTTTTTTTTTTTTTTTTAATATATCGGCTTCTTCAGATGAGGTATATAAGACAGAGAAAAACGCGCTCCTTCAGCCCTTACCCTTTTTTTCTTGACTCCTCTTTACATTGTCCAAGGGTTCCAGGGCGCAGAAGGAGGGGGAACATGAGATTTTTGGTAATACTATTTCTTGGTATATAACATCTCTCAGACGGCACTCAGAGTCTGTACTTTGGCACGGCGCCACTGAAGGATCAAGTTTTTTTTTTGTCGTTTATTTTATTTTTGGTATTTCATTTGTGTTTTATTTTGGTTTCATTTGCTTTTGGTTTGGCATGTATTTTTTTTATTTTATTTTTTTTTAAAATGTCCTTCCGTGGAGATATGTGATCCTTGGAAACGTATCCCGTATAGGAATAAAAATTTAAAAAAAAATAATGTATTAAGAAAAAAAAAAAAAAAAAAGTCTCAGCAGGAGCATAATTTTTTTAAATAAATAAATACAAAATAACAAAAACAGTGTCGCAAAAAATAAATAAAAATAATAATAAGCTGGACATTCCAGAATTAAAAACCGACTACAAAAAAATACAAACTATTGTGCACAGCACGAGGGGAGGGGGGTTAAGACGGCAGTAAATTAATATTAAAGAAAGAGAAGTGTCGCAGTGGAAAATTAATATGAACGGAAAATTTTATGTTTAAAAAAAGAAAAGTAAAATAAAAAAAGCCACATCCGGGCAGAAGAGGAAAATTTAAATAATATTTTAAAAAAAAAAAAAAATATACGATTTTTTTCCATTTTTGTTGCGCAAAATAATGGTGGTTCTTGTTCAGCGAGAGTAAAACTGGAACTATAATTACACTTCTCTGTAAACAGGATCTTAGGTACTTTATATATATATAGATTTATATGCAGGGTGTATTTTTTGCGAGGGTAAAATATAAGCAAGGGGTTAAACCCCCATAAAATAAAAAATTAAAAAGAATATCGTAGCAAAAAAAGGTTAAAAATTTAATAAAAAAAAATAAAAGAAGAGGTGAAGGGTTCGATGCTGGCTAAATGTAAGCAATAAAAGGCAAACGACAAGTCTATGTGTGTGTGTAGTTTTTCGATATGGATGTCACACATATACACAGAGTTACTCTGAGGTTCTAGAGATGTGTTAGGCTTTGGATAAAGCTGTTGTTTTGGTTTTTGGTGTAGGCTGAAGAGGGGGCAATAGGTGTTTTTTTTTGGTTCTTTTTGGGAAGGAGGGGACAAGTCAACCCTACTCCTCTCCCATCACCCATACACCCCACCCCATGAGCGGCCTCTCGTCCGCTGCAGCCTCCTCCCTTCTCCTAGAACCCATAATGCTTCTCCTCTAGAACTTTCGAGTGTAAAGCATAAGGATAATGGGCAACGGGGGGGGGATGGAGAACCTTGCTGCCCCCCCAGTTTTGTATTATCGCCCCATCCCATGCTCCCCCTTAAAATGGCACAAAGCTTGGTATGACGAACAAGAAAGCATAGGAGGGGTTCAGTCTTTAGGAGTTCCTTTGGTTGGAGGGAGCGTTGTGCACCCCATTGGGGGGGCAGTGTATTTTTGGTTTCTCTGCAGTATTTCGAGGTTTGGGTTTTTGGTTCTTATTTGGTTTACGATTCATATTTTTGGTTCTTCTTTATTTTTGGTTCCTTCTCCCCCCTTCACTCATGTGTATATATGCATATATACATAGATACATATATCGTCTTCACTGAGGAGGGGGTAAGAGGTAGCATCCCCAAGGAATGCAGTCACACCTCTCCCCGTCCCCACTCGATGCAGGAGCCCCGTTTTAGGTTGAGACTCGGCATGGGTGCTGGTGGATGTTGAAGGGGGGGAGAGAGAGGGTTCCTCACTCACACTCTCCGCTGTGCTGGGAGCCTCCTGGGCTGTGCTGAAGACTTGGCACTGCAGCCTCTGCAGAAGAAGTGGTCGAGGAAGGGGAAAGACTGGGCGTCCCGCCGGCAGAAGGTATGCGTCCAAGGCTGGAACCCAAGAGAGGGAGACCCCCCGGGTTCAGGAAGAGTGGTGGGCTCACCAGGCTGGGGACGTTGGAGATGCTGGAGCCACTGGCCAGGATGAGGTTACAGCTGGCGTCAAGCCCGGAGAGAGGCAGAGAGCCACCACTGGTCAGAGCTATGGGTGGAGAGGACAAAAGAAAGAAGAACAGGAAAGGAAAATAGAGGAATGGTAACAGAAGAAAGTGAGGGAGAGCAGGGAAACAAAAAAAGAAGGGGAAGAATGTGTCAGTACCATCAAGCATCACTACTTCTCTTCTTGTAGACCTCAAGATTAAGCCAAGAAGCCTTTATGGTAGTCAGTGTCTAGCAACAAACAAAGTCCTCATCTTAAGACATAATACACAGAGCACATCGGAACATGGGATGGGTTGGACAATGGTTGGATATTCACAGGGGCACAGCAAACACGGTTCATGTCACAAATGATGGCGGGAGAGTGATGGAGCATGCCGTGAATTGTCATGTGGCTCAAGGAGAGGTCATGTGACTCATCCGGCACTACAAACCTTGTATTGTGGCCAATGGGTTTCCAGCCATTAGGGCTGGGTTCAACCCCGCGCTTACCCCAAGTAATGTACCCCTGTAAGATCAAGAGCGGGGTTCAGAAGGGAAAAACAATGCACCATGCCCATCAGGCGCATTTATTAGTACGACAGAAAATGTGGTAGGGATAGCCGACAGTGCCTCCTCCAGTTATTGTGGGATTCCTCAATTACCATCACTTATGGCTACATGATGAGGAACACAGCAGCTTTAGTCTAAAATGCTGGAAGGAATTGGGCAAGATCCACTAGAGCTCCCTGCTAGAACAAGAAATGAGCTTTGCGATCTCACGGGAATCCGTTCACCTTGAAAACTTAAACTCGCCCAAGGCCGGATACCCCAAGGGTTGCATTTTTTAAAATCGTGGCCCTTTAGGGAATAGAGCAGTTTCTGATTCTAAACGTTTTAACAATTTTTCAATGGTAAGACGCACCTTGAATATGCCGTGTGATTTTGGGCACCTGTCTTAAAAAGGCTATTATGGCGCCAGAAAAAGTGCAGAGACGGGGAATGGAAGGGTTAAGTTATGAGGAAAGACTAACAAGCTTAAACCAGTTTAGTTTAGAGAAAAGGCGCCTTAGAGGGGATCTGATAACCTTATATAACTATATATGGGGCCTTAGAGGGGATCTCATAACTATATATAAATATATACAGGGCCTTAGAGGGATCTGATACCTATATATAAATATATACGGGGCCTCAGAGGGGATCTGATAACCTTATATAAATATATGCGGGGCCATTATAAACCACTGTCTGGAAACCTATTCATTAACAGGACTATTATTACACAGGACACGAGGTCACCCATTTAGACTGGACGAAAGGAAATCCAGCCTAAAGCATAGGAAGGGTTATTTTACAGGGAGAACAATAAAGCTGTGGGATTCTCTGCCTGTTGAGGTAGTTGGGTCAGAGTCTGTACAGACTTTTAAACAACGACTGGATGACTTCCTGCAGACACAGAATATTAAGGGTTATAATATTTAATATGTGGGTAAAAGCTTCTTGATCCAAGGAGAAATCTGACGCCATTCTGGGGTCAAGAAGGGATTTTTTCCCAGTATGTTGCATATTGGCGAGCGCTTCAGACTGGGTTTTTGCTTCTTTTGGATCAACAGCAGTAGGTGATGTGTGAGAGGCTGAACCCGATGGACGCCTATGTTTTAAACAATAAAATTGAAATTAAATTCAGATATATGTTTTATACAGGTTTTGGTTTGTGTGTCTGGATGGTTGATTGGGTTATTTCTAGTTATAAACGTGCAGATCTTGGTGCACCTGGGCACAAGAGGTGCATTTTATCCTTTCGTGCAATATATTGTTTTATGGTACGGCTAGTTGTAAGAAAGGTTATAATTATGGTCTAATTTGGACACTTATAAAGAGGAGTGACCGATACATTTTCAGGGAGGCGATATTGCCCAAGTGTCTCTCCTGTTTAACAAAGTCTGAAGATCTCTGTACTCTGTCAAGTCGACAAATAATTGGATCTCTAGGAAATATTTTTCCCGATAATTTATAGATCTAAAAGATAATCACTTTCTGTTTTTTACCCCAGTCCTTATCGTCACTTACCCCGTGTTAGGACTAAGTCCTGGTAAGCTTAGTCCGGAATGGATACTGCTGTGGGGGCTGGCGCTTGTGCTGTTGCTTGGAGGTGGTGTGGCAGATGGAGCTGTGTTTGATGGGGGGCGAGGGTGGGCTGCAGTGCCCATTGCGGAAGGTAAGGTAGTCACTGGGATAGGATAGGAAGAAACAAAGATTTAGGACTCTGGTTACATGGCATTGAAAAGTTATTGTGCTCCACAGTGTCTACAGGCCTGCCGTGGTGGCATTGACTATAGAGGGTTTCCCCTTGAAACAAAGAAACACATTGTACTACAAATTTTATCAATGTCTTACAGAAATACAGAGCAAATATATGCGAAAGAGTGTGTTTGTGTATTTGGGACAGCACACAATGCAGGGCGTTCATAAAGTCTGTTTACAATTTCAAAAAGGCAAATGAAACGACAGATAAGAGAAAATTATTACAAAATGAGACGTATATATTTAAGTTTTTTTTGCCTCATTTAATACACCTCTATATGGGCGCCATTAGTTGCACGAAGCACATCAAGACGGTACTGGATTTCTTGCCATGTTGGCTGTAGCTTCCCCTCAGCAATGGTGGCGATGGCATCAGTGATCCTCTGTTTTACATTAGTGATGTCCCTTTGTACCATACACCATATCTTTAACATAACCCCATAGAAAGAAGTGGAGGGGAGGGATATCTGGTGAACGAGGTGGCCAGGGAATTGGGTCACCCCTTCCAATCCACAAGTCTCGAAAGGTTTCATTTAGGAACCCACGAACATGCAGTCCCTAATGTGGTGGTGCAGCATCTTGCTGGAAAATGATGGCTGGTTTAAGGTAATGTAGTTGTGGTGCCGCGTATTCAGTCAAAAGGTCAAGGTAAACATTTGCAGTAATTGATGTCTCGCTGAAGAAAAAACGGACCAATGAAGCAGAGGATCACTGACGCCATCGCCCCCATTGATGAGGGGATGCTACAGCGAACATGGCAAGAAATCCAGTGCCGTCTTGATGTGCTTCGTGCAACTAATGGCGCCCATATAGAGGTGCATTAAATGAGGCAAAAACACCTTAAATATATGCGTCTCATTTTGCAATAATTTTCTCTTATCTGTCTTTTCATTTGCCTTTGTAATACATTTTTGAAATTGTAAAGAGACTTTATGGACACCAGGGCTCGAGTCCTGCGGGAACGCGCAGGAACGGCGTTCCCGCACTTCTCCCACAGTGGGAACGTTGCGGGAACGCATGTTCCCGCTGTGGGCCAATTTAGTTTATCACTGGGGCTGCTAGTGGAATGCATTAACTGCATTCCGCTAGCAGCCCCCCCTCGACTGGCCCGTGTTCCCGGAGCGCTTCCTGTCTGCTCCTCTCACGCAGCCGCCGTCTTCAGCCTTTTGAAGGCTGTGACACGGCCTACTGCCAAGATCTCGCGAGATCGCGTCACAGCCTTCACATCAGAAGAAGCCGGCGGCAGCATGCAGTAGCTCGGAGGACCACGCGGGAGGAGATCTGTCTGGGTAAGTATCCTGGGCTCTGCTGGGGATATAGATTCCTGGGCTCTGCCGGGGATATAGATTCCTGGGCTCTGCCGGGGATATAGATTCCTGGGCTCTGCCGGGGATATAGATTCCTGGGCTCTGCCGGGGATATAGATTCCTGGGCTCTGCCGGGGATATAGATTCCTGGGCTCTGCGGGGATATAGATTCCTGGGCTCTGCCGGGGATATAGATTCCTGGGCTCTGCCGGGGATATAGATTCCTGGGCTCTGCCGGGGATATAGATTCCTGGGCTCTGCCGGGGATATAGATTCCTGGGCTCTGCGGGGATATAGATTCCTGGGCTCTGCCGGGGATATAGATTCCTGGGCTCTGCCGGGGATATAGATTCCTGGGCTCTGCCGGGGATATAGATTCCTGGGCTCTGCCGGGGATATAGATTCCTGGGCTCTGCCGGGGATATAGATTCCTGGGCTCTGCCGGGGATATAGATTCCTGGGCTCTGCCGGGGATATGGATTCCTGGGCTCTGCCGGGGATATAGATTCCTGGGCTCTGCCGGGGATATAGATTCCTGGGCTCTGCTGGGGATAGGCGGGTTTGATAATTATCCGACTGAGGAAGCTTACAGTTTGGTAAGGGAAACGCGTTTTGGTTATTCCCACTTGTATTATTTATTTTAACCTATATTTTTTAATAAACCAATTTATATATAACCCCTTCACGCTCGATCCATATATTATCAAACCCTCCTATACCTGGTACACACCGAGGGAAAATGGCGAACCAATCCATTTGGACCATATATCCTAAGAGGTTGAGACCCCCTGGAAAGTGGTCTACTGTAGGTCTACCGAACTACCGTAATAGGAGGTTCTATAACATGTGAGTTTTCTTCCTCCTAGAGATTATTTACACTTGTCATCTAAACAGAATTATGCTATGACACTGTTTCTTCTGAGGTATACACGAACTTGTTTCATCTCGGAAGACCCTCAAGATCCAATATTCTCTAAATTGGTGGGAGGAAGACTATTTTTCCGGCTGATGGGAGGAGCTCCCCATAGTGGCTCAACTGCGTCCATACTCGAGCTTTTTAGCTCCAGACTTGTGAGTGTTACACCATATGCCATAAAAGTATATATGTTTATGGAATATACGATATTGCCGAATTAGATTCGCTCTCTCCTTTTTTTTTTCCACTATATGTTGGATATACAATTTGGGACCTTCTGACTTCTATACACGTAGGACCTTTTAGAAACTTTTGCCATTCAAAGGACTGAAAAGTTGTATAAAAATTATCGCGCTCCCGATTGTACACTTGGTACTTTTTTGTGCGAATCTTCATTTATGGGTGAGGGATACACCCAACGGTGAGCTGCGAATTGTCCTTTATTGCCTGTCATTATAGCGTGTGGTGTACTAACATATAGCGCCTAAATAACACTATTTGACCTATTTTGGGTCTAATTTGTTAATATATTTTAATATGCTAATGTCGGCTTTTCAATGTATTAAAATCCAGATAACTTGACTTTGGAAGTGAAGGGGATAAGGTCCCAGAGGGTGAGGCCTTAGGCTGCGGTCACACGAGCGTACTGAGTGCGTCCGTGTGACCGCACTTCCCTGCGTCCGTCACAGCTTTTTGACAGATCGATGGGGAGGGCCACACAGGGTAGCGCTCGCATGAATTACGCGCGCTACCACCGGACGTCAAAAAGCCCTCCCCGTCAAAAAATTACGAGGGACGCTGACGGGCCTACAAAGCGGGATCCTCAATAGGAGGATCTTGCTTTGTAGTGCTGAGCGCACTAACTGCGCTCTGCGAGGTGGCCATCAGGCGTCAGAGTGGAACATGGGTTTATGCAGGTCTGGCAACTTTGAAAATAAATTTCACAGTGTGTATTAATTTGCACACTTACACGAGCGCACTACGTGCCTCCTGGCTGGGTCCGTCACAGCATTGTGACGTTTCGAAGGGGCCCACCCACACGCTGTAGCGCGGGCACGAATTGCGCATGCTACAGCGGCCATGCAGAATGCTTCCCCGTCGAAACGCTACGGCTCACGTTCGACTGGGCTGCAAAGCGCAATCCTCTAAAGGAGCGCACTAACTGCGCTCAGCGAGGTGGCCACAACGGTGTCAGAGTGGAAGGAATGTCCACTCTCACGATCGTTCCTTCCACTCTGAAAAACGCTTGTTGGACCACAGCCTTAGGCAGTCGCCTATATTGCCCAATTATAGGGCCGCCTTTCCGGATAGACGATATAACAAGTTGCCTAAATAAACTTGCCCTGTGTATTGTAGTGTTCTAGGTTTATGTTGCAGCCTGTGGCTACTACCTATTAAGGAAATGAGAGTCCAGATGGTTGGGGGGGGGTGTTTTGCCACTCGTGCAGTAGAACAAGTAATGCGGCACAAAGGATAGGCACATAGGTGGAGGACCTACTGTGGCATGAGAACCTGACGGTTACCTGTTGTGCTGAGGATACTGGAAGCCTGGGAAGTGAGCATAGGGGTAGACACCGGGGAGGACACCTGGAGAAGATCAAGGAGAAAGGGAAGTGATAAAAAGGGGTTAGGAAAACAAAAGGAATAAGTAGGAAAATCAGGGGCAGCGAGGCTGCTGTATGGGTTTTACAGTACATTTAAACACTGGCCAACAGTGTGACGGATTTCACCGAGACCTTTTTTTTTTTTTTTTTCTTTACCGTTGGTGCAACTGTGATAAACGTTGGCATTTCTCCAAAAGGGAAATTCAACCAGTGGCAGGAGAAACTTCATCATTGAATCTTGTCCTGTAGAGGTTTGGATTTCCCTCTTGGGATTGCCGAAGTTTATCACTGTCACGACAACAGTAAAGATAGACTCCCTAAATGTTGCTAAGCATACATAGACTGTCCAACAGATTCCACAATGCACCAAGTCAAAAGTAATATTAATTACCAAGTGTCCTCCGTACAGCTGGCTCTTGCCTTGGCTGGGGATAAGCGGCATACTGCTGCATGGGTTGATACGCTTCTCCTTTTGCCGACGATTGCAAAACCATACACGGATGACTTCCTTCTCCATATTCAGCTGTTCAGCAATCAAAAGGATCTCCTCAGAGGTAGGTTTCTGGTTCTTTGGTGAAGAAAAATGGAAGGAAAGAAAGGAAAGCAGGGGAAGAAATGAAGAGTAAGAAATGAAGGGAAAGAAGGAAGAGGGAGAAATGAAGGGAAAGAAGAGGGAGAAATGAAGGGAAAGAAGAGGGAGAAATGAAGGGAAAGAATAGGGAGAAATGAAGGGAAAGAAGAGGGAGAAGGGAAGGAAGAGGGAGAAGGGAAGGAAGAGGGAGAAGGGAAGGAAGAGGGAGAAGGGAAGGAAGAGGGAGAAGGGAGGGAGAAGGGAAGGAAGAGGGAGAAGGGAAGGAAGAGGGAGAAGGGAAGGAAGAGGGAGAAGGGAAGGGAGAAGGAAGAGGGAGAAGGGAAGGGAGAAGGAAGAGGGAGAAGGGAGAGAAGAGGGAGAAGGGAAGGAAGAGGGAGAAGGGAAGGAAGAGGGAGAGGGAAGGAAGAGGGAGAGTGAAGGGAAGAGGGAGAAGTGAAGGAAGGAAGGAGAGGAGAAGCGAAGAAGGGGAGAAATGAAAGAAAGGAGAGGGAGAAATGGAGGGAAGGAAGGGGAGAAATGGAGGGAAGGAAGGAGGAGAAATGCAGGGAAGGAAGGGAGAGAAATGAAGGGAAGGAAGGGGAGAAATGAAGGGAAGGAAGGTAGAAATGAAGGGAAGGAAGAGGGAGAAATGAAGGGAAGGAAGAGGGAGAAGGGAAGAAGAGGGAGAAGGGAAGGAAGAGGGAGAAGGGAAGGAAGAGGGAGAAGGGAAGGAAGAGGGAGAAGGGAAGGAAGAGGGAGAAGGGAAGGAAGAGGGAGAAGGGAAGGAAGAGGGAGAAGAGAAGGAAGAGGGAGAAGAGAAGGAAGAGGGAGAAGGGAAGGGAGAAGGAAGAGGGAGAAGGAAGGAAGAGGGAGAAGGGAAGGAAGAGGGAGAAGGAAGGAAGAGGGAAGAGGAGAAGGGAAGGAGAGAAGAGGGAGAAAGGAAGGAAGAGGGAAGGAAGGAAGAGGGAGAAGGGAAGGAAGAGGGAGAAGGGAAGGAAGAGGGAGAAGGGAAGGAAGAGGAGAAGGAAGGAAGAGGGAGAAGGAAGGAAGAGGGAGAAGGGAAGAAGGAGGGAGAAGCGAAGGAAGAGGGAGAAATGAAGAGAAGGAAGAGGGAGAAATGGAGGGAAGGAAGGGGAAAATGGAGGGAAGGAAGGGGAGAAATGGAGGGAAGGAAGGAAGGGAGAAATGCAGGGAAGGAAGGGAGAGAAATGAAGGGAAGGAAGGGGTAGAAATGAAGGGAAGGAAGAGGGAGAAATGAAGGGAAGGAAGAGGGAGAAATGAAGGGAAGGAAGAGGGAGAAGGGAAGGAAGAGGGAGAAGGGAAGGAAGAGGGAGAAGGGAAGGAAGAGGGAGAAGGGAAGGAAGAGGGAGAAGGGAAGGAAGGAGGGAGAAGCGAAGGAAGAGGGAGAAATGAAGAGAAGGAAGAGGGAGAAATGGAGGGAAGGAAGGGGAGAAATGGAGGGAAGGAAGGGGGAGAAATGGAGGGAAGGAAGGAAGGGAGAAATGCAGGGAAGGAAGGGAGAGAAATGAAGGGAAGGAAGGGGTAGAAATGAAGGGAAGGAAGAGGGAGAAATGAAGGGAAGGAAGAGGGAGAAGGGAAGGAAGAGGGAGAAGGGAAGGAAGAGGGAGAAGGGAAGGAAGAGGGAGAAGGGAAGGGAGAAGGAAGAGGGAAGAAGGAAGGGGAAGGAAGGAAGGAAGGGAGAAGGAAGGGAGAAGGAAGGGAGAAGGGAAGGGAGAAGGAAGAGGGAGAAGGGAAGGGAGAGGGAGAAGGGAAGGGAGAAGGAAGAGGGAGAAGGGAAGGGAGAGAAGAGGGAGAAGGGAAGGAAGAGGGAGAAGGAAGGAAGAGGGAGAAGGGAAGGAAGAGGGAGAAGGGAAGGAAGAGGGAGAAGGGAAGGAAGAGGGAGAAGGGAAGGAAGAGGAGAAGGGAAGGAAGAGGGAGAAGGGAGGAAGAGGAGAAGGGAAGGAAGGAGAGAAGTGAAGGAAGGAAGGAGGGAGAAGCGAAGGAAGAGGAGAAGCGAAGGAAGAGGGAGAAATGAAGAGAAGAAGAGGGAGAAATGGAGGGAAGGAAGGGGAGAAATGAGGGGAAGGAAGGGGAGAAATGGAGGGAAGGAAGGGAGAGAAATGAAGGGAAGGAAGGGGTAGAAATGAAGGGAAGGAAGGGGTAGAAATAAAGGGAAGGAAGGGGTAGAAATAAAGGGAAGGAAGGGGTAGAAATAAAGGGAAGGAAGGGGGAGAAATGAAGGGAAGGAAAGAAGGAAGAAATGAAGGGAAGGAAGGAAGGAAGGGGGAGAAGGGAAGGAAGAGGGAGAAATGAAGGGAAGGAAGGGGTAGAAATAAAGGGAAGGAAGGAAGGAAGGGGGAGAAGGGAAGGAAGAGGGAGAAATGAAGGGAAGGAAGAGGGAGAAATGAAGGGAAGGAAGAGGGAGAAATGAAGGGAAGGAAGAGGGAGAAAGGAAGGAAGGGGGGAGAAATGAAGGGAAGGAAGAGGGAGAAGGGAAGGAAGGGGGGAGAAATGAAGGGAAGGAAGAGGGAGAAGGGAAGGAAGGGAGAGAAATGAAGGGAAGGAATGGGGAGAAATGAAGGGAAGGAAGGGGGAGAAATGAAGGGAAGGAAGGGGGAGAAATGAAGGGAAGGAAAGAAGGGGAAGAAATGAAGGGAAGGAAAGAAGGAAGAAATGAAGGGAAGGAAGGAAGGGGGGAAATGAAGGGAAGGAAGGGGAAGAAATGAAGGGAAGGAAGGGGAAGAAATGAGGGGAAGGAAGGGGAAGGAATGAGGGGAAGGAAGGGGAAGGAATGAGGGGAAGGAAGGGGAAGAAATGACGGGAAGGAAGGGGAGAAATGAAGGAAGGGGAAGAAATGAACGAAGGGGAAGAAACGAAGGGAAGGGAGGAAGGGGAAGGAAGGAAGGGGAGGAAATGAAGGGGAAGAAATGAAGGGAAAGAAGGAAGGGGAGGAAATGAAGGGAAGAAATGAAGGGAAGGAAGGAAAGAAAGAATGAAAGGAAGCAAATGAAGGAAAGAAACAAGAAAACAAAAGAAGGAAGCAAAGGAAGAGAAGAAGGAAAGGCATGGACGGAAAGAAAGGGAGGGAAGAAAGGAAAAGAAAGTGCATAGGATGGTCACACCACAAACGAAGAAGAAACAAATTGGAATTATGAGAAGAAAGGAGAGTGAAGGTTACACAAAGGAAGAGCAGATTCAGTAAAGAGCCCAAGAAGAGATAGAATGAGGGTCAAGATGAAAAAAGAATATAAGAGCAATTAGAATGGTAAGCGATCTGAACTTATTTCTCCATAGCGTTCCTGATGTAACGACCGTGTACAGGATGCTTTTGCTGTATCTCCTAACTACGTATGTCTTCATAGTTACTGTATCTCAAAATAAATCCAAGGTAAACCCTTGTCCCGTCCCCATGGTCTTTTATATATGTACAACCCACAAATTTTCCATGCGGTCTGCCTACTGTAACTGGCTGTCCCTTACCGCAATAAAGCTTTTCTCCAGTGCATAGCGCACATTGGTCTCGATGCTGGTGCGTTTCTTGCGTCTGCGACCAGGGAGCCCTTCGTATCCCCCTCCAGGGCTGTTTAACGGGTTGGGGCTGGGTAGGGTGCTGTCCACGGACATGGTTTCTGCATGATGGGAAATGACCAAAGGAAACATGAAGCCGCAAAAAATGCAATAATAGAATAATAATAATAGGAAACACAGGAAAGTAGAAAAGAGGAAATGCAGATCCAGGAATATGCTGAGAGAGTGTCTACACGTCATTTTATAAAGGTTCTCCTTTTGCCCCTCTTGTCCCGTCCCTGCTTACTCACCTGCGTCACTCAGCCACTTCTGGAGCAACGGTTTCAGTTTGCACATGTTTTTGAAGCTCAGATTAAGAGCCTCAAAACGAGAGATGGTAGTTTGGGAGAAATCGTTTCCGTATAGTTTGCCCATTGCCAGACCCACGTCCCCCTGTAATACATTGACACAAAGTAAGAACAATTAATCGAAACGTACAAAAAGTACATCAACAAATCCACCCCAGGACAACACAACACAAAAACATACAAAACAACCAAGGGATAGAAAGCTACGTCATTGAACGTGCAAAGTCTCGCACTCACCTGAGTGAAGCCCAGTTTGATCCTGCGCTGTTTAAAGGTCCGCGCAAACTGTTCCAACTCCTCCAAGTCACTAGGTTCCTCAGGGTGAGATGGGGGCTCACTGTGTGATAAAATATGGGCGTCTTGGGGCCTGGGACGGGTCACTGCCTGTGAGGAGAGACAGATTCTCATCAGTTGAAGATGGTTTTGTGACTAATAAGGATAGGAATAGACTATCCTCCCTTTTCTGATTAGTTTATTAGCCAAATGGTGTCTAGAGTGCTGGACTGGACTGACAAAAAGGGGCCGAGTAAGGTCGGCGTCAGACGAACGCAGTGATCACGTCTGTGTTGCCGCACAGTTTAACGTCCGTCGTAGCATAGCATCATGATATATAGAGACCCACACACGAAGTACGTCTGCACTGAACTTCCGTCAGTACGTCTGTCCGTTATGCACGCACGCAGAGTGCGCTCTGACTGCGTTCATATGACATTAGCAAATATTGACCCAATGAAGAGTTAACTTTCTCCTCAATGGATGCCTCCAACCAGGACAGGATACAATAGACAGAGGATACAGCTGCAGTGTAAGATTGGGCAAAGGCACATTGGGTGTTAGCACGATGGGTTAGAGCTCCACCAAAACTTCAGATCTAGTCCCTTGAAGCCCTTAATCCAGCAATGACCATGGTCGATCTGATACAACGCTATGGATTTTTTGGAGCTATAAAGCCCAATTTAAAATGTCTTCAACCTGTAGAGGGCTCCGTGACATTTCCTGACCCAATTCTTTAAGCCAGTAGAGGGCTTCTGACCCAAAGATTTGTAGATGCCAACGTAAGGTCTGTCTGTTGCCGAGCCAGTTCAGTCCATTGTTACAAGATCTGACACTCTCAGTCCGTTTTATAAGCTTAACTGGGAATGGTTCGATTCCAGTTCAGAAATGAGACTTCTCACACCAACAACTTAAATCACAAATAACCAATCTCAGTACCAGAAAACCAGAAGGGCTCATGGACCCTGTGATCCAGTTGTGACTGGCCTAGAACCAAACTAGGTGGTCGATCGACTTCACTTACCTGAGTGGAGAGTCCGGACCTGGGTTGACCTGTAAGGAGGTTCCCCTGGCCTTGTTGAGGTAGCTGGAAGAGATTTGGTGCAGATAACAGGCCTAGAAAAGAGTCGAAAGAAAACATTGTAGATATATAAAAGAAAATGGTCGAGAAGAGAAGACAGGTGAAATGGTTTAGGACTTACCTTGTTGGCCCTGTCCCGCTTGGGGCAACAGAAACTGGGTTGGTGACTGGAGGTGGTGACCAGGGACTAAAACCAACTGTTGAAGTTGTAACAATTGTTGTATATCCTGTTATAAAATAATAATTATTAAATGATAAAGCGATCGTAGTGACAGGACAGTTGAATGTGTGGAAAACAACAAATCGCATGAATATTTGAGCCTCAAAACGTGAGTGTAGAAACACAACTGGGGACAGCCAACGAGTAGAAAATTTGCTAGCCGTAGAGCACTGGAAAACTTGCTTTTCTTCCTTATTGAATGGCTGGACGATGTAAGATTTCATGCAAACCACATGAAAGGCAGAGGATTCAGTAACTGTGCCAAGGAGAACTAATATCAGGAACATGAAGATGACTTTAAAAGCAAGTCAAGTCTCCGCTGCAGGGTGGAAGTATTCATCATTCGAAATCTTCTCCCAGAAATGAGCCACTCAGAAATTATCTTTCTTTTGAGCATGTCACCGTGTATTGACGTTATTACCCAATGTAATGGCTTTCATTCCATCTACCTCGGAAAGATGAAAGGCTGAGCTGACCCTTCCAAGCACAGAACCCGACACTTTAAGGTCTCAAGAGGTCCTTCTAGTTGGTCCGTTAACTAGAACAGGTGAAATTAACCAAATGTCTCACCAGTGACATGGGCCGGTATGTGTTATATAGAACAGTATTCGATTCACGTTGTTGACTTTTTTTATCATGTAAAATGAATTTCTTGGAATATAAAACTAAAAATCGGATGTATCAAAATATTTGTCATTTTTCGAGCGTTATTCTGAAATCTTCTCACCTTCCACGCTATGACGGAGGAGAAATATGGCTACAAAATACTGCCAGAATATTTTCCCTTGGGGTGTTTCGGTCATCACACTCAGCCTGGGGCTTAATACTCTCTATATATCACCCTTTGTCGAGAGATTAGATGGGAAAACAGACGCGTCAGATAGCCCTGGGCTTGAGAAAAGTTCACAGAGAAGCCTTGGACATCCTCAGGAAAGTATTCAATACAATGGACAAACAGACTGTTATTGAGGGTGGCTGTGCACATAGGGATGTCGATTTACTCTGGTGAGATGAAGCTGGAGATCGTCCACCAGAATGGCAAAAGAGAATCAAAGGGATACTTTGTATAACAAGGAATTTAAATGGGCGTAAAGGAATTCGTTTTGCACTGCATGACTTTAAGATTTGGAAAGTAAGCTGTGGTGTGGAGACAGGAAGCACAATCAACGCTAAAACGAATGGCTTTGAGGCATTTCCACCGATTATGCTGGTTATATGTTAACGTCCAACCTTACTGGCTGCTCGGGGAGTGGGGAAAAGCATGATGGACTTTGAGCAGGGCTGTCGAACTCTGGGCCCCCAGATGTTTCTGGCACCTCAACTCCCATGATTCCTTGGTGATCTATTGTATTGAAGGGATTCTGGGCGACGACACCTGGAGTTTGGCACCCCCCAGATGTTTTCAAACTTAATCTACCATGATGCTCGGCTGTCATTAAAGGTTGGCTGAGCCTCAAGGGAATTGTAGTTCCAAAACATCTGGAGGGCCAAGGTTGTCGTCCTCGGACATACATTATCCAACCAGCAGTGCCATTCACTAGTAAGTTGACATTATCTTGAACAGCTGTCGGAGTCTGAACGTGGTGATTAGAAGTCGGTTTACAGTCATGGTCCGAATAGCCATGAAAGGCAATCTGTGTGGGGTTTGGGTCGAAATCCCTACAACCAGGTTCCCTAATGCCAAAATCCCGACGGCCAACTTCCCTACACAGACAACTCCCTGACCTAACCCTAACCCCCTAAACCTAGCCCTAACCCTAAACCCCCACAAACCCAGCCCTAACTATAACCCCCCATAAATCTAGTCCTAACCCTAACCCTCAAACCTAGCCCTAACCCCCTAAATCTAGCCCTAACCCCTCTAATTCTAGCCCTAACCCCTCTAATTATAGCCCTAACCCTAACCCCCTAAACCTAGCTCTAACCCTCCTAAATCTAGTCTTAACCCTAACCCCCCCAAACCTAGCCCTAACCCTCCTAAACCTAGCCCTAACCCCCTAAACCTAGCCCTAACAATAATCCCCCTAAACCTAGCCCTAACCCTAACCGCCCTAAACCTAGCCCTAACCCCCTTAAACCTAGGGTTAGGGTGTTCGTATTAGGGTTAGCCGCTGGGATTATGGATGTCTGGAAGTTGACGTGTAGGGAAGTTGGGATGTCCGGCACTTGTTATGTCTGGAAGTTGGCCATCGGGATGTTGGCATTAGGGAACCTGGCTGTAGGGATTTTGTCCGGCACCCAATCTGTGTATACCAAGATGCTAGCTTAAGGCATCCATAGGCAATGTAGTATACAAATATCCATGCTACCAAGACTCTCCATCAATGACCAAGGGTCCCGTCGTGCAGGAACGCAGTCCCTCCACTATTTTCATAGAGGGATCGGAGTTTCCTTTTGGCCAACACACTGATGAGCTTTTTGTCAGGAATCCCAGGAAGGTTAAGGGCTAGAACCCAGGGGATGAGGCTGGAGTATATGGTAAGGCACAAGCCTGGGTAGGTAGGAGAGGTCCAGTAACAGACCGTGGTTGGGGTTGGAGAGGCACACGTAGTAGGGGGTCACATTCCGGGGTTGGTACAAGTAAATATAGTAGAAAGGACAATAATAGCAAGGAGAGAGGGGAACTGCTGCAATACCGGAGCAAGGAGCAACTGATCTGGCAGGCTTTTATCTAAGTATCTCCTCCCCACTATTGGGCAGCTGCTGACATCATCAACGTGCGGCGGGCCCAGCCGCCATATTGGTGGCACCCAGCGTGAGTGCGCCTCGTCTGCGGCCTAGCTAGGCCCAACAACCTGGGGCTCCGGCGGATACCCACAGTCACCGGCCGAGGAGCCAGCATCTGACCACCCTGGGGACCAAAACCACGCCGAGGAGGTTAGCTAGGCTGCCCATGTGTCAGCGGATTGAGCGGTCGTTGGCCCAGACACATCCCGAGCCGTAGCACTGGGTGACAGGGGCACGGCCGCACCGGACGCCAGTGGCTCGGCAGCCCTGACACTTTTATTAGGTTACAGTCATAGGATTCCATATTAAGTCACAAGAAATATATGATATTTATTACAATTATCACAATAATTCCCTAAAACCCATCTTATCGTTGTAAATAAACATTGAAATTTGCATGCGGAGTGGTGGGTTAAGTGCAACATGTCAATGGTTAATTGAGGGGTAGAAATCTCGGAGAGTTACTGCACTTATTTATTTAGACCCCTGGCAGAGATCATTCTGCTTGCCGAGGTCTGGCCAGCGAGTTACAATGTACGTGCCGTTAGCATGCGTGGGCGGACAGTTAGTAGCGGTGCTCACCTGTGCAGTGAGGTGGATGGGCTGGGAAAGAGCAAGTTGTGGGGGCTGTTGGTTGGCGGCGTTGGCCTGGCCGTCAGACCCAACCTGGGACGCGCTGGCGGCAGCAATGGCGTTGGATTGCTGTACAGCAGCGGCAAGAAGCTGAGCTTGCTGCAGAAGCATCTGTTGCTGTGCGGGGAGGAGAGCAGTAAGCTGCAAACAGGGAAAAAAGAGGGAGCGACAGGGAGGAAGAGCAGGAGTGCAACAGATGGGGAATGGTTGGTGGAAGAGATGAAGAGGGGAATAAGAGCAGGTAAAAAGAAGAGGTAGAAGGTCAAGCAGAAGAGATGTAAGGATGGGAATAAGAAGAAGAGGCAGCAAAAGAAGAGAGAGAGTCGAAAGAAAAGGAGAAAGGAGCCGAGAGGAAGACACATTTATTAGAGCAAAAAAGTTAGAGAATAAGGGGGAGAGAGTGGGAACGAGAGAGAGTGCGATTGAGAGAGAGTGGGAACGAGAGAGTGGGAGTGAGAGAGAGAGTGGGAGTGAGAGAGAGTGGGAGTGAGAGAGAGTGGGAGTGAGAGAGAGTGGGAGTGAGAGAGAGTGAGTGAGAGTGGGAGTGGGAGAGAGTGAGTGGGAGTGGGAGAGAGTGGGAGTGAGAGAGTGGGAGTGAGAGAGTGGGAGTGAGAGAGTGGGAGTGAGAGAGTGGGAGTGAGAGAGTGGGGGTGAGAGTGGGGGGGAGGGAGAGTGGGAGGGAGAGAGTGGGAGAGAGTGGGAGGGAGAGAGGGAGAGAGTGGGAGAGAGTGGGAGAGAGTGGGAGAGAGTGGGAGAGAGTGGGAGAGAGTGGGAGAGAGAGTGGGAGTGAGAGAGTGGGAGTGAGAGTGGGAGTGAGGAGAGTGGGAGTGAGAGAGTGGGAGTGAGAGTGGGGGGAGAGTGGGAGGGAGAGAGAGAGTGGGAGAGAGTGGGAGAGAGTGGGAGAGTGGGGAGAGAGAGAGTGGGAGAGGGAGAGGGAGGGAGAGAGTGGGAGAGAGTGGGAGAGAGAGTGGGAGAGAGTGGGAGAGAGAGTGGGAGTGAGAGAGTGGGAGTGAGAGAGTGGGAGTGAGAGAGTGGGAGTGAGAGAGTGGGAGTGAGAGAGTGGGAGTGAGAGTGGGGGGGAGAGAGAGTGGGAGAGAGTGGGAGAGAGTGGGAGAGAGAGAGTGGGAGAGAGAGAGAGGGAGAGAGAGTGGGAGAGAGAGTGGGAGAGAGAGTGGGAGAGAGAGAGGGAGAGGGAGAGAAGGAGAGAGTGGGAGAGAGTGGGAGAGAGAGTGAGAGAGAGTGGGAGAGAGAGTGGGAGAGAGTGGGAGAGAGAGTGGGAGAGAGAGTGGGAGAGAGAGTGGGAGAGAGAGTGGGAGAGAGAGTGGGAGTGAGAGAGTGGGAGAGAGAGAGTGGGAGAGAGAGAGTGGGAGTGAGAGAGTGGGAGAGAGTGGGAGAGAGTGGGAGAGGGTGGGAGAGGGTGGGAAGAGGTGGGAGAGAGTGGGAGAGAGTGGGAGGGAGAGAGAGAGAGTGGGAGAGAGTGAGAGGGAGTGGGAGGGAGAGAGAGAGGGAGGGAGAGAGAGAGAGTGGGAGAGAGTGAGAGAGAGTGGGAAGAGAGTGGGAGAGAGTGGGAGAGAGAGTGGTGGGAGAGAGTGGGAGAGAGAGAGAGAGGGAGAGGGAGAGGGAGGGAGAGAGTGGGAGAGAGAGTGGGAGAGGGAGAGAGTGGGAGAGAGTGGGAGGGAGAGAGGGAGAGAGTGGGAGTGAGAGAGTGGGAGTGAGAGAGTGGGAGTGAGAGAGTGGGAGTGAGAGAGGGGTGAGAGTGAGAGAGTGGGAGTGAGAGTGGGGGGAGAGTGAGGAGAGAAGAGTGAGAGAGTGGGAGAGAGTGGGAGAGAGAGAGTGGGAGAGGGAGAGGAGGGAGGAGAGTGGGAGAGAGTGGGAGAGAGAGTGGAGAGAGTGGGAGAGAGAGTGGGAGAGAGTGGGAGTGAGAGAGTGGGAGTGAGAGAGTGGGAGTGAGAGAGTGGGAGTGAGAGAGTGGGAGTGAGAGAGTGGGAGTGAGAGTGGGGGGAGAGAGAGAGTGGGTGGAGAGAGAGAGAGAGGAGAGAGAGAGAGGGAGAGAGAGTGGGAGAGAGAGTGGGAGAGAGAGTGGGAGAGAGAGGGAGAGGGAGAGAGGAGAGAGTGGGAGAGAGTGGAGAGAGAGTGGGAGAGAGTGGGAGAGAGAGTGGAGAGAGAGTGGGAGAGAGAGTGGGAGAGAGAGTGGGAGAGAGAGTGGGAGTGAGAGAGTGGAGTGAGAGAGTGGGAGAGAGAGAGGGAGAGAGAGAGTGGGAGAGAGAGAGTGGGGTGAGAGAGTGGGAGAGAGTGGGAGAGAGTGGGAGAGGTGGGAGAGGGTGGGAGAGATGGGAGAGAGTGGGAGGGAGAGAGAGAGAGTGGGAGAGAGTGAGAGGGAGTGGGAGGAGAGTGGGAGAGAGTGGGAGAGAGTGGGAGAGAGAGTGGGAGAGAGTGGGAGTGAGAGGAGTGGGAGAGGGAGAGAGTGGGAGTGGGAGAGTGGGAGTGGGAGAGAGTGGGAGAGAGTGGGAGAGTGGGAGTGAGAGAGAGGAGAGTGAGAGAGTGGGTGGGAGAGGGAGAGAGTGGGAGTGAGTGGGAGAGAGTGAGTGGGAGTGGGAGAGGGAGAGAGTGGGAGAGAGAGTGGAGAGAGAGAGTGGAGAGAGAGTGGAGAGAGAGAGTGGAGAGAGAGTGGGAGAGAGAGTGGGAGAGAGAGTGGGAGAGAGAGAGTGGGAGTGAGAAAGTGGGAGAGAGTGGGAGAGAGTGGGAGAGAGTGGAGAGAGTGGAGAGAGGGAGAGAGTGGGAGAGGGTGGGAGAGGGTGGAAGGGAGAGAGAGAGAGTGGGAGAGAGTGGGAGAGAGTGAGAGGGAGTGGGGAGGGAGAGAGAGAGGGAGGGAGAGAGAGAGTGGGAGAGAGTGGGAGAGAGAGTGGGAGAGAGTGGGAGTGAGAGGGAGTGGGAGAGGGAGAGAGTGGGAGTGGGAGAGTGGGAGTGGGAGAGAGTGGGAGAGAGTGGGAGAATGGAGTGAGAGAGAGGGAGAGTGAGAGAGTGGGTGGGAGAGGGAGAGAGTGGGAGTGAGTGGGAGAGAGTGAGTGGGAGTGGGAGAGGGAAGAGAGTGGGAGTGGGAGAGAGTGGGAGTGTGAGAGAGTGGGAGTGGGACAGTGGGAGAGAGTGAGAGCGGGAGTGGGAGAGAGCGGGAGTGGGAGAGAGAGTGAGAGTGGGAGAGAGTGGGTGGGAGAGGGAGAGAGTGGGAGGGAGTGAGAGTGAGAGTGAGAGAGTGAGAGAGTGGGTGGGAGTGGGAGAGAGTGAGAGAGGGAGAGAGTGGGAGAGAGTGGGAGAGAGTGGGAGAGAGAGTGGGTGGGAGAGAGTGGGAGAGAGAGTGGGAGGGAGAGGGAGAGGGAGAGAGAGTGGGAGAGAGTGGGAGTGTGAGAGGGAGAGAGGGAGAGAGTGGGAGAGAGTGGGAGAGAGTGGGAGAGAGTGGGAGAGTGGGAGAGAGGTGGGAGAGAGTGGGAGAGAGAGTGGGTGGGAGAGAGAGAGTGGAGAGAGAGAGTGGAGAGAGAGTGGGAGGGAGAGGGAGAGGGAGGGAGAGAGTGGGAGAGAGTGTGAGTGTGAGAGGGAGAGAGTGTGAGAGGGAGAGAGTGTGAGAGGGAGAGAGTGTGAGAGGGAGAGAGTGTGAGAGGGAGAGAGTGGGAGAGGGAGAGAGTGGGAGAGGGAGAGAGTGGGAGAGGGAGAGAGTGGGAGAGGGAGAGAGTGGGAGAGAGCGGGAGTGTGAGAGGGAGAGAGTGGGAGAGAGTGGGAGAGAGTGAGAGCGGGAGTGGGAGAGAGCGGGAGTGGGAGAGAGTGAGAGTGAGAGAGAGTGGGTGGGAGAGGGAGAGAGTGGGAGTGAGTGGGAGTGAGTGGGAGAGAGCGGGAGTGGGAGAGAGTGGGAGAGAGTGAGAGTGAGAGGGAGAGAGTGAGAGTGGGTGGGAGTGGGAGAGAGTGAGAGTGAGTGGGAGAGAGAGTGGGAGTGGGAGAGAGTGGGAGTGTGAGAGGGAGAGAGCGGGAGAGAGAGAGCGGGAGTGGGAGAGAGCGGGAGTGGGAGAGAGTGAGAGAGTGGGAGAGAGTGAGAGAGTGAGAGAGTGAGAGTGGGAGAGAGAGAGAGAGAGAGTGGGTGGGAGAGGGAGAGAGTGGGAGTGAGTGGGAGAGGGAGAGAGTGGGAGTGAGTGAGAGAGAGGGAGAGAGTGAGGGAGAGAGTGAGAGAGTGGGTGGGAGTGGGAGAGAGTGAGAGGGAGAGGGAGAGAGTGAGAGAGAGTGGGTGGGAGAGTGAGTGGGAGAGAGAGTGGGAGAGAGAGTGGGAGAGAGAGTGGGAGAGAGAGAGAGTGGGAGAGTGGGAGAGAGTGGGAGAGAGAGTGAGAGTGGGTGAGAGAGTGGGAGAGAGTGGGTGGGAGAGGGAGAGAGCGGGAGTGGGAGAGAGTGAGAGTGAGAGAGAGAGGGAGAGAGTGAGAGAGAGTGGGTGGGAGAGTGAGTGAGTGGGAGAGAGAGTGGGAGAGAGAGTGGGAGAGAGAGTGGGAGAGAGAGTGGGAGAGAGATGGGAGAGAGAGTGGGAGAGAGAGTGGGAGAGAGTGAGAGTGAGAGAGAGGGAGAGAGAGTGGGAGAGAGTGGGAGAGAGAGTGGGAAAGAGTGGGAGAGAGAGTGGGAGAGTGGGAGTGTGAGAGTGAGTGGGAGAGTGGGAGTGTGAGAGTGAGTGGGAGAGAGTGAGAGAGTGGGTGGGAGAGTGAGTGAGTGGGAGGAGAGTGGGAGAGAGAGTGGGAGAGAGAGTGGGAGAGGAGTGGGGAGAGAGTTGGGAGAGAGAGAGGGAGGAGAGAGAGGAGAGAGAGAGGAGAGAGAGAGGGTGGGAGAGAGAGTGGGAGAGAGAGTGGGAGAGAGAGTGGGAGAGTGGGAGTGTGAGAGTGAGTGGGAGAGTGGGAGTGTGAGAGTGAGTGGGAGAGAGTGAGAGAGAGTGGGTGGGAGAGTGAGTGAGTGGGAGAGAGTGGGAGAGAGAGTGGGAGAGAGTGGGAGAGAGAGTGGGAGAGAGAGTGGGAGAGAGAGTGGGAGAGAGAGTGGGAGAGAGAGGGAGAGAGAGAGTGAGAGTGGGGAGAGAGTGGGAGAGAGTGGGAGAGAGAGGGAGAGAGAGGGAGAGAGTGGGAGAGAGAGGGAGTGGGAGAGAGTGTGAGTGGGAGAGAGTGTGAGTGGGAGAGGGTGAAAAAAGTGCAAGAGCAAAACAATGACAAATGGGAAATAAAGGGACGAAAGACACAATGAAAAGTTATAGAAAGAATTGGAGTGCGAGAGAGAGAACAGAATGAGAGAGCGTCCATAATCAGAGGTAACAGGCAGAGTAAGGAACGCGGAGATGGAAAGATACACAAAACAGGGACAAAATAATAATGATATGTGGGGGGAGGGGTTGTATTATAATGGAATGGTATAAGGAGGAGGGGGAAGGTAAGGAAAAGGGTAAGAGGGACAAAGGGACAGGTAAGAAATTTAAATGATGCAAAGCTCCAACAAGCTACAAACACATTTATCAATAGAGCAAATTTAATCAAGGCTAACCAGGATAATAAGTGTCACCAGCATGGTGAGAGCAGCGCTGCCAGAGCACCCTGATACTCTGCATGGTGAGAGCAGCGCTGCCAGAGCACCCTGATGCTCTGCATGGTGAGGGCAGCGCTGCCAGAGCACGATGATACGCTGCATGGTGAGGGCAGCGCTGCCAGAGCACGATGATACGCTGCATGGTGAGGGCAGCGCTGCCAGAGCACCCGGATACTCTGCATGGTGAGGGCAGCGCTGCCAGAGCACCCGGATACTCTGCATGGTGAGGGCAGCGCTGCCAGAGCACCCGGATACTCTGCATGGTGAGGGCAGCGCTGCCAGAGCACCCTGATACTCTGCATGGTGAGGGCAGCGCTGCCAGAGCACCCGGATACTCTGCATGGTGAGGGCAGCGCTGCCAGAGCACGATGATACGCTGCATGGTGAGGGCAGCGCTGCCAGAGCACGATGATACGCTGCATGGTGAGGGCAGCGCTGCCAGAGCACGATGATACGCTGCATGGTGAGGGCAGCGCTGCCAGAGCACGATGATACGCTGCATGGTGAGGCAGCGCTGCCAGAGCACGATGATACGCTGCATGGTGAGGGCAGCGCTGCCAGAGCACGATGATACGCTGCATGGTGAGGGCAGCGCTGCCAGAGCACGATGATACGCTGCATGGTGAGGGCAGCGCTGCCAGAGCACGATGATACGCTGCATGGTGAGGGCAGCGCTGCCAGAGCACCCTGATACTCTGCATGGTGAGAGCAGCGCTGCCAGAGCACGATGATACGCTGCATGGTGAGGGCAGCGCTGCCAGAGCACCCTGATACTCTGCATGGTGAGGGCAGCGCTGCCAGAGCACGATGATACGCTGCATGGTAAGAGAACCTACCCCTGCAAGCTGGCTGCCGGCCAGGAGGAGCTGTGTTTGGGGCAGGGAGGTGGGAGGCTGCTGTGGAGCCGGGGGTGCCTGGGGAGTGGGGGGCGCAGAGGACGTCGGGGTGCCAGGGAGAGATGGGGTTCTGTCCCCACATTCTTCATCTTTATGCTGAAACAAAAAGGAATATATGGAATTTACTAAAGAGCCATAGAGTTATTAGGTCTGTTCTCAGTCAAGTGATTTTTGTTTATACGAAACGAAAAAAAAACCCTGTTAAGTGACGCATGGACCTGGGATGATCGAGGACGGGTTATTCACCAGACAGTAAATCAGAGGAAAACTGCTAATTTTAGGCTAAAATCCTAGAGCTGAAAAGTCTGAAAATGTCAGAGAGTTTTATTTTTAATTCTTTAAAATTTTGGTTTAAAATCTACAATTCCCACCAACTATTCGCTGCCGTCAGGGATCAGAATTTGTTTCTGTTGCTTCCCTAAAAGTACAGGGTGATTCATATATAGAGCCAAAAATAAAAAATAAATCGTCTAGATCTTAAAAGGAATGAGAGGGAATTGGTGTGAGCTGCAGGGAATGTACCTCCTCTTATGTTGAGCACACATGCAATCACGACCCATGCTGGAAGTGGCCTAAGCTGTTTTGTTCTGTGGCTGTGCGATTCAAATGGTTGTGCTGTTGTCGTGGCTGTGCTGCCACCTAGTGGTTGCTTCCAGCTCTTGCTGCGATGAGATGTGCTCAACATAAAGAGAAACTCTAATTCTTTTTTCATTCGTTTAAGACTTTTAGGGAAAAACCTGGGCTCGGGTCTATATGCAGTCACCCTGTATACACAATGTAACCATTAAATACCGGGGAAATGAGGCTCGCAGACTCTTTGCAACAGATTAATAGCCAGAGTTAGGTGCACCCTTGCTTAACGTATATGGCCGCTTAGTTGGTTTTGGATGGGGTACACACACACACGTATTTTTTTTTTTTATTATGCCTGGTCTCTGCCTGGTTTCTTGACGTTGCTCGGCTTTAATTCTTGCGTGTGGCATAAAGTGACATTTCAGAAAGGGCGAAAAGGTCACAGCCTTACACCGCAGCAGGAAAGGTCTGATCCTCGATGAACGAGCAGCACGGACGATATGTGCCATGTCGGAATTCATATCTTTATTCATTTTCTGCCTTTAAAATCACACAGATCGCAGTATAGAGGTTTTTCACTAACCTCCGAATTGGTCACCGAATGGTGAATTTCACCGTACGGTGCAGCTTCGAGACAATTTGTCTGTTCACTAAACTGTCAATTAGCCAAATAAAGACGAATGGACGGCGAAATACCGTGCAATTCGTTAATTGTCCCTTAGAGAAGTATTGGTTAATCTATTCAGGAGATGCCGAACTGCACCGATTTCCCAGTGTTTCAGTTCGACAGGTTTAAACATGCGATTCCCATAGGTTTCAATGTAAAAAAAAAGCCTATTTTTTAGAACACCTTTTTGTATTTGACAATTTTTGTCGTTTCCCATTTTTTTCTTAACCCTTTCGCTGCTGAGGCTTTTCCCGCCCCTGTGCTGAGGTCATTTTTACCGGTTTTGCTCATCATGTTTAAACGTGTTTTGAAGGCTTATTTTATTATATGACCCAGACATATTATATATCGTTCTTTCCGGCAGACTCAGCAGATTCATAATATGTCATTATTATATGTATACGTCATGTCCTGTCTGTATATTATAACAAAAAATGCAATAAAATTAGAATTTTCAATAATTTACAACGTGTAAAGTGGTTTTTTTCACATTTTAACATGCGAGCAATTGCGGTTATATGTTCTATGGGTGCGCTTGTTAAAAAAATTAGAAATGAGGACTTGTTACATTTTTTTTATGGGGAAAATTTCGCTATTTTTAAACAAACGCACCCCATACAAAAATCGTTAGTGCAGCATCATTGTTCAGATTATAATTGAAATGGGAACAATATTGCTGCATTAACAAATAAAAAAAATAAAAAAACTTGTTCATTTTTTTTTTTATATTTGATGTCGTCCAGCTCTGGGAGAGGATCACAATTCGGCGCCGAATCGTGATCTGGCACCCAAGGGGTTAAAGACAGGCACGGTTTGGAAGGGCAGGCTGTGCCCTTCCACATCGTGCCTGCCTTCAGCCGCAGGACCCCGGCGATCGGGAGGGAGAGAGGTCCAAAAGGACCCCCCCTCCCTTTCAGGCACCTCCTCCGCACTCGCGGGGAGGGGGCGCCTGAAATAGATGTCATTGTGCCGCCGCAATGACATCTATCTCCCCCCCCCCCTGGGTTCCCGGGCTGACATGCAGATGTCAGCCCACACCGGGGGGGACCAGCAATCTGCCTCCTGTGCTAGGACACGCTCAGCACGTCCGAAGCACAGGAGGAACACTTGGCAGGACGCGCCGAGCGCGTCCTTAGCAGCCAAGTGGTTAAAAGGCGTTTTTTTAAATTCTGTAACTGACCTTTTAATGATTTGTTAAAGGACCTTTTTACTATTTAGACACATTTTAATGCATTGTTATTGGTTTAACCCCTTCCCACCGCAGGACGTTCTGTGCCGTCCTGGCGGCGGGAGGGCTTTGAAGACGCAGGGCAAACAGGTACGCCCCAAAGTCTTCAATGGGGCTGCCTCGACCCCTCCCAGCAGCCTGTGTGCGCCGAGAGTCATTGGCTGCACGGGGACAGTCTGAACTCCCGCAGCCAATGATGCGTCCTCTGCAGGGTGGTGCCCAATCAGCGCCTCGCGACTGCATCTGTCGGCGAGGTGTACCTGAACATCTTGCTGGCATTTAGCCACCCCCGACGGGTGACGCCCGCCTGTTGTTAAAGGGGTTAAACATCTATTAGGAGAATAGGAGAGGTCCGTTTTTTTTGCAGTTCGGTGAAATTTGCCCAGACCATGTCGGGACTCTTCAGCGACGTTCTCCAATTTATTCATGAGGCTTCAACCAGTCCATCGCCGGCGCACTACTGTAACCAGTCGCTAAATAGTGAATTCACCATACTGTCAGCGAAATGAAAATCGCCGACCTGCACCGAAGTGAAAAGCACTGAAATGTCGCTGCTTAGTGAATAGACCCTTATGTCTTTTTTGCATTGTCCCCCCACCCCCTTCTTTGTCCCGAGCTGCAGCTGTGTTTACAAATGTGCAGGTCTCTGTATGATACATTAAAAAATACAAAACACGATACAATCTGACAATAAATTACGAAGATACAAATATTTCGGAACACTCTCACTGCTCTGACAACTCTTCACTGCGGGGGGGGGAAGGGGACACACAAGGAAACATGGGGGTGCGATGGGGAAGTAAAATGCAGTACTCAGGAAGTGGTAGAGCACAGCGCCGTATCAGGGATTTCCCCGTTATGTTCCCGGATCGTTAGAGTGTTACTGAAAAATCACAGCTACGCAACACACTGTTACACATCGGAAAAAAAGCTCTCTGGTGGTTGATCACACAGTGATGGCTAAACTGGGCAGCCTGTATACCTTCCTTTTAAGTTTATATCAGGGTTCAGCAACCTTAGCCCTCCAGATATTTTTTAACTACATTTCCCATGAGGCTCAGCCAATCCAATGAGTACCTGAGCCTCATGGGAACTGTAGTTCCAAAACATCAGGAGGGTTACGGTTGCCGACCCTCGGTCTACACTACATGTTTCCTGTTTGTGTTAGGCTAGGGTCAGACTGAGGCAGTGCGAACGCGCGTTCTGGCGCACATAATCACGGCCGCACTAGCAGCAGATGACGGGCAATGACAGCCAATATACGAAGTACGGTCGCACAAAAGTCCGGCTGCACAACGCAAGTGGAAAATGAACGCATTTTTTCGAGAACGTTAAACCGCTGGTACTGACGTACAGAGTGCGCTGCGGCCGCATAGCAGCGTGTGTGCGTGATTAGGAGATGTCAGACGCTGCTAGTGTGCGGCCAACATAACGTTCAAACTTTTCACCCCATCGTCATGAAATACGTCCAGAATTGCGCATCGTCTGACCACTTAAGCGTATTCCGTGAAAAAATGCGTGCGCACGCATCGACGTACATTTTGACGGTGGCCGCAGAAAATGCGCTCATCTGTCCCTAGCCTTAGAGTGTCGAAGTGTCAAACTGCCACAACGATTTTAGACCTTAACCCCTTCACTACCAAGTGGGTTGTCCATAAAACCCACTAGCAGGACCAAGTAGATTTATGGAAAACCACTTTCAATTACAGACAGAGTAAAAATGTATGAACCGGTCATATAAAGATTTTAAAGACAGAACGTTTATTTGACATGGATAGAGCTCCCCCTGCTGGCCAAAAAGTGCTACTACATGTATAATAATACAGCTGGAGCTCCGAGTGTGAATGGAATACAGACCTCCAAGCTGTTCAAACAGCTGGAGCACCTCAACGGTCATGTCTGATGTGTTGAAACTTTACATTCTGGAAGTTTAACAAAAATGTTTTTGAATTTTAAATAAAACAAAAATCTTTTTATATTGTTCTAGAATATGACCAGATTGAGTTTACTAGATGTTCGGCTACTGCAGGAACTATGGAAAGCTCAAATTTACTTGGTAGTGAAAGGGTTAACAGTTTGCATGCTCTGGCGTTGAGACTTTATGTAAGAATTAGTTTTTTTTTTTTCCTTTGTGAAAGGATTTTACCAGGAAGGATACATTGAGATTTCTCTCGTTTTCAAGTATGTCCTGTTACATATGTATAATTATATATATATATATATATACACACACACACACACACTGTATATTGTCATTTTGGTGCATACCTTTGGAGAGAGTGAGAAAGGCGATCCTTTATTTTGCTGCACCTGGATAAAACAAATATATATTACTCAAAGACCAGAACAAAAATGATATAAATAATAAAATTAAAAACCCTAGGTGCCCCCCCCCATACAATTATTTTGTATCCCACTAACTCTAAGCCAGTGATTTAAATGCCCCGGTATCACCCACCTCGTGTAGAGAGTCTGCACCGTTCCTTTCACTATCTGTAAGAAAAATAAGATCTAATTGGGTAAATTGCAATTTATGCACAAAGGAAAGGGGTTCATTCAGCTTAATGAGGATACACACACACACACACACACAGTATAAGGGTTCATTCAGCTTAATGAGGGCACACACACACACACACACACACACACACACAGTATAAGGGTTCATTCAGCTTAATGAGGGCACACACACAGTATAAGGGTTCATTCAGCTTAATAAGGGTACACACACACACACACACAGTATACAGGTTCATTCAGTTTAATGAGGGTACACACACACACACAGTATAAGGGTTCATTCAGCTTAATGAGGGCACACACACACAGTATAAGGGTTCATTCAGCTTAATGAGGGTACACACACACACACACAGTATAAGGGTTCATTCAGCTTAATGAGGGTACACACACACACACAGTATACAGGTTCATTCAGCTTAATGAGGGCACACACACACCTATAAGGGTTCATTCAGCTTAATGAGGGTACACACACACACACACACACACACACACACACAGTATAAGGGTTCATTCAGCTTAATGAGGGTACACACACACACACAGTATAAGGGTTCATTCAGCTTAATGAGGGTACACACACACACACAGTATAAGGGTTCATTCAGCTTTACCCCGGAGCATGTAGAATCTATACGCTGCAGGTAAGAAATCAAAGAGGAATCCCAATTGACCTGCCTTGTATAATTCATATGCTGCAGGAATGAAATCATGTCGCAGGGCAGCACTTTTCTCTGGGCACCCTGCTGCATGAAATGGTAATAGGTGTCCAGGAAAACATGGCTGATCTGGCAACCCTAATAATAGGGTTACACATAGGATTATGGTAACGTACTTCGATAATGCTCAGAAAAAGAGGGTCAGTTTCAGGTGGATATTAGGGTTCACAAGGTTTAAATAAAGTTGAGTGAAGGACTGGGGGTTAACTCAGCAGAAGAGTATTTCACATTAGACTAAGGGTTAATGGAGGAGCCATACGTCACAATGCTGTAACGCCTGTATGCGTGACTGTATGGGACCTCCTCGCTGTGGTTTATTCAGTCTGCACAGGAGGAAGGGTCTTCCTGGAGCTATTTCTGTGTTATGTTCTGGGGTTTCCTCTGTTAGCACAGGCTGGGGGAGCAGACATGGCCGCCTACCCTGCCTGTCACAATAACAATGCTAGTGAAAAAACAGAGGGCTCCAAACCCTGAAACCATGTCCCAAAAATACAACACAAACAAAGAGTTTACTTAATAAAACAACAACACAATTACTGAAGCACAGATCCTCTGCCCAGGTGTTTCACATCACAGATACTCTCAGTGTGTCACTACCACACACACAGGAGACACTCCGTCTGATACCATCACACACACACACAGGAGACACTCCGTCTGATACCATCACACACACACACAGGAGACACTCCGTCTGATACCATCACACACACACAGGAGACACTCCGTCTGATACCATCACTCACACACACAGGAGACACTCCGTCTGATACCATCACTCACACACACAGGAGACACTCCGTCTGATACCATCACACACACACACAGGAGACACTCCGTCTGATACAACATCACACACACACACACAGGAGACACTCCGTCTGATACCATCACACACACACAGGAGACACTCCGTCTATACCATTCACTCACACACACAGGAGACACTCCGTCTGATACCATCACTCACACACACAGGAGACACTCCGTCTGATACCATCACACACACACACAGGAGACACTCCGTCTGATACCATCACACACACACACACAGGAGACACTCCGTCTGATACCATCACACACACACACACACACAGGAGACACTCCGTCTGATACCATCACTCACACACACAGGAGACACTCCGTCTGATACCATCACTCACACACACAGGAGACACTCCGTCTGATACCATCACACACCACACACACAGGAGACACTCCGTCTGATACCATCACTCACACACACAGGAGACACTCCGTCTGATACCATCACTCACACACACAGGAGACACTCCGTCTGATACCATCACACACACACACAGGAGACACTCCGTCTGATACCATCACACACACACACAGGAGACACTCCGTCTGATACCATCACACACACACACACAGGAGACACTCCGTCTGATACCATCACTCACACACACTCTCACTCTGTCACTATCACATACTCATAATAGAAAGCTCTGTCATTGAAGGAGCGCCTCATGTAATTGTGAGATTTAAACAAATTAAATCCTCTCCCTCAGTCCCAGGCGCACGCCAGATCCTCTCCCTCAGTCCCAGGCGCACGCCAGATCCTCTCCCTCAGTCCCAGGCGCACGCCAGATCCTCTCCCTCAGTCCCAGGCGCACGCCAGATCCTCTCCCTCAGTCCCAGGCGCACGCCAGATCCTCTCCCTCAGTCCCAGGCGCACGCCAGATCCTCTCCCTCAGTCCCAGGCGCACGAGAGATCCGCTCCCTCAGTCCCAGGCGCACGCGAAATCCTCTCCCTCAGTCCCAGACGCACGCGAAATCCTCTCCCTCAGTCCCAGACGCACGCGAAATCCTCTCCCTCAGTCCCAGACGCGCACGAAATCCTCTCCCTCAGTCCCAGACGCACACCAGATCCTCTCCCTCAGTCCCAGACGCGCACCAGATCCTCTCCCTCAGTCCCAGACGCGCACCAGATCCTCTCCCTCAGTCCCAAACGCGCACCAGATCCTCTCCCTCAGTCCCAGACGCGCACCAGATCCTCTCCCTCAGTCCCAGACGCGCACCAGATCCTCTCCCTCAGTCCCAAACGCGCACCAGATCCTCTCCCTCAGTCCCCGGCGTGCACCAGATCCTCTCCCTCAGTCCCCGGCACGCACCAGATCCTCTCCCTCAGTCCCAGACACGCACCAGATCCTCTCCCTCAGTCCCAGACACGCACCAGATCCTCTCCCTCAGTCCCAGACGCGCACCAGATCCTCTCCCTCAGACAAGCGAGATCCTTTTACCTGTTATTCCCCCATCTGCATGCAATTTTCCAAGGTGTCCCGGTTTAGACATTCTTATTTCTGAAAAGAGACACAGAAGAGACGAGTGAGGATTAAGATATGTATGGCACCATTTTATAAACAAAGTATGTACTCGCACAGCACACTGACAGGCCAGTCTCACAAAATCCTCCCAAGACTTAGGAACATAACCGTCCCAGCATGGTAACCTCAGTAGAAGGTCTCACAATAAGTGGAGTGTGAAGAAGCAAGAACCTGCCATTCTGAGCCAAGTCACTGTCACCGGTGTCAGGAGGTCTCTGAGGATTTAATGTTCACACGAGTAGGTTAACAGGTGGACCACCTCAACTCAGATGTGAACTGGTGGAGTTAGTGAAGGGTGAAGAAACATAAGCAGAACATAACAGGGGAGAGGATGAGAGCTAGAACATCGACAGAGGTTTGGGTGAATGTTCATGGGATGATCTGGTTAAAATGTTTGCGATTTGTGTTGATTGAAGAACGAGTGAGGTCTAGTGATGGCACGAGTAGCCGGCTACACAAGAGAAGACCGTGACGTGCCCACCGAGTGAAAGGTCATTGGTGCACAATAAATAACATTGATGTGGGTGAACAAGGCGGCAACCAGAAGGAAGTTAATGTATTTTAAGCATGCAAGAGGTGTCCATGAACTTGTGTTCAATGAAGGCAAAGGGCGTAGAAGGCCACCGAAGATGCTAGATGTAGGAAGCAGGGATTTGGGTCAAAATCCCTACAACCAGGTTCTCTAATGCCAAAATCCCGACAACTCCCTGACGGCCAACTTTTAGACATCCAAAATCCCAGCAGCTAACACTAACCCTACTCCCTAAGCCCCTAACCCCCCTAAACCTAGCCCTAACCCCCTAAATCTAGCCCTAATCCCCCAAACCTAGCCCTAACCCCCCAAACCTAGCCCTAACCCCCACCCCCCTAATCCTAACCCTAACCCCCCAAACCTAGCCCGAAACCTAGCCCTAACCCCCCTAAACCTAGCCCTAACCCCCTAAACCTAGCCCTAACCCCCCTAAACCTAGCCCTAACCCTAACCCCCTATACCTAGCCCTAACCCTAACCCCCTATACCTAGCCCTAACCCTAACCCCTATACCTAGCCCTAACCCCCTATACCTAGCCCTAACCCTAACCCCCTATACCTAACCCTAACCCCCTATACCTAACCCTAACCCCTATACCTAGCCCTAACCCTAACCCCCTATACCTAGCCCTAACCCCCCAAACCTAGCACTAACCCTAAACCCAACCCCCCTAAACTTAACCCTAACCGTAATCCCCTAAACCTAGTCCTAACCCCCTTAGTTTTAGGGTTAGCCGCTGGGATTATGGATGTCTGGAATTTGGCCGTGTAGGGAAGTTGGGATGTCTAGCACTTGTTCTGTCTGGGAGTTGGCCGTCGGGATGTTGGCATTAGGGATTTTGTCCGGCACCCAGGAAGCAGGCAATGGGGGGGTGAGTGAGAGCCACAATTTACGAAGACTTATCGAAGAGGAGTAGACCTGGATTGATAGCAGATATAATTGGGTTTGGTTCCGAGTAAGACATTGTTTCCAGCATGAGAAGGAGAAAAGGTGAACCAGATGTCAACCATCAATCATGGTGACAGTAGAGGAGCACAGATTATTTAGTGAGCAGACTGATCATTTGAAGTTGAGGAGACCCGTTGCCCAACAGTTGTCCACTGAAAGGAAAGTCCAACTCAGCTATTGTGACTGGGGAAGTAAAATACAGAGTGAATGAGGAGATGGGGGCCAAGGAGGAACGATTAACGGGTTAGGGGAGAGAATCTCACTTCTGCTTCTCATTTTCCTGCTAAACAGTGTATTTACCGACAAGCCTAAAAATACTCAAGAGTTACACGAAGACAAGGACCCTGAATCAAAGACACAGACCGTTACCCTGAGCAACGTAAAAAAAAAAAAAGACACATCAGTGAGCACGAGGATAAAAAAAAAAAAAAAAGCAGGACGTATACAGGGATGCAGAGTCCGTGAACACGAGGCATGCAGCTCTGCACATGAACAATTTCAATGACTTATGAAAACATATAAAAGATGAAAAATTTAAATAAAAATAATTTAAAAAAAAAGCATAGACATTGAGGCTCGATTTAATTCAGGGCGAACAAGAACATTTATGGTTTTTTTTTTGGTTCGACGGATTTTAGAAAGGCCTTACCGGCACTTTGGTTCCCGTAAAAAATTCCCTCAATTATTCTCACTCACAACGATCATCACTAATTTCGACTTTACGGCTTCAATTAGATTTTATCCGTTGGTTGAATTCGGTAAAAATATAAAGTGCTGAAAAAGGTGTCAATAAATGCCTATTATTATAATAATAATAATAATAATAATCACACCGTAACCCTCAGTTTTATAATTAGTGTGGGTATAGAATCTCTCCCTTCAAAGCCCCGTGACTCGTTTAAATGTCCAGACATCCGTGGCAGCCATCAACATGCCTCGCCCCTTGGGTACCGCTCTTCGGTGTGTGTCTCGTCTAGAACTATCTCCTGAACACAGGGCAAGGGCCGGATTTATAATTAGACACAGCAGGCATGTGCCAACAGGTGCTTACCACAGGGGGGCGCCTTGCTCTGAAAAAAGAATAAAAAAAAATAGGTGCAGTGGGGGCTAGGGTTATGTTTGGGGGGGGTTTAGGGTTAGGTTTGGGGGTTTAGGGCTAGTCCTGTGATGGACACCTTTCTCTGTAAAAAAAAAAAAATTGTTATTTTTTTTTACTTCTTAAAAAAAAAAAAAAACACAACTGTAAACAATTTTATTTTTTTATTTTTTTTTAAAACAAAAGAAAAAAATAAATTTCTCTTTACTTCCCCCCACACGGGGCGCTATTCCGTAGTGGACCTCAACATGGAGACAGTAAGCAGGATAATGTGCGCTTGCAGATTTTCCCTTACCGTCTCCATGTTAGGCCCGCGTCAGATGAACGCAGTGATCACGTCTGTGTCGCCGCACAGTTTAACGTCCGTCGTAGCATAGAATCATGAGCAATAGAGACCCACACACGAAGTACGTCCGCACCGAACTGCGCACGCACAACGCACGTGGCACCGGACGCAAGTTAGGCAAGAATGTAAAACCGCGAGAACGGACGCGCAGAGTGCGCCACATCCGCGTACCATTGTGTGTATGTGATGGAACGAAGTCAGATGGACCGTATTTGCGACGTCCAGCACCTTGACGCACACAATGGCTTTTCAGATAATTTTGTTTCCCATAATTTCCAGGTCTGTTCTACGTCCGTCAAAAACAACTGACCGTGTGGTGTCTACAGTATCTTCCATCAGGATGTCTGTCCGTTCTGCACGCACGCACGCACAGTGCGCTCAGAATACGCTCGTCTGACATTAGCCTTACCGTCCTATCCCGGGAAACGTACCAACTCAACACTTTGCCCCGGAACGCAGCGCTAACCTCCCTGATACCTGCAGTAGCACTTCCGCTCCACCACGAGTATCCATAGGACTCCATGGAGGCTTGCGCTTCCGCGCCGCGAGATCACTCAGCGCCACAGAGTGAGACTAAGGCTAGGGTCAGACGAACGCATTTTTCACGTTGTCCGTGAAAAAGTGCGGTCGATCGAACGTACGTATTTTTTCCCGGAATACGCGATAGCGGTCATACGATGCACCTTTTCGTCCGTGATTTTGTACGGATCGTCAATAAAAACCTTTTGCGTCTGGACGTTATGTTGGCCGGACGTGTGCAGCGTCTGACGTCTCCCAATCACGCAAACACGCCGCTATGCGGACGCAGCGCACTCTGTACGTCAGTAGTAGCGGTTTGACGTTCTCGAAAAAATGCGTTCGTTGGCCACTTGCGTTGCGCGGACGAACTTTCGTGCGGCCGTTCATCGTGTGTTCCCCGGCATTGGACGTCATTTGCTGCTAGTACGGCCGTGATTTCGTGCGGCTAAACGCACGTTAATACTGCGCTAGTCTGACCCTAGCCTAAGAGCTAGGAAAACAAAATCACCATCATTGCTACCTGTCCCATGACGTGGCCGGCCATCGTCACTGCATAATGATACTTTGTTATGTAAATAACTCCAGGAGCGCTTCTTTCCCAAGCGAAGGACGGAGCATGAGCAGTAATACAGAGTAATTAATACTACAATTATAGAAAGACTTACTAGCAACACATCATGCACATGAATCATGGATACATTGAGCTACGGAACCTTGCTGTGCCAAAAATGGATGAGCGCCGACGCATTTCGCAAAACAGATGCTTCATGTTTGCTTAAGGGGTTATTCACTAAGCCCCGAACTTGCCAGAGAATTGCACCGAACGGTAAAGTTCACCGTACGGTGCAATTACGTGACAGTTTATTTATTCAAAGAGCTGTCAATGCGACAAATACCGGCGAATTGACAGCGAAAAACGGTGCAGTTCGCCACAGATCGGCAATCTTCTGCAGCAGCGAAATTGTCCCATAGAGAAGTAATGATTAATTTATTCAGAGAACGACCCACAGGATTCAAAATGTAAAAAAAAAATATTAACCTTTTTTTTTACGCTATTTTTCCCCCCAACAATTTATTATTTTCGGCAAAAAGTCTTTTTGTTTAATAATATAATATATATTATTAAAAAAAATATTATTTTTTTATTATAATTTCGACCAAATGTTTGATTCCTAATTTTTTTAAATTTTTTTTACCGGCTTAGATTTATTTTTTATGTATAATATTTTATTCATAGGACCTCGTTTGTTATTCAGACACGTTTTAATGCATTTTTATTGGTTTAAACACCTATTAGGGGAGAATAGCGGAGTTCCTTTTTCGGGAGTGTTTTTGCGGCTCGGCGGGCAGTTCGATGGTCTTCAGTGGCTCCATGTTCGGTGCACTTTGGGGACCCACCCTGCGGTGAATAGTGAATTCCCCACCGGGTGAGTGAAATCGAAATCGCCAAACGAGAAAGCACTGAAATTTTGGTGCTTTCTGAATATTAGGAATAACCAGTTTAATATATACAGAGTGCAGGGCATCGGGTAATAAGTGTCTTCAGTTGGCATGGTGTATGATACCATACCAGAAGCTGCCAGGTGGCAATAGATAACTGGTCGTTAACCGGCGTTTAAAGCATGGCTTGAATCTATGTATAAATTCTCGCTGTGTGTCATGGCGACAGGAAATAAGGTTCCTGCAATCCATCCAGCGGCTTGTACCGCTCACAGAAGTCATTATCAGTTACAAGGCATCCTAAAGGGTAGACCCTCTCCCCAATACAAGCCGCACGATGCTAAAAAATGTCGAGTTGAAGCCCTAATTTCATGGTTGACCAACCTTGGCCCGAGACATTTTGGAACTACATCTCCCATAATACTCAACCAGTCACCAAGACGACGGAGCCTTATGGGAAATGTAGTTCCAGAACATGTGCAGGTCCAAAGTTGCTCAACCCTGCCCTATTGCAAATGGTGGAGGAGATGGAGATGTACATTGTTTTAGTAGCCCCCGCTCTACACCAGAGCGCCTAGAAAAGAGACATAAACACCGCAACCATTTTCCCACATCAACTCACTGACTCAGCACCGTGTGAGAACGTCACTCACTTCGTACTCGCACGGCTCCTGCAAACTCAGCATGTTCACCACTAAAAAAACACAATGTCGGCCAGAAAAATGGAGGCAGACATCTCTTGAAAGAGTTGGGGGTCCAAAAAGGATAAATATTCACGAGCAGACCCCTCCTTTACTGCTTTTTACCCCCCCTCCCCCTCTTCCCTCAGACAGGAACAGGTGCCTTCTGATAAAAATGGTCCCAAAATATTGCTAGAGTGTAAAAACTCACAAAAACCAGACTCCGAATACTTGTAGCAGATGCTGGCGGGACCCCCAAACCATGTACTAGGGTTGCCAGATCGGCCATGTTTTCCTGGACATGTATTAGGGGAGCATGGAGAAAAGTGCTGCCCTGTAATATGGATAATTCATATGCTGCGGGAAGGACACAGAGGCACGTCACCTGGGATTCCTTACCTGCGGCATATGTTATTTATAAAGGATTTTACCAGGAAGGATAATTTTCGAGTTGAAGCCCTAATTTCAAAGGTTGACCAAGCTTGGCCCGAGACATTTTGGAACTACATCTCCCATAATACTCAGCCAGTCACCACAACGACGGAGCCTTATGGGAAATGTAGTTCCAGAACATGTGCAGGTCCAAAGTTGCTCAACCCTGCCCTATTGCAAATGGTGGAGGAGATGGAGATGTACATTGTTTTTAGTAGCCCCCGCTCTACACCAGAGTGCCTAGAAAAGAGACATAAACACCGCAATCAACCATTTTCCTATATATATGAAAAACATGGCAGATCTGTCAACCCTACCATGTACTGACGGAGTACTCCTCCGTTCCCTCATCCTCTCTCAGTTATACTGACCCATGGGTTAGGGATGCTCACAAATTACTGTATCCCATAGGGATCATTCATTCTACACGCAAACCTGTCTTAGACTCTATAGAAGAATTTTGTTATGTAGAAGCTACGCCTTACCTCTCCCACTTCAATAATTATTCGATATATAATACTATCAGAGGTTGTCTAGGGCTCGTCCACCAATATACAGGCAGTACCTTCAATACTTCCACCATCCCTATATACCCAAGTATGTATCACTGCAATGTTTCTAAAGTTACCCCTGCAATCAAAACCTACCTATCCTCAAAATACAATGTATTCCATATCCCTCCTCCCTGTAAACACACAGCCTGCATGCATATCACTGTACAGCTACTCAGTACACCCAAACACGTCTTACACCCACACCTATGTACACAACCTGCTGGCCCTGGCACGCATCCCGAGACCGCCAAGGCCCATCGCTCACCTGTTGCCCAGTGGTTGGAGATCACCATGATGCAAACGTCAGATCATACAGCAGAATCACAGACAATAAGGCAGAAAAAACGAAAGACAAGACAGAGTAAGCAGGAACCAACCCTCCCACACTGACAGTTAACCCTGCACTGTCAGGTTCATGGTGTTTTAACCCTTAATGTGAAACTGCATTGGGTTCTGCACGTTCCAGCTGATTTATACGACACCGCGGCACGCTGAAATGTATTTTTGTGTATTTTTCTGTGCAATACATAGCAATTTTGGTACATTTTCATCCTCTCTCACAGGGCAAGAACATCAGTGGCATAAAGAATACATTGTATCAGCTCTGTACGCATTGCTACACACCGTATTACATCTGTATATAAAGCTGACACAATGTATATTGATGTTACTAATTGTTACCTTATTACAGTCTGGACAGGGAGTAAGATCAGTGTTTAGGGCGATACTTACTGATACTTACTGTATAAGATAAGGTAAAACTGATTTTGCTAAATTCATTTAGATTGTATTTTAGGCTAGGGTCAGACGAGCGCATTTTGTACGGACTGTGCGTCCGTGCAGTACGGACGTACTTTCTGACTGACGACAAGGTAGTGGCCACACAGTCCGTTTTTTTCACTGATGTATTTTTTGACAGATGTAGCAGGGAAAATAAATTACAATGAAAAAACATTCTGTCCGTCAAAAATGCTGGACGTATAAACGTCTGACCACGTTCCATCACTCACACACAAAGCTATGCGGACGTTGCAGACGTGGCGCACTCCGCACGTCCGTTCTAGCAGTATTACGTTCTTGCCTAACCTGCGTCCGTTTGCCGCGTCCGTCATGCAGCCACACTTCTGTGTGGACGTACTTCGTGTGTGGGGCTCCATTGGTCAGAATGCTATGCTGCCACGGACGTACAAATGTGCGGCAACACGGACATGATAACTGCACTCGTCTGACACGGGCCTTACCAGGAAGGATACATTGAGATTTCTCTCGTTTCAGTATGTCCTGGGTTCAAGAACATTGAATTGTTACAGAAATACAAAGTAATAAAATGCAAGATATTAAAAACAAAACACAAATATACAGATTAACCCACAAAATAAATATGTAGGAAATATAGTCACTGTGTTACATGTTTATAGGTGCATTCTGTATATAGTCACTATGTTACATGTTTACAGGTGCATTCTGTATATAGTCACTATGTTACATGTTTACAGGTGCATTCTGTATATAGTCACTATGTTACATGTTTACAGGTACATTCTGTATATAGTCACTGTGTTACATGTTTATAGGTGCAATCTGTATATAGTCACTATGTTACATGTTTACAGGTGCATTCTGTATATAGTCACTATGTTACACATTTACAGGTGCATTCTGTATATAGTCACTATGTTACATGTTTATAGGTGCAATCTGTATATAGTCACTATGTTACATGTTTACAGGTGCATTCTGTATATAGTCACTATGTTACACATTTACAGGTGAATTCTGTATATAGTCACTGTGTTACATGTTTATAGGTGCAATCTGTATATAGTCACTATGTTACATGTTTACAGGTGCATTCTGTATATAGTCACTATGTTACACATTTACAGGTGCATTCTGTATATAGTCACTATGTTACAGGTTTACAGGTGCATTCTGTATATAGTCACTGTTACATGTTTACAGGTGCATTTTGTATATAGTCACTATGTTACACATTTACAGGTGCATTCTGTATATAGTCACTATGTTACAGGTTTACAGGTGCATTCTGTATATAGTCACTGTTACATGTTTACAGGTGCATTCTGTATATAGTCACTATGTTAACATTTACAGGTGCATTCTGTATATAGTCACTATGTTACAGGTTTACAGGTGCATTTTGTATATAGTCACTATGTTACATGTTTACAGGTGCATTCTGTATATAGTCACTATGTTACACATTTACAGGTGCATTCTGTATATAGTCACTATGTTACAGGTTTACAGGTGCATTCTGTATATAGTCACTATGTTACATGTTTACAGGTGCATTCTGTATATATTCACTATGTTACATGTTTACAGGTGCATTCTGTATATAGTCACTATGTTACAGGTTTACAGGTGCATTTTGTATATAGTCACTATGTTACATGTTTACAGGTGCATTCTGTATATAGTCACTGTGTTACATGTTTACAGGTGCATTCTGTATATAGTCACTATGTTACATGTTTACAGGTGCATTCTGTATATAGTCACTATCAGGGTTATTCAGAGAACGTGAAAAGCAGGAGAATGACTGGAGAAGTGAAAATTCTAGGTCAAAATAGCCAAACCAGAAAAATTCTCCCATTTATCTCACTTTCCAAATCGGCTATTTTGACCTAGAATTTTTCATTCTCCAGTCATTCTCCTGCTTTTCACGCTCTCTGAATAACCCTGTATGTTACATGTTTACAGGTGCATTCTGTACATAGTCACTGTGTTACATGTTTACAGGTGCATTCTGTATATAGTCAATGTGTTACATGTTTACAGGTGCATTCTGTATATAGTCACTATGTTACATGTTTATAGATGCATTCTGTATATAGTCACTGTGCTACATGTTCACAGGTGGATTCTGTATATAGTCACTGTGTTGCATGTTTACAGGTGCATTCTGTATATAGTCACTGTTTTACATGTTTACATGTGCATTCTGTATACAGTCACTGTTACATGTTTACAGGTGCATTCTGTATATAGTCACTATGGTACATGTTTACAGGAGCATTCTGTATATAGTCACTATGTTACATGTTTACAGGTGCATTCTGTATATAGTCATTATGTTACATGTTTACAAGTGCATTCTGTATATAGTCACTGTTACATGTTTACAGGTGCATTCTGTATATAGTCACCGTGTTGCATGTTTACAGGTGCATTCTGTATATAGTCACTGTTTTACATGTTTACATGTGCATTCTGTATATAGTCACTATGTTACATGTTTACAGGTGCATTCTGTATATAGTCACTATGTTACATGTTTACATGTGCATTCTGTATATAGTCACTATGTTACATGTTTACAGGTGCATTCTGTATATAGTCACTGTGTTACATGTTTACAGGTGCATTCTGTATATAGTCATTATGTTACATATTTACAGGTGCATTCTGTATTGAGGTATGTTAATAGGGAGCTCTTAAGTGACTATAGACTGGGGGAAGATTTGATGGTGTCTGGGAGGTTATTCCATAATTGTGATGCTCTGTAGGAAAATGAGGACCGAACACTTTCTTTTTGTATTGTGGTATTGCAAGTAAGGTGCTGGTCCTGGATCGGAGGTTATAGGATGAGGAAACTGCTGGTTGAAGCAGTCTATTCAGGTAGGGTGGTAGCTTCCCAGAAAAGCTCTTAAACACCAGGTTGGAAGGTGATGTTGCATCATGGAAAAAATCCACAAAATGGAAACAGCAGATAAAAATCTAACTTTAATTTTTCCTTTTTACAGGCAATTACTTCAAACAAAAAAAACAACAGCATGTGTTTATAGGATGGTTTGATTTGTAATGCACATTAATCTAGTTACAGCGTATGTAAATAGTAGTGTCCCTTTAACTCTTACCTGCTAAAAAGCCAGCCATCCTTCTTGTGAGGTTAAACACAAACAGGATAAAGAACAATTCCTGGTGGGGTGCGCAAGCACCCAACATACTGAAGGAAACACTGTTTTCATTCGGTGCCAAAAACAGAAAAAATTAATAAATTGGATTAAAACGGTGCAAACAGAAAAAAAACAAGGGCATGGGCCAGCCTTATGCTGGGAAACTTATTATTTAGTTGCCTTGCTCTCAAGAGTTTATGGATCCCGCGTTGCATGTTGCATAGGTGTTTGAAAAGGAAGTTGGGGTCGGTTAGCTAAACAGTGCTTTATATTCCAGATAGTGATTGATGTTGGATTAGACCAGTGGTTCCCATCACTGGTCCTCAGGTCCCCCTAACAGGTCAGGTTTGCAGGATATGTGAAGCACAGCGCAGGTGATATGATTTTCTGCTCAGTGATTGCAGGATTCAGTCTGCATTTCCCCAAGGTGATCCTTAAAACCTGGCCTGTTAGGGGGTACTTGAGGACCAAGGATGGGAACCACTGGATTGGACCAAGGCTGTCAAACTCCAGCCACCCTGATGTTTCTGAGCTACAGCTCCCATGATTCCCTGACCATGGATTGCATAAAAAAAGATTCTGGGAACTGCAGGCATCAACATCTGGGGGGGGGGCGTGAGTTTGACAGCCCTGGATTAGATGTTGGACAATCTGTGCCAAGCAGGTGGGCCTCGAACCCCGGTATCTTCGAAAAGTACTGTAATGACAATGTATAGAGCGATACAATATAACGGGGAGGAGGGAGCAAAAAAAAAAGGACAAAAACCAGAAGGAGCCGTTTTAAGCCATATTTTCCGGTTCCTGGGCTCGGCCTTTACGATACCAGACTCGGCGTATGAAATTCCTCTTGCCAGATGCCGAGGGACAAAGAATCCCAATAATAAACCAAATCGTCGATTGGCAATTACCCGAATTAGAAAGGATAAAACGTAATGCTGCCTAAAGCCCAGCTCCGTGCCAGGCTCCGTGTATTAACCCCACAGCAGGCAGCGACTCAACGCACGTTTTTGTAACAGCGGTTTATCGATTTTACAGTCAAGAACTGTTTGCAGGGAGTTACGTGTCTGAGAGCTTTGACTCTGAAGCAAAAGTAATGTTCGTTGGAGCGTGGGACAGTCCCTGAAACCACATCCTGCAATAACAGAGCGATTCGGAGCTGGTTCCTCCCAGCCCAGCGTGTCGGTGACACGGCTAGCACCTGGCCCATTTGGCCAAGGCAACACCTGCCTACCCTTTCCTCCATAGGGTGACGCTGACAGCCCCTGACCCTACTAATAAATAGACACTACATCGATGATACATATTGTCACTGGCACTATCCATCCCCGAGCATCGTAGAACTAAAGATAAAAGCTGTACCGCGTGACAAGCCAAAGAACCAAAGATAATCTACCTGGGGTGGGGGGCAGGGGAGAAAACACCCGAAGCACAAAATACTCCCAGTATCCCCGCAGAGACCCCGTATAGGAATAGTAGCCCACCACAGACTAAACAATTACCGCACCATGGCTTGTGTACTGCCAACAAACTCCTGCATTTCACAAACTAGAATCCAAGCAGCTACAGGAGTAGCTGTACTGTGCTGCTACTCCTGTAACTTCTTGGATTTCAGTTTTCTAAAACGTCTAGGTTTGTCAGCGCTGCAATACCGGCTACTTTTGCGGTATTCGCAAAACCGGCACTTTGTGAATAACCCCTTAAGAAGAACCTACAAAAAGTTACAAAGCTGATGTAGCTAAAGGATCTCAAGACCATACGAGAGCTCGGCATCACGTTCTAGGTTAGCGTTAAAAGCAGACGGTTTTGGTGTGAGAGCAGTGGACTGTAGTTCCCGGAGCTCTTATTGACAGGGCTTCTGGGCACCACTGCAACCACACCTGCTGACATAATAACAGAGACACACAATGGACTCAATGACATACGGATACCACCTTGAAGTCCTGTAACGGACTAACTGATGCAACAGGAACGACAAGGGTCCCTGTTCTGGCCGAGGCGGTAACAGGGAGTCACTAAGGCAAAAGATCGAGCCGATAAATCTAAGTGACTCCCTATGATGAGCCAGTTGCTACGTTAGCAGCTAGCATCCTAATTGTAGTCAGGGCTAATGAATACTGGCAGTGGTGTCACTGGTATTATCTCCTGAAGTCCATAGGACTTCAAGGAGACTTTCAAGGTGATCACATTGTACAGGGCCAGCAGAAAGACACCAGAGAACTATTTTTCCTCCATGTCCTTTGCATTCCGAAAAGAGAAGGCAGCAGAGTTACCACTATGCTTTCACCAAGGGTCCGGAGGCGAGTATTGGATTTTTACAAATCTCGACTGACCACTGACACACTGCGCCCACCAAGACCAATTCTGCCCCTATAAAATGATCCCACCATATACAGCAGCTTTGCGTCCAGTTGACACATTGATCCAATCACACAGACAAGCATCAACACAGGTGATTCCTTTAAGGTCAGTGCCGCCTCCTGCTGCCACATTAATCCCGTAATTATTCTATCGAAAAGCCACTGAAAAGATTCCGGATATTTTATATATATATTTTCTTTTATAAAGGAATAAAATGAATACAGTAGCATCACAGTACGGAAATGCGCGGCTAAACTCCCTAAGTATCCAGGGTTCAGTATAAAATGTATCTTTATAATGTCCTGAAAACAGTTATTTAAATGTTTGGAAATGCTGGATTGCTTTATAGCGTGGCTGTAATAAAACCCTCATTTTTAGCTTTCCAAATGCTTTTTCTCCCTAAAAGCAGCAATGTTCTTTAGATGTGTCATAGCCGCACTTTTAGCTGCAGAGATTTTGAAAGACCGAGCACATTACTGATTACAGTCTTTCAATTTGGGGAGGATGATATTTCCTATTATCATCCATCGCCAGCCTGCTAAGTACCCCATAATACGCTCTCATTGGTGTCGGGGACGGTGACCTCACACTCCCGAGGCGTGACTATTTAGTATGGCATTGCTGAACTCCATCGCAGTTTCACAACTTAGCGTTTGCTATAAAATTGAGCGTCGGCTGCCGGCGAACGGGCTTTAAATCAGTTTTTGCCGCTCGAGAGGCCCTCATCTCTAGCTGCTTGAAAAATATCTTAGGTCGACCCGAGGACTCTTAGGATATCTTTCTAAATTTCAAAAGTTGTTTCATATCTCAGGTATAGTAGCGACATCTTTAGAGGTTACTGACACCCACCCTCTTGTCTGGATAAGAAAAGAGCCGTGAAGTGTGATTCCCGGCTCCCCGATTGACAGGGCTTCCGGGAAGAAATGCGGTTTCTGCATTGAAGCCCTATTTTAACGATACAAAAATATGCGGCACTGTGACCACTTCATCAAGCTCTTTTATTCTATAAGTGAAGAGTAAAATGTACGCATAGAATGCAAAGGGATGTAAAGGTTTGATGGTGATTCGTTCATGGCTAAAGGTAGGGGCCAGGATTAATATATGGTTTTCTCACAATAGAATATTCTGGGTGCAAGAATTAAAATATGACAACAGATTGTTTATCCAGTGAAAATCTGCTTGTCGTTATGGAGTCAGGAAGGATTTTTTTATTCCTGTGCCACAAATGTAAATTGCTTCTGCAGTAATAGAGATGGAAGGGATAACCATATGGACATGAGTTTTACAACATATATCATAACTATGTACAATATGTATATTTAACTGTATATCTTACATCGACATGTTCCACAAACCATTCCTGAACAGTTTTTGCCATGTAAGAGGTCACTGCCATCAGGGAACACCATGGCCATGAAGGGGTGTACGAGGTCTGCAGTAATCTCTAGGTAGTCTAGGTAGGTGGTGTGTGTCACGTGTGCCCTGACACCTTTCTATAATGGCCAGCATCATGTTTTTCAACAGTTTGAGCTACAGTAGCTCTTCTGTGTGATCGGATCAGATGGACGAGCCTTCAATCCCTACATGCATCAGTGAGCATTGGGTGCCATGACCTGATCCCCGGTTTACCAGTCCTTCCTTGTACCCCGTTTGCTAGGTACTAACCACTGCATACCAGGAACTCCTCGCAAGACTTGCCGTTTTGCAGATGCTCTAGCCCAGTCATCTGGCCGTCACTACTTGGCCCGTGTCACAGTCTCTCAGATCTTTTTGTCCATTTTTCCTGCTTCCAACACATGAAATTCAAGAACTAACTGTTCATTTGCTCCTAATATATCCCACCCCTTGACAATATCTCCCACCCCTTGACAATATATCCCGACCTGGGATAATATATCCCACCCTCCAACAATATATCCCACCCCGTGACAATATATCCCACCCCTTGACAATATATCCCACCCCTTGACAATATATCCCACCCCTTGACATTATATCCCGACCTGGGATAATATATCCCACCCTCCAACAATATATCCCACCCGTGACAATATATCCCACCCCGTGACAATATATCCCACTCCTTGACAATATATCCCACCCTCTAACAATATATCCCACTCTGTGACAATACATCCCGACCTGTGACAATATATCCCACCCCGTGACAGTATATCCCACCCCGTGACAATATATCTTTCTCTGTGACCGTATATCCCACCACATGCAATATATCCCACTATGTGACAGTATATCCCACCCCGTGACAGTATGTCCCACTCTGTGACAGTATATCCCACCCCATGACAATATATCCCACTCCTTGACAATATATCCCACCCTCTGACAATATATCCCACCCTCTGACAATATATCCCACCCTCTAACAGTATATCCCACCCCCTGACAATATATCCCACTCTGTGACCGTATATCCCACCCCGTGACAATATATCCCACCCCATGCCAGTATATCCCACGCCATGACAATATATCCCACTCCTTGACAATATATCCCACCCTCTGACAATATATCCCACCCTCTGACAATATTTCCCACCCCGTGACAGTATATCCCACCCCGTGACAATATATCTTTCTCTGTGACCGTATATCCAAACACATGACAATATATCCCACTATGTGACAGTATATCCCACCCCTTGACAATATATCCCACCCTGTGACAGTATATCACACCACATGACAATATATCCCACTCTGTGACAGTATATCCTACCCCCTGACAGTATATCCCACCCCGTGACAGTATATCCTACCCCCTGACAATATAATTGATAATACAAAAAGGATATAACAGAGGAAAAGGATTAATAAGTTAGATGTGAAAGGATTTAATAGAAGAAAAAATCCTGTAAACAAAAAATTGGGGGTAACCCATACTTAAGATTGTAAAATTTAAAGAGTAGTTTACAGGATGAGTAAACTACTCTTTAAATTTTACAACCCCCTGACAATATATCCCACTATGTGACAGTATATCCCACCCTGTGATAGTATCAGGGCCGGCCCGACAATCGTGCAGAGCGGAGCAGCGGCGCCAGGCGGCAGAAATTCGGGGGCGGCAAATTTCAGCCCCTGGCACCGCTGCTGCGGTCTGCACTATTTTTATTTTGCGGTGGCGGCAGATCGTGCGGCCACTGCGTTCTCTCCTTCAACGAGCGGCAACCGCATGAGTATCTGCCGCTCGCCTGAGATCCATCCGCCAGCCTGCCGCGATCGAGATCACGTGATCTCGCGAGATCGCAGCAGGCTGGATGGTGGATCCCAGGCGAGCGGCAGATACTCACGAGGCTGCCGCTCGTTGAAGGAAGGAACGCGGCGGCCGCACGATCTGCCCGTCGGAGGGGCCTGGCAGAGATGAGCCTGGGGGCAATCTATCCATGAGTGAGCCTGGGGGCAAATAAATCCATGTGTGAGTCTGGGGGCAAATATTTCCATGTGTGAGTCTGGGGGCAAATATTTCCATGTGTGAACCTGGGAGCAAATATTTGCATGTGTGAACCTGGGAGCAAATATTTCCATGAGTGAGCCTGGGGGCAAATATTTCCATGAGTGAGCCTGGGGGCAAATATTTCCATGTGTGAGCCTGGGGGCAAATATTTCCATGTGTGAACCTGGGAGCAAATATTTCCATGAGTGAGCCTGGGGGCAAATATTTCCATGAGTGAGCCTGGGAGCAAATATTTCCATGAGTGAGCCTGGGGGCAAATATTTCCATGAGTGAGCCTGGGGGCAAATATTTCCATGAGTGAGCCTGGGAGCAAATATTTCCATGAGTGAGCCTGGGGGCAAATATTTCCATGAGTGAGCATGGGGGGCAAATATTTCCATGTGTGAGCCTCGGGGCAAATACTTCCATGTGTGAGTCTGGGGGCAAATCTATCCATGTGTGAGCTGGGGCAATATACCCATGTGTGGGCACTGCTGGGTATGTGATGCTGGGCACTAGTGGGTATGTGACACTGGGCACTACTGGGTATGTGATGCTGGGCACTAGTGGGTATGTGACACTGGGCACTGCTGGGTATGTGACACTGGGCACTGCTGGGTATGTAACGCTGGGCACTGCTGGGTATGTGACACTGGGCACTGCTGGGTATGTGAAGCTCGCACTGGTGGGTATGTGACGCTGGGCACTGCTGGGCATGTGAAGCTGGGCACTGCTGGGTATGTGACGCTTGGCACTGCTGGGTATGTGACGCTGGTCATGTGATGCTGGGCTCTGTGGGTATGTGAAGCTGGGCTCTGCTGGGTATGTGACGCTGGGCACTGCTGGGTATGTGACACTGGGCACTGCTGGGTATGTGACACTGGGCACTGCTGGGTATGTGACCCCCTGTATGAATACTGATGATTGCTTTGGACCTTACCGATGCAGCACAAGAGATGCTGATTGTCCAGGGCAACAAATATAACCAGCGTGAAGGCCGCTATGGTGGAGAAGAAGCTGGGAAATTGGGAAAATAGCCATCTGCAGCTTTTTTTTGGGGGGGTAGCCAAGTCGAGTGAAAATGCTGCGTTGAAAGTGGGGAATGTGTACATTTAAAAAGATGCCAACTGGTGACAGATACGTTTTTTAATACAGTATATGAATAACGTGTGGACAGGATACAAACAAAAAGTACACATAATAGAAATAAAAAACGCAATGGAGGCTCAGTAGCTTCCTGCAGCGATGTCTGAGCAAATTAGGTAATAGCTAATCATGGTCAGGGCCGGCTCAAGACACTGCCTGGGTCCAAGGATGAAATGCTGCCCCCCCCAAAAAAAATGTGTTGTGTATGAGTGTATAACAGCGCTCCACAGCAATAAATCTCACAGTAATGTGCGGTGTGTATGAGTGTATAACAGCGCTCCACAGCAATAAATCTCACAGTAATGTGCGGTGTGTATGAGCGCATCACAGAGCTCCACAGCAATAAAACGCACAGTAATGTGCAGTGTGTATGAGTGTATAACAGCGCTCCACAGCAATAAATCTCACAGTAATGTGCGGTGTGTATGAGCGCATCACAGAGCTCCACAGCAATAAAACTCACAGTAATGTGTGGTGTGTATGAGCGTATCACAGAGCTCCACAGCAATAAAACTCACAGTAATGTGCAGTGTGTATGAGCGTATCACAGAGCTCCACAGCAATGTGCATTGTGTGTATGAGTGTATCACAGAGCTCCACAGCAATAAAACTCACAGTAATGTGTGGTGTGCCTAGTTGAGGCCCAAAATGCTGCAAAATGCGGTAGAGGTGTGCACGGCTGAAAAACTCATCCCATTTCATTTAGTTTCGTTTAAAAATAATTTAGTTTTCGGAATTTCGTTTTGTATTTCGGAGCTTATTTCGTTTCGTGTTTCGTTCCCTTTCGGATCGATTCGAAATTTGATCTATCAATTCGAATTTTGGATCACTGAATAAAACCCCAATTAATCAAATTTTTCTTTTATGATGAAACAGTATAACAAATTAAATTCGTTAGATACCGTTTCGTTTCGCATTCGGATCAAACCGAGTCGTTATTTGGGAAATACCACTGAAATACGAATCAATGAAATTCATTACGAATTCCAATTCGTTACGAAACAAATGCACACCTCTACTGCCTGGAGCCGTGGCTCCATCTGGCCCCATGGACGGGCCGGCCCCGATCAAGGTCAGTCATTCCCTAGAACAGTGATGGCGAGCCTTGGCACCCCGGATGTTTCTGAACTGCGTGTCCCATGCTGCTCAGCCGTTGGGATGAGTGACTATCAAAGCGAGGTGTTCTTGGTATGTGTATTTCAGCTTTGAGAAGCAGATCTCTTCATCAAAAAACATGAAAAGGCAGCTGGCCGAATCTACTGATGGCTCCATTCATGGATTTATGAACGGAGCGAACAGTTCAATGACAAACTGGTATTTGAGGTGGTGTAGGCATGCATTGTGTATATTGAGAGGCTGGCAGGACCCTCCACCCTGTAAAACAATCATTGTGGGGGTCTTTACACCACATTACTGGGAGTAGGACCCTGTTCCCTGGTCTTCCAGGCAGTCTGACGCTGCTCGAGGTTAAGAGTGAACATCCTGGGGAATAAGATTTTCCTTGTTTTCCTCGTGTAGATACAGCGACCATTGACCAACTGGACCACCCAAAAAAAGCAAACAATCCCCTTAGATCAGTGGTCCCCCTAACAGGCCAGGTTTGCAGGATATGTGAAGCACAGCAAAGGTGATATGATTTGCTGCTCAGTGATTGCAGGATTCAGTCTGCATTTCCCCAAGGTGATCCTTAAATCCTGGCCTGTTAGTGGGCCATGAGGAACAGGTTTGGGAACCACTGCCTTAGATTGAGGCTTGCATTGAGATTGGTGACCCTATCATTAGGCAAAGTATGCAGCTGTTTAAGGCCTGACGCAAACTGGGGCCTCGTGTGTGCCTGTCATCTGGAAAAAAAACAGCAAAAAATAATAACAATATTCCCTAATTTTCCACAAATTGAACCCCCCCCCCCCGTCCTCATGTCATGAGGGCTAAATTATTTAAAATACTGTATAAAATGTGCTTCAGGCTGTGTGTATAAGGTGTCGAAGAAACATCAGTGAATTTCATGCTTAGACTTGGGTCCCATCCCTAAGATATCTCGTTTATGTTTCATGTACACCTTATAAATACAGCCTGAAGGGCATTATATACAATATTTTTAATAATTATAATAATTTATGAAATATAATAATAATAGTAATGTATACAATATTTTTAATAATTATAATAATTTATGAAATATAATAATAATAGTAATGTATACAATATTTTTAATAATTATAATAATAATTTGTACAATATTTTTAATAATTATAATATAATATAAAAAATATTTGCAATAATTTAATAATAATAATAATTTATACAATATTTTTAATAATTATAATAATAATAATAATTTATACAATATTTTTAATAATTTTGTCCACCGTCACATGAGGTCAGGTGTGGAATTTTTCCACTTGTGGCGTCACGTCAGCACACCATAGGTTTTTGGCTCAGGTATACTAGGCCTGCGTATGAAAATGCCCTCTCGCTCATTTTTATTTCTTTATATATGTTTGTTTGCTTTTCTTTACGGCACTAAGACTGAAATATGAGTGAAGTACCGCGAAAATGTGTGTTAAATCCACCCTGGTTTATCCGAGTAAATATTCTCCAGTGCCTGTTTTAAGGTTAATGCGAGGTGTTATCCCTAGAATAATCTTTGTATTGACATTCGCAATAATCATATGCCCTTGTGGGTGCATTTTCTCTGGCGTAAACATATACAATTTAGACAGCTTACTCTCACAGTTGAAATCTTCCATTCCTCTAATTTGTTTTTTCTGTGCGTCTTTGAAACCTTTCCAGCTCCATAATATCCCTTTCATAAAGCAATGGCCTCATATATGTATCTATATATCTCTATATATCTCTATATATATATACATATTAGAGAGAGAGAAAAGGAGAGAGCGAAAGAAAAGGAGAGAGAGAGAGAGAGAAAAGGAGAGAAAGGTAGAAGAATAGAGAGAAAATAAGAGAGGGATGAAGAGAGAGGGGCAAGGAGAGGGAGGGAAAGAGTGGTTGGGAGAAAGAGGGAGCGAGAGAGAGCGGACAAGAGAAAGGGGAGAGAGAGAGGAAAAAGAGAGAACAAGAAAAGTGGAAAGAAAAAGGGAGGGGGGAAAGAGAAAGAGAGCGACATATGGAGCGAAAGAGAGTGGAGAAGTGAAAAAGAGAGAGGGAGAGAGAGATAGCAAGTGAGGGAGCTAGCGAGAGAGGGAGCTAGCGAGAGGGAGCTAGCGAGAGGGAGATAGCGAGAGGGAGATAGCGAGAGGGAGCTAGCGAGAGAGGGAGATAGCGAGAGAGGGAGATAGCGAGAGAGGGAGATAGCGAGAGAGGGAGATAGCGAGAGAGCGAGAGAGGGAGCTAGCGACAGTGGGAGATAGCGAGAGAGGGAGCTAGCAAGAGGGAGATAGCGAGAGGGAGATAGCGAGAGAGGGAGCTAGCGACAGTGGAAGATTGCGAGAGAGGGCGCTAGCGACAGTGGAAGATAGCGAGAGAGGGAGCTAGCGAGAGAGGGAGCTAGCGAGAGGGAGATAGCGAGAGAGGGAGCTAGCGACAGTGGGAGATAGAAAGGGAGATAGCAAGTGAGGGAGATAGTGAGAGAGGGAGCTAGCGAGAGAGGGAGCTAGCGAGAGGGAGATAGCGAGAGAGGGAGCTAGCGACAGTGGAGATAGAAAGGGAGATAGCAAGTGAGGGAGATAGTGAGAGAGGGAGCTAGCGAGAAAGGGTGCTGGCGAGAGGGAGATAGCGAGAGAGGGAGCTAGCGACAGTGGGAGATAGAAAGGGAGATAGCAAGTGAGGGAGATAGTGAGAGAGGGAGCTAGCGAGAAAGGGTGCTGGCGAGAGGGAGATAGCGAGAGAGGGAGCTAGCGACAGTGGGAGATAGAAAGGGAGATAGCAAGTGAGGGAGATAGTGAGAGAGGGAGCTAGCGAGAGGGAGCTAGCGAGAGAGGGAGCTAGCGAGAGAGGGAGCTAGCGAGAGGGAGATAGGGAGGGAGCTAGCGACAGTGGGAGATAGCGAGAGAGGGAGATAGCGAGAGAGGGAGCTAGCGACAGTGGAAGATAGCGAGAGAGGGAGCTAGCGACAGTGGAAGATAGTTAGAGAGGGAGCTAGCGAGAGGGAGATAGCGAGAGAGGGAGCTAGCGAGAGGGAGATAGCGAGAGAGGGAGCTAGCGAGAGGGAGATAGCGAGAGAGGGAGCTAGCGAGAGGGAGATAGCGAGAGAGGGAGCTAGCGACAGTGGGAGATAGCGAGAGAGATAGAAAGGGAGATAGCAAGTGAGGGAGATAGAAAGGGAGATAGCAAGTGAGGGAGATAGAACGGGAGATAGCGAGAGAGATAGAAAGGGAGATAGCAAGTGAGGGAGATAGAAAGGGAGATAGCGAGAGAGATAGAAAGGGAGATAGCAAGTGAGGGAGATAGAAAGGGAGATAGCGAGAGAGATAGAAAGGGAGATAGCAAGTGAGGGAGATAGAACGGGAGATAGCGAGAGGTAGAAAGGGAGATAGCAAGTGAGGGAGATAGAAAGGGAGATAGCGAGAGAGATAGAAAGGGAGATAGCAAGTGAGGGAGATAGAAAGGGAGATAGCAAGTGAGGGAGATAGAACGGGAGATAGCGAGAGAGGGAGATAGCGAGAGGGAGAGATAGAAAGGGAGATAATGAGAGAGGGAGATAGTGAGAGAGGGAGATCGAGAGAGAAATAGATAGCGAGAGAGGGAGATAGAAAGTGAAATATCGAGAGAGAGATAGAAAGGGAGATAGAAAGTGAAATATCGAGAGAGAGATAGAAAGGGAGATAGCGAGAAAGGGAGATAGTGAGAGGGAGAGATAGAAAGGGAGATAGTGAGAGAGGGAGAAATAAAGGGAGATAGCGAGAGAGGGAGATAGTGAGAAAGGGAGATAGCGAGAGAGGGAGATAGAAAGGGAGATAGCGAGAGAGGGAGATAGAAAGGGAGATAGCGAGAGAGGGAGATAGCGAGAGAGGGAGATAGAAAGGGAGATAGCGAGAGAGGGAGAGATAGAGAGGGAGATAGTGAGAGGGAGAGATATAAAGGGAGATAGTGAGAGAGGGAGAGATAGAAAGGGAGATAGTGAGAGAGGGAGAGATAGAAAGGGAGATAGTGAGAGGGAGAGATAGTGAGAGGGAGAGATAGAAAGGGAGATAGTGAGAAAGGGAGATAGTGAGAAAGGGAGATAGTGAGAGGGAGAGATAGAAAGGGAGATAGTGAGAAAGGGAGATAGTGAGAGGGAGATAGAAAGGGAGATAGTGAGAAAGGGAGATAGAAAGGGAGATAGTGAGAGAGGGAGATAGAAAGGGAGATAGTGAGAGAGGGAGATAGAAAGGGAGATAGTGAGAGGGAGAGATAGAAAGGGAGATAGTGAGAAAGGGAGATAGAAAGGGAGATAGTGAGAGAGGGAGATAGAAAGGGAGATAGTGAGAAAGGGAGATAGAAAGGGAGATATTGAGAGAGGGAGATAGAAAGGGAGATAGAAAGGGAGATAGTGAGAAAGGGAGATAGTGAGAAAGGGAGATAGAAAGGGAGATAGTGAGAGAGGGAGATAGAAAGGGAGATAGTGAGAGAGGGAGATAGAAAGGGAGATAGTGAGAGGGAGAGATAGAAAGGGAGATAGTTAGAAAGGGAGATAGTGAGAGAGGGAGATAGAAAGGGAGATAGAAAGGGAGATAGTGAGAGAGGGAGATAGAAAGGGAGATAGTGAGAAAGGGAGATAGAAAGGGAGATAGTGAGAGAGGGAGATAGAAAGGGAGATAGTGAGAAAGGGAGATAGAAAGGGAGATAGAAAGGGAGATAGTGAGAGAGGGAGATAGAAAGGGAGATAGTGAGAAAGGGAGATAGAAAGGGAGATAGTGAGAAAGGGAGATAGAAAGGGAGATAGTGAGAGGGAGAGATAGAAAGGGAGAAAGGGAGATAGAAAGGGAGATAGTGAGAGAGGGAGATAGAAAGGGAGATAGTGAGAGGGAGAGATAGAAAGGGAGATAGTGAGAAAGGGAGATAGAAAGGGAGATAGTGAGAAAGGGAGATAGAAAGGGAGATAGCAAGAAAGGGAGAGATAGAAAGGGAGAGAGAGGAAGAGGGAAAGGGAGAGAGTGTATATATTGTGGGTATTATTACAAAGCTGCTGCTAACTTAGCCAGAGCTGTTGTAAACTTCACAGATCATTCACTATAATGACTCTGGTTAAGTTAGGGCCGTATTACAAAGCCGGTGCTAAGTATATTGTAGAGTTATAGCTCTATATCAAGGAGGAATAATATACTCGGATCCCCCTTTTCTTCATCCAGATTAAGGCTAGGGTCAGACTGAGGCAGAGCGAACGCGCGTGCAGGCGCACATAATCACGGCCGTAGTAGCAGCAAATGACGGGCAATGACGGCCAATATACGAAGTACGGTCGCACAAAAGTCCGGCTGCGCAACGCAAGTGGAAAACGAACGCATTTTGTCGAGAACGTAAAACCGCTAGTACGGTTGTACAGAGTGCGCTGCGTCCGCTAGCGGCGTGTGTGCGTGAATTGGAGATGTCAGACACTGCTAATGTCCGGCCAACATAACGTCCAGATGCACAAAGTGTTTTATTGATGATCCGTACAAAATCACGGATGCAAATGCGCATCGTATGACCGCTATCGCGTACTCCGTGAAAAAATGCGTCCATTCGTTCGAACGCACTTTTTCACAGACAACTCGAAAATGCGTTCGTCTGACCCTAGCCTAAATGAATATTCGCTGCAGTGAAGTCGTGTCGACACTCCTACAGGCATAAAGGGGGCAGAAAATAACTGTGACGAATGGAACAGCGCTCAATTTAATCCTATCGGCCATTTTTTTAGGAAAAATATCGCAGAGTTCGGACTCCTAATTTTTTTTGCGATATTTTCCGACTCAATCAAAAAAATTCAACCAGAGCCAAAACTGAAAAATAACAACGCTGCTCTGAAAAGCAACCTGGCCGGAAAAACGCCCGAAAAAGCATATTTACCTCCAGTATCGTATGGGTCTCAGTTACTAAGCGCGACCGTCTGATAAATCTCGTGCGTAACAAAGGCTTTCAGTCTGGTTTTCCCCGTTAAGATACATTTATGAATCTCTGGGATTTTCAGGAATCGTCACGGCGATATTTACTAATAGAAACATTGAGACGTAGAATCGCGAGCGCCGATATTCACACGAATTTCCATCAAGAACCGAACTGCTGCAGAGCCTTTACTTAAATCTCCCGAACTGAAAAATGTCTGAATTACAGACGAAAAAAAGCTGCCGATTTTTGGTGATCAGACCAAATTAAATCGAGCCCTTATTTATGCGTTAAAAATGAAAAATATATATATTTTTACAGTACATGATACAAAAAAACTCCAGTCAATTCTCCCCGTCTTCAGCCATCCAGACGTTGTGAGTATGTTTGTCCTGTCTGACTATACTTTTTTACTGCAGCATCCTTGGCCCTACAGATGTTGTGGAACTACAGCTCCCATGATGCCCAGCCACTCATTCGCTTAGCTGAGCCTCATGGGAAATGTAGTTCCAAAACATCCAGGTGGGATGATCCCCGCTTTATTGCCTTCAGTGTTTTTTTTTTTTCTGTGATTGCAGATTGTTTAGACTCAGGCAAGTCGCGGTTCACTTTATTGTGTGTTTCGTACGCCGAGGCAGGTCCTATCCGCCCGTCTAATTGCTGCATGTTTGTACAGAGCACAGCACGGGCTTGTCTAGTGGTTCTGACCAGATTGGTTAGTAAGGTCACGCGATGTAATGTCCACATTGGTCCCTCTCATCCAAGATATTACAAGCAACATAGTGTCTGCATCCTGGCAGTTACCATGGAGACAGAACTGGCCAATCATGAGCAGAACTGACCCTTTGTAAGAGCACATAATGTCAAGAAAAAAAAAGAAACGCATGGCGTAACATATGCACCCATACCACGGTCACGTATATATATACAGACGGATACGCGCGGAGGGACAGCAGACATTGTTCTTTAAAACACTTTTTTTGGCCGGATCGAGAGAATGTGCAGCGTTCGTTTTTATTCGAGTTATTTTCGTTTTAAGAGGAGTCGTTAAAGGTACGAAATTAAGTCGGCGCTCACCGTGACCCAAATCATCTTCTGCCATCATAAATCACGCCATGCGTCTGCCCATATAATGTATACTGCCCAAGCGTCCCTGTTTGAGGGTGACAGTCCCTATATTATGCTATCCGAAACTATAGGGGTTATTCAGCGAGAGCCGATCTAGCCCCAAAATGTCACTGAATAGTGAATTTTCCCGTACGGTGACATTTCGGGGCCATTCGGCTATTGAGAGAGCAGGCAGTTCGCCAAATTTTGCCGAACTGCCTGCATGTACGGTGCCTGTTCGAGAGCAGTGAAATCCCCCATAGAGAGGCAATGGTTAATCTATTCAGAGACACCGAACAGCGGTGAAAAGTTGCCGAAGTGCCCTGATGTTCGGTGGTTTCATTCGTCAGGTTTAATCAAGCGAACCCCATAGGCTTCAATGTTAAAAATATTCCCTGTTTTAATTCAATATGCAATAAACCATTTATTATTTTAATCTGCAGCAAAAAGTCTCTTTATTTATAGATTTTTTTAGGCACTTTTCAGGATTATGTACAGCGCTGCGGAATACGTTGAAACTTTATAAATAATATATTACAATAATAATAATAAAAAAAAAAAATTGCTTTTCTAAACTATAATGAATGTTTTAGGATTGTTTGTTGGGAATCACATAGTGTAAATAAGATATTATTATTATTATTATTCTTTATTTATAAAGCGCCAGCATATTCCGCAGCGCTGTACAATAAACACAGTATAGACAGGGTTACAATACATTGAACAACATTTGACAAACAGTACAGGAGGAGATGAGGGCCCTATTCCCGTATTCACTTCTTTCCTTCATCGCACGATACAATCCACCGGCACACCGGTATGCACCGCACAGGGGTTGAAAATCAATGGATTACTGTACGATGCTGTATTGTTGGACACTATAAAGAACATCCCGAGCCCCGCGGTAAGAAAGCAGATTGTACAACGAATGCTTATGCCGGCTATTGAATACGGAGATGTAGTGTATGCAGCCGCCCCGCAAACGCACCTTCATAAACTTACTACACTGTATAACTCATTCTGCCGCTTTGCGCTACAATGTAACTACATGACCCACTATTGTGACATGTTAAAAGAGCTAAACTGGCCGTCGCTGGAATCTAGACGCACCCTTCACCTTTCCAACCTGGTGTTTAAGAGGTTTTCTGGGAACCTGCCACCCTACCTGAATAGACTGCTTCCCCCAGCAGTTCCCTCATCCTATAACCTCCGATCCAGGACCTGCACCTTACTTGCAATACCACAATACAAAAAGACAGTGGCTCAGTCCTCATTTTCCTACAGAGCATCACAACTATGGAATAACCTCCCAGACGCCATCAAATCTTCCCCCAGTCTAAAGTCCCTTAAGAGATCTCTATTAACATACCGCAATACAGAATGCACCTGTAAACATGTAACATAATGACTATATATCGTGCCGGCTGGGTGGAGTAGAGGTAACATCACTGCTCTGCATGGAGAGAGCCTGTGGAGTCATGGGTTCAATCCCAGCGAGCACCTCTCCAGTAAGTGTCCTTGGGCAAGACACCTAACGGTGCAAACTCGCCACCCAGGACACACTTGAAAACGAGAGAAATCTCAATGTATCCTTCCTGGTAAAATCCTTTCACAAAAAAAAAATATATATATATACAGTATGCACCTGTAAACATGTAACATAGTGACTATATACAGAATGCACCTGTAAACATGTAACACAGTGACTATATACAGAATGCACCTGTAAACATGTAACACAGTGACTATATACAGAATGCACCTGTAAACATGTAACATAGTGACTATATACAGAATGCACCTGTAAACATGTAACATAGTGACTATATACAGAATGCACCTGTAAACATGTAACATAGTGACTATATACAGAATGCACCTGTAAACATGTAACACAGTGACTATATACAGAATGCACCTGTAAACATGTAACATAGTGACTATATACAGAATGCACCTGTAAAACATGTAACACAGTGACTATATACAGAATGCACCTGTAAACATGTAACACAGTGACTATATACAGAATGCACCTGTAAACATGTAACATAGTGACTATATACAGAATGCACCTGTAAACATGTAACACAGTGACTATATACAGAATGCACCTGTAAACATGTAACACAGTGACTATATACAGAATGCACCTGTAAACATGTAACATAGTGACTATATACAGAATGCGCCTGTAAACATGTAACACAGTGACTATATACAGAATGCGCCTGTAAACATGTAACACAGTGACTATATACAGAATGCACCTGTAAACATGTAACACAGTGACTATATACAGAATGCACCTGTAAACATGTAACACAGTGACTATATACAGAATGCACCTGTAAACATGTAACACAGTGACTATATACAGAATGCGCCTGTAAACATGTAACACAGTGACTATATACAGAATGCACCTGTAAACATGTAACACAGTGACTATATACAGAATGCACCTGTAAACATGTAACACAGTGACTATATACAGAATGCACCTGTAAACATGTAACACAGTGACTATATACAGAATGCACCTGTAAACATGTAACAGTGACTATATACAGAATGCGCCTGTAAACATGTAACATAGTGACTATATACAGAATGCGCCTGTAAACATGTAACATAGTGACTATATACAGAATGCACCTGTAAACATGTAACACAGTGACTATATACAGAATGCACCTGTAAACATGTAACACAGTGACTATATACAGAATGCACCTGTAAACATGTAACATAGTGACTATATACAGAATGCACCTGTAAACATGTAACACAGTGACTATATACAGAATGCACCTGTAAACATGTAACATAGTGACTATATACAGAATGCGCCTGTAAACATGTAACACAGTGACTATATACAGAATGCGCCTGTAAACATGTAACACAGTGACTATATACAGAATGCACCTGTAAACATGTAACACAGTGACTATATACAGAATGCACCTGTAAACATGTAACACAGTGACTATATACAGAATGCACCTGTAAACATGTAACACAGTGACTATATACAGAATGCACCTGTAAACATGTAACAGTGACTATATACAGAATGCGCCTGTAAACATGTAACATAGTGACTATATACAGTATGCACCTGTAAACATGTAACACAGTGACTATATACAGAATGCACCTGTAAACATGTAACACAGTGACTATATACAGAATGCACCTGTAAACATGTAACAGTGACTATATACAGAATGCGCCTGTAAACATGTAACATAGTGACTATATACAGAATGCACCTGTAAACATGTAACTATATACAGAATGCGCCTGTAAACATGTAACACAGTGACTATATTTCCTACATATTTATTTTCTGTGTTAATCTGTACATTTGTGTTTTGTTTTTAATATCTTGCATTTTATCACTTTGTATGTGTGTAACAACTAACAATTCAATGTTCTTGAACCCAGGACATACTTGAAAACGAGAGAAATCTCAATGTATCCCTCCTGGTAAAATACTTCATAAATAAATAAATAATCCTGTAATTCAGAAGCTACACATTACCCGCACTGTCCAGCAGAGAGCGCTGTCAGACCAGGTTAACGCAAGGGGAGGAAGATTTCTATTTCCACCGTTCACTTTCTCACTAACACACTGCTTGTTCACAGTATCTCTTTCTTTATTTTCTCGCCTCCTATGAAGTCACAGAGTACCGGTTCTTTCTCCATTTATTAATTCTCTCTAACTTACTCGACATGTAACGCATAATATATATCAATAGCAACAAACACACCATTAGACCTTCATCAGGAGGTACTGAAGCAATGTCAGATACAGGAAAACACATTCATTGTGACAACATTCAGCTGGTGATTTCATTGTAAGTACAAGGAGATATCTGCTACAACAGATGCACCAGCAAGCAGGTGTTGGGATGTTACATAACAACCAAATCCCAGAGCAATGTCAGGAGGGAAAGTAGAGATACAACAAAACCAACAGGAGTGTGTTGTTATATTGTGAGTCCTGAAAACAACAATGAAACTAAATCACCTTGATAGCATTGTATTGTTAAAATGTTACAATCGGGAAAATGGAAAGACAGACAAAAAAAAACACAACCGTACAGCCAGGCAGATATTGTGATATTTTCACAATATAACATCCATAAACAAAGAAAAACAAACAAACCACAAGGCAGATATTATTACAATATAACATACAAAACAAAACAACAGCAACCATACAGCCAGGCCGATATTGTGACAATATAACATACATAAAAACAGAACCACAATCAAATCACCAGACAGATATTGTGACAATAAAACACACATAAAACCAGAAACACAACCAAACCACAAGGCAGATTTTGTTACAATAGAACATACAAAAAAACCTGACAATCATACAGCCAGGCAAATAGTGTGACAATATAATATATATAAACAAAGAAACACAACCAAACCCCAAGGCAGATATTGTGACAATAAAACACACATAAAACCAGAAACACAACCAAACCACAAGACAGATTTTGTTACAATATAACATACAAAAAACAAACAACAACTAAACTGTCAGGCAGATATTGTGACAATATAACATACATAAACAAAGAAACACAACCAAACCCCAAGGCAGATATTGTGACAATAAAACACACATAAAACCAGAATCACAACCAAACCAGAAGGCAGATTTTGTTACACTATAACATACATAAACATATACAACCAAATCACCAGGACGCTAACATTATAACATAACATATAAACAAAGCTATAACATTATAACATAACATATAAACAAAGCTATAACATTATAACTTTATATAACATATATAAAAAAACAGAAGCACAATCAAACCACCACACAGATATTGTTACAAAATAACAAACAAAAAACTTGACAACCAAACTGTCAGGCAGATATTGTTACAATATAACATACACACACAAAGAAACACAGCCAAATCACCAGGCAGATGTTGTGACAATTAAACATACATAAAAACAGAAACACAATGAAACCACCACACAGATATTGTTCCAATATAACATATAGAAGAAAAACAAAAACACGACCAAACCAAGTTACACAATGCAGCATATAGAAAACCAGACACACACACAGCCAAACCACCAGGTAGATATTGTTACGCTATAAAACACAGAAACAGAGAAACACAACCAAACCAACAAAGAGATACGTCACAAAATGACAAACAGGAAAACGCACCACTAACCTACTAAGACCATATCACTATAATGCTATATAAAGAAAAAAAAGAGAGGTATACCACCTGGAAAACATTGTTACAATCTCACATGCAGGAAAACACAGCTACAACTAAAGCACCAGGAGAACGATGCAATGTACCACAAGGGAAAGCAAAGACACAACAAAACCACCACTAATATATTATTACAGTGTTATATACAGATCCATCTACAGACACCTAAACCCTGAGGGGTCGCTCGGCATGGGATTTGGAAAGGTACTGAGCACTTTAGGTCAAAATACCAGGAAATATTTGGTATTCCTACATCTCAAGCTCTTTTAGCCTAAGATTTGATCTCCTCCACCCCCTCAGCTCTTAGCAACTGACTCCTAATGTGCCGATAAGGAAAGGATAGATAAACCTAAACCTCCCGGGCACGTTACATTGTTTAAATGTTACAATTAGGATAACGGAAACACAACTTTTCCGCCAGGAAGATACAATTATATCTGCAGACCCCATGTAGATAAACACTCAACCTTAATGGAGATAATGTTACAGTGTGATGTTCAGGACCACCGATACATAGAAACATAGAAAGTGTCGGCAGATAAGACCCTTTCGGCCCATCTAGTCGCCCAATTACATGGATACTTTCCCTGGATTTATCTTTTGTTTAGGATAGCCTTATGCCTATCCCATGCCTGCTTAAATTCAATTATTGTTTTGGCCTCTACCACTTCTACTGGAAGACTGTTCCATGTATCCACCACCCTCTCAGTAAAATAATGCTTCCTGATGTTACTTTTAAACCTTTGCCCCTCTAATCTAAGACTATGTCCTCTTGTTTTGCTACTTTGTTTCCTTTTAAATATACTCCCTTCCTCTACCTTGTGGATTCCCTTTACGTATTTAAATGTTTCTATCATATCTCCTCTGTCTTGTCTATTTTCCAAGCTATACATGTTATTCAGATAAGGCGAACGCTAATATAGAGTCACAACGATGCCCGTACAGATGATACATCACTTATATATTTGTGCTCAGGGCCCCTAACCGTAGCGATAACCCCTGCACCAAGTCGGCTGAAGGGTGCCGGAAATGATGGAGCTATAGGCCTGAAAAATAGGGCCAGCCAGGGGAATAAGTATATAAGAGGTGTTCTTAGAAGAAAACGATAGGTGGGAAGACTACCTTGACCTGCTACGTGACACTGCGTCGGTCCGCAGTGCTCACGAAGACGTATAGGACCCTCCCACAACTCCAGGCCTCACAGCCTTTCTATATATGCAGCGTGTACGGACACACTCACAGGTAAGATAAAAACAAATATTTTATTAATACGTATGAGAATCCAAAACTCAACGTTTCGGCGGCTCCTCCCTTTATCAAACCTTGTAGGAGGGGTTTATGTCTTGTTGCGTCCCACGGCCGAAGACTGAAACCATCTAGCATGGCACTGCACCGGCTAGGAGGGTGTCTGTGCTTAAGGGGACGTTCAATGACAAAAAGTGAGAAATTATGGAATTTGTTTGCATATCCTACCCAGAATTCCTTGCAGCATACGGGGAGAGTAGCCACGGAGCTCTGTGGGCAAAGCAAGCCTCTGATTTGCTTGGACGTGTAAATGGTTTTCCATTGTTTCTTGTAATTTGTGGTATGGAGGGTTTTAATCTCACTTTCTGACCCGCGCTTTAATTTTAATAGATATAAATATTGCGATGTAGCCACTGGACGCAGGGATCAATGCTTCCGCTTTTCTTTATTGTGCAGCCATTAGTGATATGGTCACTGGACGCAGGGATCAATGCTTCCGCTTTTCTTTATTGAGCAGCCATGGACTTGCAGGGTACAACAGGAAAATAAACAAATATAAAACAAATGCCTACTCCTTTATGCGGAGGCTAAATAAACATTCAGAATTCCTGTCTGAAATATTGGGCGGCTAAGCCGCTTACCAATCAGTAAAAACAAAAATATACTTTCCTTCTGTTCAGGGTTGCGCTTCCTTCCCTGCTGCACTCAGCACAAAGACTGACCTCTGAGAGGGACCACATCTTCTATAAGGGCAGGACAGTCCTAATCTGGAATCGGCTGTGCGTTAACCCTATAGGGGGAAAAGGGAGTCCTCCATTTGCCTGCTGATAAACCTGTAGTCTACCACCCTGCCCCTAATCACACTGCCACAATATATATATATATATATATACAATGCTACATTCAGAACTTAAGTGGTTTCTCGGACTTTAGAACACGATCGGGTTGTTTAGGGTAAAATGGGATGTAGAGTTAGGTTTGGGTTGAACCTTAGGGTTCAAGAGGAGCTTGGAAGGCTTTGTCTACCTAAGCCTTTCTACAATGGACCATGACTGGCATGATCCCAGTATGTAAAAGCCCACCACAACCCTAGCACTATGACCATCCTCAGGGCTGCCATCAGAAATCTTGGAGCCCTCAGTGAACCACCTTTTTTCAGCTGGATATTTCCATAAACTACTTAAAAGTAAAACATCTTGCCTCGTTTTCTTTTTGCCTTATTTTACAGAGAGTGGGCTGAATCCCTGGTGGATAAAATGTGTTTCCTGGTGAGAGAGTGTTTGCTCTGCACCTCTACCTGTTGCAGACCATACTAATCGCTCCCTCAGTGATTAACCAGTGTGCTTTTACAGGCACCAGAGGCCCCGACCAACCGGGAAATAACCTGGTGTCCCGATGGGTCAGTTCCGTTTCGAATTGAGGGTCCCTTACATCTGAGGTACTTCCAAAAGTTACACTATGTTTGGTAAGCGCTAGGGCCCCCTTGAGCCACTGGGCCCCTGAACATATCATGGGCTGTCATCCCCTGATAGCCAATGTAGTGCCCTAGGTCCTTCTCCGTGTCAGCTGGTAAGAGGGAGCGTGAAAAGGAAAAGTCAGTGTAGTGTACGCCATCAACCCTAATAACTTAATCACAATAATGGAACCCAGCCCTCCAGCCCAGTGTGAACAACGTCAACAGCAACGGTTCGGCTTACAAAAAAGGCCTTTCTCAAGCCGGATCAACCCTATTGACGGCGCAAGAACGAGCAAACCACTACATTACAGCAATCACTTAGCACAAGGTTTCCCGACACAGTATCCTTCAGAATGACGTATCGAAAGGAGAAGGAAAAGACACCTTGGAGTGGCTGGTTATTCTCTGGCTGCCCACAAGTCAACGCTTCCTATACAAAGCATACCTATAGGAAGCATTGGTTCACAGTAACCTGTCGTAACAGCAAAGTTTGCGACTTGACTGTAACAGCAAAAGGAGCCGTTGGTGTTAAGTTATAACGAGCGACCCGTAAAGTACAACGACCCCTCTCGTTAAATTAACGACTCGGTCGGAATAGCGCTCCTACTTTTTTTACGACGAGGTTTGTCATTGTGCTGAAAAATCGGCTGCAGTGGCGTAGACAGAGTTACGGCCACCCAGAGCAGAACAAACAGGGTCCATAGTGGTAGTGGTGGCCCTGGCTGCGGCCCAGTTGAGCCCCTGACCAATCATAGTCCCGGTTGCCACTGCGGTCTAGTCAAGGACGTGGTGGCCCCCTCAATCAACTAAGCCATTGGGAGTACCAGGCCAGGAAGGCGATGGACGCCCAGTGCCCCACCATCCGTGCGCCTGGGGCAGCCGCACTGTCAGCTGGTTGCTATGCCACTGGACGGCTGGCTTGAGTTTTTTAAGGCATAAAAGCCGAATTTCAGTTGAACAAACCGGACTACATTTCCACGCTTAAGTCGCGGACTCGCCACCACGCACAGTCTAGTCCTCCATCACCAATCCCGCCGTCAAACCAATGGCTGCATCACAAGAAGGGACAGCGTGTTAACGGTCTGACCTTGTAAGATATCAAATCGCGTTCGTGCTATTCCACCGTCTTTAACCGTATTCCGTTACCTTGATCTCTGGAAAGAAATGTTCTGCCGCGGGAATGATCGGAGAATAAAAGAATAGATTTTCTTTACAGATAATAAAATAAATCCACTTTACTAGTCGCATTCTATTCGCTACATGTTATTATACGGCCTTGCATGATATTACTTTGTTCTGCGTCTTACTCTGCCATTCTGTCGTGCCATTATGTATCATTATGCGACTGTGAGAGTTAACATATCTCTCGGCGTGGTACCGTATTATGTCAGTGCTATATTATATTACTCGGCGGGTTTTGGTTTGCTGTGCATGAATTTAACAGATTACCTGCCAAAACCCCCTTTTGTATCCTGCCAAATACTTAAATCAATCGGGGGACTGGAAATTACTCCTGATGGAAAGGAACGAATTCTTAAGGTGAAACCTTATCTACAAACGTGTGACCTTTAAAAATAAAGAATACATATATGGGTTGTATAAGACTGTATAGGCAGATAAATCATGGGTAAATGCCTATATTAGATGTTGTACTCTGTGTTTAAGGTTTTGTGCATCTCTGTGCCCCTGCAAAGGTTATATATATATAAGTATTTATTTAAGATCGTTCGGCAGCGTCGCTCCTAGTCAAAGCTTGCTCTGGGTTATGTTACCCACAGATTTTTCCTGAATAGTATCGGATTTTGAAGCAGACTCTGAGCCCCTATTCCCTTCTTAATGGTGAAATGGGGATGCTAACGGGGAAAACCTGCGCCCGTGGCTTTCCCCATAACGTCCCATTTTAGCGTGAAATTCTGGGGTAGGCGCTAGCTCGGCACTTTGCCCCTGCAGTGATACTCATGGTAGCGCTCCTGCACCACCACAAGTATCACCTCCTAGAGTCTATAGGACTCCATGGAGGTTTGGCGCTTCTGGGCCGCGAGCCCTGCTGTCGCGAGATCTCACTGCGCCGCAGATTGATCGCGGAGGGAGACTGGGAGCTATTTGTCAAAAGCAGAATCGGGCCACCGTTCTCGCCAAGGGATGAGAGGCATGTATCAGATTTATTGGGGGGGGGGGTTGCTAAATCTATCCATATCTATCTATCTATCTATCCCATATCTATCTATCTATCCCATATCTATCTATCTATCTATCTATCTATCCCATATCTATCTATCTCATATCTATCTATCTATCTATCTATCCCATATCTATCTATCTATCTATCTATCTATCTATCTATCTATCTATCCCATATCTATCTATCTATCTATCCCATATCTATCTATCTATCTATCCCATATCTATCTATCTATCTATCTATCCCATATCTATCTATCTATCCCACATCTATCTATCCATATCTATCTATCTATCCCACATCTATCTATCTATCCCATATCTATCTATCTATCTATCTATCCCATATCTATCTATCCCATATCTATCTATCTATCTATCTATCTATCTATCTATCCCATATCTATCTATCCCATATCTATCTATCTATCCCATATCTATCTATCTATCTATCCCATATCTATCTATCTATCTATCTATCCCACATCTATCTATCTATCCCATATCTATCTATCCCATATCTATCTATCCCATATCTATCCCATATCTATCTATCTATCTATCCCACATCTATCCCATATCTATCTATCTATCTATCTATCTATCCCATATCTATCTATCTATCTATCTATCCCATATCTATCTATCTATCTATCCCATATCTATCTATCTATCCCACATCTATCTATCTATCTATCTATCTATCTCATATCTATCTATCTATCTATCTATCTATCCCATATCTATCTATCTATCCCATATCTATCTATCTATCTATCTATCCATCCATCTATCTATCTATCCCATATCTATCTATCTATCTATCCCATATCTATCTATCTATCTATCTATCTATCTATCCCATATCTATCTATCTATCTATCTATCCATATCTATCTATCTATCTATCCATATCTATCTATCTATCTATCTATCTATCCCATATCTATCTATCTATCTATCCCATATCTATCTATCTATCCATATCTATCTATCTATCTATCCATCCATCCATCTATCCCATATCTATCTATCTATCTATCCATATCTATCTATCTATCTATCCATATCTATCTATCTATCTATCTATCTATCTATCCCATATCTATCTATCTATCTATCCCATATCTATCTATCTATCCATATCTATCTATCCCATATCTATCTATCTATCTATCTATCTATCTATCCCATATCTATCTATCTATCTATCCCATATCTATCTATCTATCTATGTATCTATATCTAGCTATCTATCCCATATCTATCTATCTATCTATCTATCTATCTATCCATCCATCTATCTATCTATCCCATATCTATCCCATATCTATCTATCTATCTATCTATCCCACATCTATCTATCCCATATCTATCTATCTATCTATCTATCTATCTATCTATCTATCCCACATCTATCTATCCCACATCTATCTATCTATCTCACATCTATCTATCCCACATCTATCTATCTATCTATCTATCTATCTATCTATCCCATATCTATCTATTTATCTATCTATCCATATCTATCTATCCCATATCTATCTATCTATCTATCCCATATCTATCTATCTATCTATCTATCTATCCCATATCTATCTATCCATATCTATCTATTTCTTATCTATCTATCCCATATCTATCTATCCCTATCTATCTATCCATATCTATCTATCTATCTATCTATCCCATATCTATCTATCTATCCATATCTATCTATCTATCTATCTATCCCATATCTATCTATCTATCTATCTATCTATCTACATATCTATCTATCCCATATCTATCTATCTATCTATCTATCTATCCCATATCTATCTATCTATCCCTATCTATCTATCTATCCCATATCTATCTATCTATCTATCTATCTATCCCATATCTATCTATCCCATATCTATCTATCTATCTATCCCATATCTATCTATCTCATATCTATCTATCTATCTATCCATATCTATCTATCTATCTATCTATCCCATATCTATCTATCTATCCATATCTATCTATCTATCTATCTATCTATCCATATCTATCTATCCATATCTATCTATCCCATATCTATCTATCTATCTATCATATCCATATCTATCTATCTATCTATCCATATCTATCTATCTATCTATCCATATCTATCTATCTATCTAATCTATCTATCCCATATCTATCTATCTATCTATCTATATCTATCTATCTATCCCATATCTATCTATCTATCTATCCCATATCTATCTATCTATCTATCTATCTATCTATCCCATATATCTATCTATCTATCTATCTATCTATCCATATCTATCTATCTATCTATCATATCTATCTATCTATCTATCATCTATCTATCCCATATCTATCTATCTATCTATCATATCTATCTATCTACTCCATATCTATCTATCTATCTATCTATCCATCTATCCATCTACCCATATCTATCTATCTATCTATATCCATATCTATCTATCTATCTATCCATATCTATCTATCTATCTATTCTATCTATCTATCTATCTATCCCATATCTATCTATCTATCTATCCCATATCTATCTATCTATCCATATCTATCTATCCCATATCTATCTATCTATCTATTCTATCTATCCCATATCTATCTATCACTATCCCATATCTATCTTATCTATCTATCTATCTATATCTATCTATCTATCCCATATCTATCTATCTATATCTATCTATCCTATCTATCCATCATCTATCTATCTATCCCATATCTATCCCATATCTATCTATCTATCTATCTATCCCACATCTATCTATCCCATATCTATCTATCTATCTATCTATCTATCTATCTATCCCACATCTATCTATCCCACATCTATCTATCTATCTCACATATCTATCCCACATCTATCTATCTATCTATTCTATCTATCTATCTATCTATCCCATATCTATCTATCTATCTAATCCATATCTATCTATCCCATATCTATCTATCTATCTATCCCATATCTATCTATCTATCTATCTATCCCATATCTATCTATCCCATATCTATCTATCTATCTATCTATCTATCCCATATCTATCTATCCCATATCTATCTATCTATCTATCTATCCCATATCTATCTATCTATCCATATCTATCTATCTATCTATCTATCCCATATCTATCTATATCTATCTATCTATCTATCCATATCTATCTATCCCATATCTATCTATCTATCTATCTATCTATCCATATCTATCTATCTATCCCATATCTATCTATCTATCCCATATCTATCTATCTATCTATCTATATATCTATCTATCCCATATCTATCTATCCCATATCTATCTATCTATCTATCCCATATCTATCTATCTCATATCTATCTATCTATCTATCCATATCTATCTATCTATCTATCTATCCCATATCTATCTATCTATCCATATCTATCTATCTATCTATCTATCCATATCTATCTATCCATATCTATCTATCCCATATCTATCTATCTATCTATCTATCCATATCTATCTATCTATCTATCCATATCTATCTATCTATCTACCATATCTATCTATCTATCTATCTATCTATCCCATATCTATCTATCTATCATATCTCTATCTATCCCATATCTATCTTCTATCTATCTATCCATCTATCTATCTATCTATCCCATATCTATCCCATATCTATCATCTATCTATCTATCTATCCATCTATCTATCTATCCATATCTATCATATCTATCTATCTATCTA
>CM019073.1:102692416-102911885 GCA_009667805.1 Leptobrachium leishanense
TCTGGGCCCTGGGGTCTGGGCCATAGGGTCTGGGCCCTGGGGTCTGGGCCCTGGGTTTGGGCCTAGGGGTCTGGGCCCTGGGTTTAGGCCTTGGGGTCTGGGCCTTGGGTCTGGGCCTTGGGGTCTGGGCCTTGGGCCCTCTTTCTGGGGGTCTGGGCCCTGGGTCTGGGCCTTAGGGTCTGGGTCCTGGGCCTTGGGGTCTGGGCCCTGGGTTTGGGCCTAGGGGTCTGGGCCCTGGGTCTGGGCCTTAGGGTCTGGCCCTGGGTCTTAGGGTCTGGGCCCTGGGGGTCTGGGCCCTGGGCCCTGGGGTCTGGGCCTTGGGGTCTGGGCCTAGGGGTTTGGGCCCTGGGTTTGGGCCTAGGGGTCTGGGCCCTGGGTCTGGGCCTTAGGGTCTGGCCCTGGGTCTTAGGGTCTGTGCCCTGGGTCTTAGGGTCTGGGCCCTGGGGTCTGGGCCTTGGGGTCTGGGCCCTGGGGTCTGGGCCCAGCGGTCTGGCCCTGGGTCTGGGTCCTGGGTCTTGGGGTCTGAGCCTTAGGGTCTGGGCCCTGGGTCTGGGCATTAGGGTCTGGGCCTAGGGGTCTGGGCCCTGGGTATGGGCCTTAGGGTCTGGACCTTGGGGTCTGGGCCCTGGGCCCTGGCTTACCACTCCGCTGTCTTCTTTTCTTCTATCTTCTTTTCTTCACCTTTTCTTTAATCTTCTTCTCTTCTTTTCTTGTCTTCTTCCCGGCCCCTCCAGCTCCGGCGCGCAGCTTCACTGAGTGGAGGGGCGGAGCCAAAGCAACGTGCTTGGGAGGCCCCTCACACGCTGCTTGGCCCCGCCCAGCCAGGAAGTGAAGCTGCCAGGAGCCGGAAGAGACACAGTGTCTCCTCCGGGTCCTGCAGCAGCAGCAGGGACACAGCTCCGGATTCCGACTCATCGAGTCCGATACCGGAGCTGTTAAAGGCCGATGCCGCTGCCGAAGGGGGCCCGGGACCCCCCCCCGGGCCCCGGCGGCCCGGCCCCCACCAGGCCCGGGCCCCTTACGGCAGCATGGGGCGTAATGCCCTGATGGCGGCCCTGCTCATATCTATCTATCCCATATCTATCTATCCCATATCTATCTATCTCTGTATGTATCTATCTATCTATCTCTGTATCTATCTATCCCATATCTATCTATCTCTGTATGTATCTATCTCTGTATCTATCTATCTATCTATCTCTGTATGTATCTATCTCTGTATCTATCTATCTATCTATCTATCCCATATCTATCTCCTATCTATCTATCTATCCCATATCTATCTATCTATCTATCCCATATCTATCTATCTCATATCTATCTATCTATCTATCCCATATCTATCTATCTATCTATATATCTATCCCATATCTATCTCTGTATCTATCTATCTATCTATCTCTGTATCTATCTATCTCTGTATCTATCTATCTATCTATCTATCCATCTATCTCTGTATCTATCTATCCCCTATCTATCTATCCCATATCTATCTGTCGATCTATCCCATATCTATCTCCTATCTATCTATCCCATATCTATCTATCCCATATCTATCTATCTCTGTATGTATCTATCTCTGTATCTATCTATCCCATATCTATCTATCTCTGTATGTATCTATCTCTGTATCTATCTATCTATCTCTGTATGTATCTATCTCTGTATCTATCTATCTATCTATCTCATATCTATCTATCTCATATCTATCTATCTATCTATCCCATATCGATCTATCTATCTATCCCATTTCTATCTATCTATCTATCCCATATCTATCTATCTATCTATCTATCTAGCTATCCCATATCTATCTATCTATCTAGCTATCCCATATCTAGCTATCCCATATCTATCTATCTATCTATCTATCTATCTATCTATCTATCTATCCCATATCTATCTATCCCACATCTATCTATCTATCCCATATCTATCTATCTATCTCATATCTATCTATCTATCTATCTATCTATCTATCCCATATCTATCTATCTATCTATCCCATATCTATCTATCTATCTATCTATCCCATATCTATCTATCTATCCATCTATCTATCTATCTAATCCATATCTATCTATCTATCCCATATCTATCTATCTATCTCTGTATCTATCTATCTATCTATCCATCTATCTATCTATCTATCTCATATCTATCCCATATCTATCTATCTATCTATCTCTGTATCTATCTATCTATCTATCTATCCCATATCTATCTATCTATCTAATATCTATATCTATCCATCCATGCAGGGATCAAGCAGGAGCCTGTGGGAACGCAGTTCCCCCACTAGTTTCACAGAGGGAATGGAGTTCCATTTTGCTCCACACACTGAGAAGCTTTTATTAGGTTCCAGTCATGCGTTTCCTTGTTAAGTCACCCAAAATGTATATTTATTACAAATATCATAAGGCTTCCCTAATAACCGGCCTCTCTTTTCTTTAAACACTGATATCAAATGTGCTCTCGTGTGGTGGGTTAAGTGCAGCATATTAATGGTTAACTGGGGAGCAGAAAAACTATTTTTTTTTAGGACTAGACTCCTGCACCCATGTCAGATTGCCTATCAATCATCTCCCACTATTGATCCATAGTCTCCCAAATACGCTTTCCTGCGTTACTTTATACCAGTGTGATAGTGCATCTCTATATATGTTTTATCCATTACAAATACCATGGCGCTGCTCTGCATAGGTCAAAAAATGATATGTCACGTCACTTTATGTCATTTCACCGCTAATACTGCGTATTATTCATCATTTTGTTGTATCGCTGCGCCGCAGCATCGCTGTGCATGTCCTGTATCTCTGGACGACACGTCACGCTCGCTGTTATGACATGTCTTTTTGGTTTGCCGTTATCCTATTTCTCCCTGGCTTCAGTTCGTGTGTCTTTAAGTTATCGCACGGTCCTGGCTGTTATTTCGCTCCTTTATTACATGTCTTTAGCTTCGTTACTGTACCACTGCGTTGGTTTAGGTTTCGGCGCGCTGCCTCGTGGCCTCGCATGTTCTCGTTTCACTCCGCACTGGATTAAATTACTGCCGCTGTTATTATACCGCTCTGCATGTTATTATTGTTCGCCGCGTGCTGCCGGATTACTCTCTCTGTGCTGCTACATGCATAGCGCTCTGCAATGCATTTCTACAACGAGTGCTCCGGGAAAGGGAATAAAAAGATACTAAACACCGTGTACTGAGCTGAAATGAGTATTATTTGCCGGAATACATCCGTCTGCTTCTTTGTGTCCATTGTTTCCATCCATGGATCTGTCCATATTATCTGTTTTACATCTATACATCTGCCATGACGTTACACAAGCTAATACGCATCGCGCTGCGTGACACGTGTTGTATACACACAATGATCAGGGCGAGAGAACACTCGAAGCTGTACTTTATATAATGTATGTAATAAGGTTTATTATAAGGATACAATGTTTTCAATTTATATAAAGTGCAATAAAAGCCATGGAGAAGGATTAGTGGCTAGGCAACCAAGGTTACCGTCTAGGGCCACGGCAATGCGGGGGCCACCGATGCAGCTAGTAACGCCGGCTCATTTGTAAATAATACTGTGAATTCCCTGGGGGACAAAAAAAAAGGAAAACTTTCTCTTGTTCTAAATTTTGTGTATTTCAGGTGACGGACGGAGGAGGCAGAAATTTAGATTTTTTTTTAAAATTTTTTTTTTTTTATTATTATTTTTTTATTTTTTTTATTTGATGCACAGTTTAGTTTATTCGCAAAACTGTTATTACAGATTTTAGAGCAAAGCAGTCATATTTGGGGGAAATAAACATGATTCTGGGTGCAGCGAGGAAGCCCTGCGCGGATTTCTTCGCTGAACTGTGAAGCGCAAATCCGACGTGCGTGGTCTATTCACTAAACGGTGAATCGATGATTTGTTAAAAAGGAATTTTGGACATTAAAAGCCGACTGCGGTTATTTAGCGCTGCTTTATTTGTCCTGCTTTATGATTTTGGCCTAAAAAAATGCACTTCGTGACGTCGGGAGCAGAGTGAGGATGACTATTACAGATGGAGCAAGGTGAAGTCCACAGATAAGGTGAAGATCACTAAGCAAGACTGAGACTGCTGGGCAATATGGAAGCTAAGGAGAAGATGAAGACCACCACTAGAAGATGAAGACCACCGAGCAAGAAGGAGATTGCTCAGCAAGATGGAGAATGCTCCGTGAGATGTCCTACAAACAGTAAGATGGAGACTGCAGAGCAGCAAGGCCGAGACCAAAAAGCAAGATGAAGACCCAATAGCAGGAGGAGATGGGGACTCATAGCAAGATGTTCAACAGAGAGAGAAGATGAATATTACAGACAGAGCAAGATGGCGACTGCAGAGCAAAATGGAGACCACAGAGAAAATGAAGACAGCAGAGCAAGATGGAGATTGTACAGCTAGATGGAAGCCACAAAGCAGGACAGTTACCACGAAGAAGATAGAGACCGAAAAGCAAAACGGAAACCCAAAAGCAGGATGTAGACCGTACAGAAAATGGACACTCAGAGTAATATGTAGACACGCACAGAAGGCGAAAATGACGAAGCAAGATGGAGACCGCAGAGCAGGATGGAGACCACAAAGCAAGATTTAGACTACAGAGTAGATGGAGACCCAGAGCAAGATAGAGGCCACACAGCAAGATGGAGACCATAGAGCAAGACGGAGACCGTAGAGCAAGATGGAGACTGTAGAGCAAGATGGAGACTGTAGAGCAAGATGGAGACCCAGAGCAAGATGGAGACCATAGAGCAAGATGGAGACCGTAGAGCAAGATGGAGACTGTAGAGCAAGATGGAGACCCAGAGCAAGATGGAGACCATAGAGCAAGATGGAGACCGTAGAGCAAGATGGAGGCCACACAGCAAGATGGAGACCCAGAGCAAGATGGAGACCATAGAGCAAGATGGAGACCGTAGAGCAAGATGGAGGCCACACAGCAAGATGGAGACCATAGAGCAAGATAGAGACCACAGAGCAAGATGGAGAGACCGTAGAGCACGATGGAGACTGTAGAGCAAGATGGAGACCGTAGAGCAAGATGGAGACCCAGAGCAAGATGGAGACTGTAGAGCAAGATGGAGACCGTAGAGCAACATGGAGAACACAGAGAAGACAATGACTGCAGAAAATGGGGACCACACTATTGCAAAGTGAAGACCACAGTTGAAGATGGAGTCCTCAAACACAGACTAGAGGCTCCATGAATAACATAGACAGGTTAAGTAAGAAGACAGAAGGAAAAGAATAAGTAATAAAAGAGAAAATGATGAATCTATAAAAATGGGTTAATGTAGGGAATAACTGACTAAATCAGAAATCGTAAAGAAGAAAAAAAAAAGGAATTGGATCCAACAGAAAAATGTAAAAGTGATTTTTCTTTCCTCTAAAATTTGCAAATTGAATTCTAGTTATTTCTCCACGTGAAGTTCAGAACCTGGAGTTATGTCTCTAAATCGCGGGGTTCGTCAATTTGGTTGGATTTGGATATTTAACATCAGGAAAGTCGATCTGAAAAAGCCTAGAGTATCTGAATGGCAGGGAGTGTCAGAATTCATGCGTTTTGACCTAAGAAATGCAATTCCCTCGTCATCTCTCTTCAATTTCCCAGCTGAACGAATAAGTCCCACGGTGAGGATGAGACAACCGGAGTGTCAGAGAGGCACCGCACAAAGCGCGGGCAGACAGCAAGCTGATTAGAGTGTGGACGCTCACCGGATGGAGCAGGCGTACGGAATATCATGGAGAAAGAAGAGATCGCGGTGCTGGGAGTCTGTGGCGTACGACTGCTTATTCAGGCAGCGTTCTCCGTTCTCTCTGAGACACTCTCCGTCTCTCTCTCTCTCTCTCGCCTGCTCCCTCTCGCCTTTTCCTCGCTCTCTCCCCCGGGTCTGCGCTGATTGTAACTGACACACTGACTCCATTTCACACACTCATATTTCTCGCAAGATCAATACTTTTGACTCCCTACAAGACAATAATCGTGTGCTCGCCGCCCGCCAGTCGATCAAACACATTATTAGAGCTACGTCCCGAGGGAGAGAGGCACGAGGGGGGTGAACTGAGAGTAGAGAGGGGGGCAAGTGCGGAGAAACACCCCTGTCCTGCCCTGCAATGCCACACGGTGCCAAAGCCGGGGCTGGCATCGGACAAACAAAAGCCTGAGGCTTAAAGCAAGAAAGAAGAGACGTCCCTTAACATTTATTTACCACTTCCACGACAGTCAAAGACTTAACCCAGGCCTCACCTGATTACGTTACCCTCTTGCCGTTACCCTAAAGTATATAATCTGCCCCGGCTATAAATTATTGCTATAAGATGCAGTCACAGTCAAAAAATCGACCGCAAAACAGTAGCAAATCGTCTGACCTTTTTCACACCCTGAATTTGTACCTGCTCTACAGGTGGTTTTCTAGTTGCTGCTATAGAGTGTGGCTACCATGACACTCTCACAGCAAAGCATTGTGGGATTTGTAATTCCTCCACAGCTGGCGCTCCATCCGAGTATTACTTTTGTTATCAAGCCCTCGTTCTCCTTTTCTCGTTTACGAGCGTCTTCAGCAGACTGAGAAACCAGTTTCCGATTTCAGGCCGGCCTTTCCGATTCATGGGCGGCCATTTTGTTCCAACTCAATTACGTTGAAATGGCGTTTCTCTGGCTTACATCCAGCGCCAACGTATTAATGTGAAACACGTCGCATTACGTCTCACGCCACCAGGGTTAATTTTGTGCCATTTTTACTAACCACTGCTTGTGTTCTTTTTTTCGTCAGAATTTTTCTACGAGCGGCCTCATTTTGGTGACTGTGTCTCCAGTGAGTCCGGTTGGTAAACATAAGTCCCGTGTGGACCGTTTCACCACGATACCTTCAGGGCCAGGGGTGCAGTTAAACCTTTGCTCAAAATCTCCACTGGAACAACAACCTCCATATAGGAGCTTAGATGGAGGAAGAAGATAGGCCCTTGACAGCCAATTGATGCCAGGGTATAGTAGGGGCCACCTACATATGACCTCTCTTCTGAGATGTCAGATTCTACCTTATATCCCTGTGTAGGATAGTTACAGAAAGAGAGAAAAGGGGAGGTTAGGAAACAAGTGTCAATGAGGTTGACAATGGTCAATGTGGCCGTCTACATTTGGGGTTTTCGACCTTTAACCCTCTATTACCACTTTGGTCCTATATCTGTCCACTGATGCCCAAATTCTACCATCTAATAATATACCCCTATCATATAACACTTCGATCAAGGTAATTTGTGCACAAAATCTGGCCATGTTTCTGAGGTTCCAAAGTCAAAACATCATTGAGCTCTGGTTGGGTTTACCAGATCCACCATGACGTCTTAGACACATAAAGGGTCCTTCATGTTGATGGAAACCCATGAAATGGGGGCGTTATGCTGTATGTAAGATACATATATTTCACAAGGAGAGACGCTGAGTGACCACACTTTGTGCTTTACCCTTCCGAATTCTTTACACTCCCAGGTGACATCTCTCATGTGGTGGCCATCACCACGAAGAACGGATAAATGTCCAGGGAGACATGGAATATCTGACAAAACCACTGCAAAATCAAGCCTACCAGGTCAGATCACAGAAGGCCAAGCTTCAGGTGAGTTAATGTCACCTGCCCAGTTATGTTTTGGTTACGCACAACTGGAAAACTCGGCAACTTCCGCCCGGCCAGTAGGTGTTATGTCCTCAGGTGAGTAAATTGATTTTTTTTTAAAATTAACTGTACATAAACAATGACACAAAATACTATTTTAGATTGAATAACTCATGTATTTTTTTATAATTGTAAACCACTATGTCATGCCACCACCATTCCTATATCTTGACATGCCTATAGCACCCTGCGTCTCAATGCTGCCGGCGGATATATATCTCATGCGTCACCACTGGACATTGTGTTTCTCCACAGGTTACTTTTCCAAATTAGAAATATGAGCAGTCTATAGAAATCTAAGGATTTAATCTCGTATCGGATGCATAAAGAGACCAAGAGGTAAATTAAAGTGATCCTGACAGTGATTAACCGGCTCGGGCCATTGCACAGAGATCCTTAAAAACGCGGCTGTCAGCATCGCTTAGGGACGGGAGCTGCTTGCCCCTAATATAGTGTTTGAGCCGCCACCACGAAAATGCCAGACACAGCAGCAAGCCATGCCAAGTGTGCATCATGCATATAATATTATTTATGATAATGGATGAGTGATGTGCGGAGAGGGTGTGCATTACAGAATTACTCCGTCCCGTTAGCACCAGATACGAGGCTTAACAGGAAACACTGAGTTAACAAGAATGGTGTGTATGCACACAATGCACAACCAAACCACACACACACACACACACATACCGGTGTATGACAAGAGACTGAATACAGCTTGCAGGGCCAGGGAGCATATCATTTAGCCACTCCAAGACAGCCGGCATGTCAAATCATACAGGACCTAAAGCAAGATAGAATAAAACAGGACGGGGTGTATATAGAATAAGACGGGACAGGCAGGGCCAGTGCTTCCACTAGGCAAGCTAGGCAACCGCCTAGGAAGCACTGCCACCTAGGGGCGCAGCCGGCCCCAACTCAGGTTCCATTATTGTACCCCTTCCTCATTGTTTGCTTGTTTGGCCAGCAGTGGCGGCTTGCAATGCAGACCCCTGCTAGCGGCACAGAAGGTGGGCGTCTTATGGTGACGCGCAGGTGCCACCAGATGACGAGTGGGCATCACAAGAGGCAGATGAAAGAGGCACAGAGGAAATACAGAAAAGAAAGCGGCACAGCGGAAAGACAGAAAAGAAAGGGGCGAAAGGGGACACAGTCCTATCCCGGGCCCAACCAGCGGAGGGGTAAGGTGTGCACCGAATGACTGTGTGTGTCTTCGTCATCCCCTGCAGTGTGTGTGTGTGTGTGTGTATTCCCCGGCATTTCAACAATTGTCAGGTTTTTTTGGGGGGGGGCAAGTAGCTGGGCTTGCCTGGGGCGCAAAATGGGCTAGCACCGGCCCTGGGGACAGGGTGTGTATAGAATAAGACAGGATGGGGTGTATATAGAATAAGACAGGACGGGGCGTGTATAGAATAAGACAGGACGGGGCGTGTATAGAATAAGACAGGACGGGGCGTGTATAGAATAAGACAGGACGGGGCGTGTATAGAATAAGACAGGACGGGGAGCGGGGTGTGTATAGAATAAGACGGGACGGGGTGTGTATAGAATAAGACCGGACGGCTGTATATAGAATAAGACGGGACAGGGTGTGTATAGAATAAGACAGGACGGGGCGTGGGGTGTATATAGAATAAGACAGGACGGGGCGGAGGGTGTGTATAGAATAAGACAGGACGGGGTGCGGGGTGTGTATAGAATAAGACAGGACGGGGCGCGGGGTGTGTATAGAATAAGACAGGACGGGGCACGGGGTGTGTATAGAATAAGACAGGACAGGGCGCGGGGTGTGTATAGAATAAGACAGGATGGGGCGCGGGGTGTGTATAGAATAAGACAGGACGGGGCGCGGGGTGTGTATAGAATAAGACAGGACGGGGCGCGGGGTGTGTATAGAATAAGACAGGACGGGGCGCGGGGTGTGTATAGAATAAGACAGGACGGGGCGTGTATAGAATAAGACAGGACGGGGTGCGGGGTGTGTATAGAATAAGACAGGACAAGGCGCGGGGTGTGTATAGAATAAGACAGGACGGGGCGCGGGGTGTGTATAGAATAAGACAGGACGGGGCGCGGGGTGTGTATAGAATAAGACAGGACGGGGCGCGGGGTGTGTATAGAATAAGACAGGACGGGGCGCGGGGTGTGTATAGAATAAGACAGGACGGGGCGCAGGGTGTGTATAGAATAAGACAGGACGGGGCGTGTATAGAATAAGAAAGGACGGGGTGTGTATAGAATAAGACAGGACGGGCTGCGGGGTGTGTATAGAATAAGACAGGACGGGGCGCGGGGTGTGTATAGAATAAGACAGGACGGGGCGTGTATAGAATAAGAAAGGACGGGGCGTCTATAGAATAAGACAGGACGGGGCGCGGGGTGTGTATAGAATAAGACAGGACAGGGCGTGTATAGAATAAGAAAGGACGGGGGCGGGGGTGTGTATAGAATAAGACAGGACGGGGCGCGGGGTGTGTATAGAATAAGACAGGACAGGGCGTGTATAGAATAAGAAAGGACGGGGCGCGGGGTGTGTATAGAATAAGACAGGACGGGGCGCGGGGTGTGTATAGAATAAGACAGGATGGGGTGTGTATAGAATAAGACAGGACAGGGCGTGTATAGAATAAGACAGGACGGGGCGCGGGGTGTGTATAGAATAAGACAGGATGGGGTGCGGGTTGTGTATAGAATAAGACAGGACGGGGCGCAGGGTGTGTATAGAATAAGACAGGACGGGGCGCGGGGTGTGTATAGAATAAGACAAGACAGGGCGCGGGGTGTGTATAGAATAAGACAGGACGGGCGCGGGGTGTGTATAGAATAAGACAAGACAGGGCGCGGGGTGTGTATAGAATAAGACAGGACGGGGCGCGGGGTGTGTATAGAATAAGACAGGATGGGATGCAGTGTGCAAAGGTGACCCTCGAGTTTGTGAGGTTGTAGGCAAAGCTGACATGTGAGGCCCCTCTTGCTGTATTGAATTAAAAAAATGCAGGAATTAACCCAATAAATTGTAAATAATTGAGGGATCTCATATTTTCTTGCTAGATGAGAGTAAGTGAATGTAGGAGTGTATGTTTTTGTATAGAATATCAGGAAGCAGCTGAATGGCGTTTGCCTGGTGACATTCCACATAAAATCCATTATGAGAGGCCCCTGGCAGAGTGTGGCCTTTGGCGGTCGCCTGTTTCGCCTAGTTATAGAACCGACTCTAGTGTCCTTAATAACCATGGAAATAACTTAAGGATAATATTTCAGCTGGCGGGTGTTCAGGATAAAATGGTACCTCCATATCCTTGTCTCCAGACTCTCCATGTCTTCCTGAACACACACCGTTTATTCACGCTGATGAGCAATAGAATCCGAATGCTGATGGAATTCCGGGTGAATTACCGCGATACTGACGACTTTTTCCACGTGCAGCATGCGGATAATACATATAGCAGGGCAGCACCTTTCTTGCGCTCCCTCTCACGTCATGAATGATGTGGTAATATTTGTCCCGATCTGGCAACTTTTCTACCCTAGGGCCTTAACCTCCCGATTAGAGATCGTTTTTCTCTACCTCTCGTTACAGCAGTAATTGCCTTTTATTTACTTTTTCTAAACTGCAATTTTATTAACATATACGGCTCCTAATAGGTTGCGACATAATTGGCTCACCCTCCACCGCCACTGCATTCCCAAAAATTCCAGGTCCATGCTTTGGCCATTTAAAATATTGGGAGGTGTGGTGATTATATATATAAATACTTTTTTTTATTATTATGTTTTATTTATTTTAAATCTTGCCACTCTTTGGACTTTGTATATTGGATGACAATGTGATGCAGTCCGTCACAAACCTGAGGCTTGGGAGACGTTGGACCTTTCAACAGGACAATGATCCCAAGCATACCTCCAAGTCCACTAGAGCATGGTTGCAGATTAAAGGCTGGAACATTTTGGAGTGGCCATCGCAGTCACCTGACTTAAATCCGATTGAGAACCTCTGGTGGGACTTAAAGAAAGCAGTTGCAGTGCGCAAGCCTAAGAATGTGACTGAACTGGAGGCTTTTGCCCATGCGAATGGGCGAAGATACCCGTAGATCGCTGCAAGACACTTGTGTCAAGCTATGCTTCACGTTTAAAAGCTGTTATAACTGTAAAAGGATGTTGTACTAAGTACTAAGATTGAATGTCACTTGGGGGTTGAATAAAACTGATAATGATGTGAGCACAGAAAAGACATTTGTGGTTATTTCATTATAAATGTTATGTTATATTTGTCTGACCTACACGTGCCTCTTTGATTTAATTGTAAGCAAGATGACTGAATGATCAAAATCAATGTCAAACTGGCCAAAACACTCAATTTCAGTGGGGGTTGAATAATTTTGAACACAACTGTATGTATATATATAGTGTGTTTATTATTGCAGAAGCCACTTGCACATCACAGCAATTCGATGAATTGCATCCCAGAGCTCCTGTGCCACATTCCCCATATGCAGCAAGGGATTCTGGGTAGGATATGCAAATGACATGTCTCACTTTTATGCATCCTGGATCTGTTATTACACAGATCCCTTAAATCAATGCTATGCCACACCGTGACTTTGTAGCAGAGATAAGGTTTATGCAACTGGTCAATGCCACTCCTAGGACAGCGCTGTTTCGGGTTTGTTGGACCCTCATCAGCAGGAGCTAGGCATGATGACCAGTTGCAGTGGATGCTTGGGATACATATATATATATATATATATATATAAGTACATATATAATCCAGTCCACAGCCTGTTCCAGCTTCCAGAGGGTAACTGAAGCCTCAGTGCAAAAATCCTGGTGCATATACAAAAATCCAAACAAAGGATGCACTTGAGGACTTGGGAAAAATAAAAATCCAAAATTTATTAAATAAACATATAATAAAAAGTTCCTGTAAACATGTTTACAGGAACTTTTTTATTAGATGTTTATTTAATAATTTTTGGATTTTTATTTTTCCCCAAGTCCTCAAGTGCATCTTTTGTTTGGATTTTCATACATATATATATATATATTTATTTTTTTATTATTATTATTTTTTTATTTCTTTTAAATTTTGCCAAGTATTAAAATGCTGCACAATATGTACCCGCTGTTTATTGCGCCGTGCCTTGGTAGCTGTATTTTTCTGCTGCGTTGCCTCTTTTTTTTTTTTTTTTCGGATGCTTTAGTGTCCCATGGGCAGCGTGCTGCGGAGGAGATATAGTTAAACCTTATGTTCTCGCTTATGGAGCTGCAGGCGTAGTCGCTAAGCTTGCACAGAGGGCAGATTACTAGGGCTTTATACCAGGGATAGGTAACTGCCTGGCGCGTCATGTAATATACTCTGCAATCCCCATTATGTACCGGTATGCGGGCATCGGAAAACACAGGTTCCCCGCCGACACCGGGCCGCATCCGCCTATGGCGTGGAGGGATGAGTGCGTGCGTGTGGTTGCGGGGTGGTATTCACTTAACCAAGAATTAAGAATTGAAAAGATCAACGAAAATTTGAAATTAAATCCACCGCGCTGTTTTTTTCCCAATCCAGACCAAATTTCGCCCTTATTTTTTCATTATTTTTTTTTTTCACGAATTCTTCGCTGTTCGCAGATTACCGAATAAGAGGTTCATACCGTATTCGTAAAAAAAAGAAAAGAAACTCCGGGCGCCACGGTTTGATACAGAGGTGCCACATTTAATAAAACCACAGGTAGAGCAAAGGGTTAAAATGATGGGGAAAAAAAACGATAAAATTATAAATGAGCCATATAGCCCATTTTTATTATTATTTTTATATTTAATGTCCTGAATATGGAGCGGATTTGTGGGGGGGGGGTCACGGCGGAACGTAATCCTCCTGCAGCCTATAAGATGCTAATCGGGTTACTGATTACGGCGGTTAATAAGACGGTGGATCAGGTGTCTTCTATCTGACCGGGGCCCATTTACAAATCAATCAATAACGCATAAAAAAATTAATAAAAATGATATCCGGGCTGGCGTCATTTTATATATTCCTTTATACTGCCATCATTAACCTATAGCTTTTTCACATCTCTTCTCAGCTCCTCCTGCCCAAAAGGTTCCCGAGTAATGCCTTCACCCACGTAAAAAAAAAGCAGTGTATTTGAGCGGCTGGAAATCAGGATATTTTGCCGTGACGCCATCAAAAATCCTGCCCGTCTCGAATACAGCTGTGACATCCCAAAATACAGGTAATCTGCCTCTATAATTACTTCCGTCAGGTCGCCAGTCATCACTGGGCTCCTCCCACTGCGCCGCATTCTGCTTTTTCTTTTTTCGGCTCTTCTCACGACCACCCCCAGCACTCTGAATTCGCCTCCCTGCAAACGCAATGCATTTGTACGCAAACTTACTACGGAAATTAAAATAATTAAATAAAAAAAAAAAAAGTTATAACGCGAGCTGGTATTGCGAAAGTCACATGACGGCTATTTTTTTTGTCAATTTTTAATAAAGTTTTATGTCATCTCTCAAGATCCAACATGTGCGCAGATCAGTGACCAGTGTTTGTAAATCCCGTTACATCGAATTAAACTATATCTGCATATCCGGGGTTAAAATATGAACGCGCAGGGCGTCCAATCAGAGGGCAGAAAGGTGGCGGTCGCCAATTCCCAATTTAAAAGAGTAGCCCGCCCTACATAAAAAAAAAAAAATTACAACATGTTAAATGGGTCAGTATTTTTCTATTTTTTTTCCCCCCCTCAATTTCTTCATAAATCGCCACAATCCCTCGTACATCGCAATCTAAGTATCATAAGCTCCTCCCACTGCGCAGCGTCGCAATTTAAAAGAGTAGCCTGCCGTTTATAAAAAAAAATTATAACATGCTAAATGGGTCAGTGCTTTTCCTGTTTCCCCCCCAATTTCTTCATAATTCGCCACAATCCCTCCTACATCGCAATCTAAGTATCAGAAGCTCCTCCCACTGCGCAGCGTCGTGTCTCCTTATGATTTACAGTGTATATTCGTATTAACGCCTCTCTGTAACACCTCCTGTAGCTGTATAATCTGCCACAATAACTCCTTTTATCCCCACAACGCCCTTTCCTGAGACCCCGTTCGCACGACGAGGGATAAATTAAGGCCGACTCTTCATTTTTTTGACACTCGACGCTTCTAAAAAAAATCTCGTTTTCTAATTGAGCGTCACGTTTAATGACATTTAACGGCAAAATAGCTGGAATCGTGCCGCCGTAATCCCAGCTTGGAGAATGGGAGAAAACTCCAAAATATAGAAAAAAAAATTGAAGTATAAGATTAAGAAAGAGACAAAAAAAAAAAACCCTAAACAAAGGAGCGAAAAATAAAACGCAATTTCGGGCCAGAAACCTAAGAAATGTGGGGAAAGCGTCGAACGACGGGGAGCGACAAAGAGAAAAAAAAGTGGGGTATATATATATATATATATAAAAAAAATAATAAAATAAAATGAAAGCCAAGAGGAAGGATTTGTAAAATAAAACGATGATATATATATATATATATATAAAGAGACAATAAGAGAACGGTGGTGGAAGAAGAAGAGGTGGGCACGGGGAAAAAAAAGGAGAAAGACGGAGGGGAGATAAGGAAGCGAAGTGGGGGGGGGAGAGGAAAGGTAAAAATAATATAAAACGGGGAGGGGGGGTGTTGGCGGAAAGGAGGCTTTCTATGGAGTAATAAAAAGGTGCTAGCTTTGAATTATTGAAGAGTCGGAAGGTGGAGGCTCTAGGGGAGGGGGGGTTGGGGGTTCATATCGGGTGGGGGGGCAGTGGGGGTGACCAGGCCTTGAGGGGGGGGTGTTGGATCTGCAGAGCTCTCCAGTACAGATTAGGTGGAGGTGGGGGAGCACAGGCGCTCTCACACCAGTCACTATATGCAGGGCATCTGACAATGAAAATGCTTTATTGCTTAGTCTTGTATCGATCGGTGACGAGGGGGCTCGAGGGGGGGGATCTGTGCTGCACTGCACAATCCACTACTGCTTCTCTAAGCCTCCTTTCTCTCCCCCCACACCTCTGCGGCTCTCTCCTCCACACAGCCCCCACTGCTCTTGCCTTCCATCCTCTTTTATTCACCCTCTCTCCCCTCTCCAGTCGCACTCCGACTCATTGAGTCGGCTTCAGCATCTCTCCAGCTCTTCTTCGGCCTCCTTTTACCATTTTTTTATTTCGCCTTTTCCTACTTTCCCTCTTCCTGTTCCCTCCTTCCTTTTATTTCTTATTCCGCCGTCTCTCTCTCTCTGTCTCTCACTATTATCTCACTACAACATCGTCCGCGTCCGAGCCTCCTTTGATAGCTCACTTCCCTTTTCTCTTTTTTTTTTTTCCCCGCCACCAGGAAAATCAATTTAATGTCTAATAGCTTCCTAATCACTGGTCATTAAAGCAAAGTTCTACCAGCCAAAACCTTCCAAACGTAAACCTTCCTTCCTTGCGCTCTCTCCTCTGGATGAACGTCATCCCTTCTACTCTACCACATGGCGACTTTCAATCTTTGCTCTTGTCCTAAACCCACCACCCGAACCCTTGTTTCCGCTCGTCCTTCGATTTAGAGCTCTAAACCATCTGGTCCTCCAGCCGGTCACAACGCGGATTTCCTCCAGCTCTTATTCACACCTGTTCGGATGAACAAAACCATATTAAAACCCTCAGGAACAACAACATCAGAAAACCTTGACTGTTACCCTTTCCGTCAGAGCGCGACCAACTACCGAAAAACCCGTAGACTCGGCAGCTGCCACAATGCGACGATACACGAGCGTATTCTGATAAAAGAACAAGCTGGAAGTTTAATATTTTTAGTGCCGGAGGACTGAGTAACATATTGTTCTAGCGTGAGTTAACTGCAAGCGTTAACCCTTTTACCGCGAACCGATGGAGAAAGAGGGAGAGCGAGAGAGAGAGCGAGAGGTGGGATTGTGTACAAGGCTGCGAGAGAAATAAAAGGTTTAAACAAACACTCGTGGTGAAAGAAAGGCCACGAAAGACAGCCCAGTGGTGTAACGGCCATTATGCCGGCTGAAAAGAACAAAGATGGGTGTGAAATGTATATGTGAAAAGAACACAGATTCTACTCAGGCACATACAAAAAAAAAAACGGAAAAAAAACCAAGGGCAGAATAAAGAAGGATAACAAAGAGCTAAAAAATATGTATTATATTACATACAGTATTAAATTTTATATATATATATATATATATATAAAAAAACAGGCAACGATTTATAAAACCACAATTGTAACAAAGAACAGAAATGTAATTAGTAACGAGTCAGTCGAAAAAGAAGGATAAAAAAATGAAAGAAACAGGAATGGGAGAATGAGACAGAAGATGGAGGGAAGGAAATGTAATGGAATCTAAGCTGGCGGTAGAAGGAGTCATCTTCCCCCGCCAAACATGTAATAAGCACACGTGTCGCAGATCCACATGTCTCAGCATGGAGCCTCAAATCATCACGCTACTTTAAAGGATGACTGACAACTTCAGATCCTTCCATAACACAGCCTTCCAGGAAGAGAGAAGAATCGAGCGAGAGGCACCCTTCCTGACAGGGAAACCTGTTACAGACGGCTGTTCGAGAAGTGAAAGGGCCTTTTCAATGGTAAAAATCTCACGAGACTGCCTCCCAGGGAAAAAGAGACATACGCCGGAAGATGAGGCCATCACAGACAGCCTTCCAGGAAGAGAGAGTCAGACTGTCATGAAGGAGATGGTCATGGAATGGCATCCGAGAAGAGGGAGCATTTTTGATTAGGAAAGCTACCAACGACTGCCACCACGGAAAAAGTGGGCCTTACGACAGCTGTCGCAAATGACCCTCATGTATGAAGACTGAAAGCCTTTCAATGAGGAAATCTGTCACAGACAGTTGCCTTCCGGGAAGAGAGACAGCTCTAGAGGAGCAAGACTATACCTTCCAGGAAAACAAGCCACTTCCCAAGAAGACCAGTTGCCTTCCAGGAAGAGGGACAGCTCTAGAGGAGCAAGACTATACCTTCCAGGAAAACAAGCCACTTCCCAAGAAGACCAGTTGCCTTCCAGGAAGAGGGACAGCTCTAGAGGAGCAAGACTATACCGTCCAGGAAAACAAGCCACTTCCCAAGAAGACCAGTTGCCTTCCAGGAAGAGGGACAGCTCTAGAGGAGCAAGACTATACCTTCCAGGAAAACAAGCCACCTCCCAAGAAGACCAGTTGCCTTCCAGGAAGAAAGATAGCTGTAGTTGAGCAAGACTTTACCTTCCAGGAAAACAAGCCACTTCCCAAGAAGACCAGTTGCCTTCCAGGAAGAAAGACAGCTCTAGAGGAGCAAGACTTTACCTTCCAGGAAAAGAAGCCACTTCCCAAAAAGACCAGTTGCCTTCCAGGAAGAAAGATAGCTGTAGTGGAGTAAGATTTTACCTTCCAGGAAAACAAGTCACTTCCCAAGAAGAGAGACAGAGCAGAATAGCTATAACTAGCCGTGCGGGACAAGAGGTAGCCTTCAAAGAAATGAGCAAGAATAAGGAATCGAAAGACTTCCTTCTTGAAAAAAGGAAGTCTTCAGGAAGAGGAAAACTATCTAGAGGAAAGAGAAGAGACAGCCTCCAAGTGAGTCATACTATCATTAAAGGATGGAGATGGCCATCCGAGAGAAATAGCTTCTCACATAGAAATACTATGTTGATGAGGAAATGGCGGGCCATATTACATTCTCTGCGCAAATGCACTTGCGCAACGCAATTTTTTTTGCGGGCATTGCCCAGCGTTATCGCGCAAAAATTAAGGTGATATTCAGATCCGAATGCATTTTCTCATCCGTCAAAAAATGACGTTAGTTAAAAAAACGCGCAAAACTAAGTGTAATACGTGGGCAGTAACGTTGCGCATGTAAATCAGTGCGCGGACTGTTTTTTTTTCACGGGATTCAGACAATCAGAATTAAGAACCTTAATTGACATCAATTCACCTTAATTGACTCACTGTCAAAATAAATCTGAGTATATATGCTGCAGCAATAAAAAAAATATGCACGAATTCACAATTTTATCGTTTGGGTATGTGTAGAATGTGTAACTGTACTTTGCTGTATTTTTTTTTTCGTGCTGGTGTTTTTCGTTTCGGCCAGAACGTTCAGATTTGCAGTTAACACCAGGTTTTCAAAGACGTTAAAATTATGAGCGCAAACGTCGTTCGTAAAACGTTGCGCATCGATTGTAATACCATCCGCTTAACGAATTTGCGCTCACAATGTTAAGTATAGGACGCGCACAGTTCATCACGCTCGCGCAAGTCCGTACGCGTTAAACGATAACGCGCATCATTTGCGCGAACGTTGAAATACGACGTTCTGCGCAAATGGTTTTGTCCTCGCGCAAATGCGCATTTGCGTGCGCGCAAAACCGATGCGCGAGGAATGTAATAGGGCCCGACCTGTTTTGCAGGAAGAGCGGTGTCTTTCCAGGAAATAGGTTGAAATAACAATGGTCTTATATGGAAATACACTTTTCCCCGATACAGGACATCCCTGAAGCTCTTCTGCACTATTTGCTCTTCTACGCAACTTGCACAGGGTGGGAACCGCAAATTGCCCGCCTCTACGGACTTATGCACTTTACTTAACGCAAGTTCCGAAGCGCCTGGGCAGAACGATGGATCGGAGCTGCGTGCATGCGCAGACACGACCCATAGGCTGCCTCTTTGAGATCGCTCGCTAGAGCGATTGTTCACAGAGAGCGTGATCTCGGCACTGACATCACAAGTGACCGATCTGGTGATCGGCAGCTGGGAAAGTCAAAAATCCTGACTGCTAGCGACGTTCGTGCTGGTGTTTTTCGTTTCGGCCAGAACGTTCAGATTTGCAGTTAACACCAGGTTTTCAAAGACGTTAAAATTATGAGCGCAAACGTCGTTCGTAAAACGTTGCGCATCGATTGTAATACCATCCGCTTAACGAATTTGCGCTCACAATGTTAAGTATAGGACGCGCACAGTTCATCACGCTCGCGCAAGTCCGTACGCGTTAAACGATAACGCGCATCATTTGCGCGAACGTTGAAATACGACGTTCTGCGCAAATGGTTTTGTCCTCGCGCAAATGCGCATTTGCGTGCGCGCAAAACCGATGCGCGAGGAATGTAATAGGGCCCGACCTGTTTTGCAGGAAGAGCGGTGTCTTTCCAGGAAATAGGTTGAAATAACAATGGTCTTATATGGGAAAATACACTTTTCCCCCGATACAGGACATCCCTGAAGCTCTTCTGCACTATTTGCTCTTCTACGCAACTTGCACAGGGTGGGAACCGCAAATTGCCCGCCTCTACGGACTTATGCACTTTACTTAACGCAAGTTCCGAAGCGCCTGGGCAGAACGATGGATCGGAGCTGCGTGCATGCGCAGACACGACCCATAGGCTGCCTCTTTGAGATCGCTCGCTAGAGCGATTGTTCACAGAGAGCGTGATCTCGGCACTGACATCACAAGTGACCGATCTGGTGATCGGCAGCTGGGAAAGTCAAAAATCCTGACTGCTAGCGACGTTGGGATGGGTGGAGGAAACTCTATCACTTCACCCAGCGATATCTCCAGGTTGGGGAAGCAGTGGGAGGAAGAAGAGGGGAAAATCCTCATGTCCTGAGTGTCCTTTAAAGGGAGAAACTGTTGCTCTTTAGAGGAAGAAACACGAGGCTGCTTCCCGAGAACAATCGTCCCCCCGATCCGGTAGACTGTCCTCCGTTCGAAGCCTCTGGTTTCCACCAGGGAAAAGAAAATCAACTAAGGAGATTCCGAGAGGCGAAATCGCTTCCCAGGGCTGTGCGCAGCTTTCAGCGCGTTAAAGAGAAGAATATAGATTAAATTGTAATTAGTCAGACACGTCTTACGGTGGCACCGGTCTCCAAAGAGCCACGAGATATTACCTAAGATAGCGCGTCCCCCCAGCGAGACAGACTGCCCTCAAATGACAGGGAGTAGTTTCCCATAATAAGTCACACAAGCGCTAGATTAATTGGTAATTAGCGAGAAAGCCAAATAATTAGCTCCAACGTTCGGTTGTTCTGTCTCTGAAGAATAAAAAGGTGTTTCAGGGATCCCAGCTGGGGTAAGATATGCCAACGCTCAGTGTATTAAATCTCCCCAAATAATGAGGGTTTTTGCTAAGTTACATTGGAATATATAATAATAATTTGAATACGTGGAGATACGGGGAGTTATTGGAAGGGATTTGTGTCGGGAGAGAAGGGTTTTTAGGGAAGGTTATATGGAGTAATAAGGGAGGTTATAGCTAGAGATTATATGGAGTAAAAAAGTGCTTATAGGTGCTTACACGGAGGTTATATGGAGTTATTATGATCCCCCTACACTTCTCTCTATGAGTAATATGGAATAAGAAGGTTATAGGGAGAGGTTTTGTGGGGTAATAGGAGGGGTTATAGGGAGAGGATTTGTTGAGTAATAGGAGAGGTTAGAGGGAGGTTATGTGGAGTAACGGGGTTATAGAGAGAGGATTTGTTGAGTAATAGGAGAGGTTAGAGGAGGTTATGTGGAGTAACGGGGTTATAGGGAGAGGATTTGTTGAGTAATAGGAGAGGTTAGAGGGAGGTTATGTGGAGTAACGGGGTTATAGGGAGAGGATTTGTTGAGTAATAGGAGAGGTTATAGGGAGGTTATGTGGAGTAACGGGGTTTTAGGGAGAGGATTTGTTGAGTAATAGGAGAGGTTATAGGGAGGTTATGTGGAGTAACGGGTTTTAGGGAGAGGATTTGTTGAGTAATAGGAGAGGTTAGAGGGAGGTTATGTGGAGTAACGGGTTTTAGGGAGAGGATTTGTTGAGTAATAGGAGGGGTTAGAGGGGTTATGTGGAGTAACGGGGTTATAGGGAGAGGATTTGTTGAGTAATAGGAGAGGTAAGAGGGTGGTTATGTGGAGTAACGGGGTTTTAGGGAGAGGATTTGTTGAGTAATAGGAGAGGTTAGAGGGAGGTTATGTGGAGTAACGGGGTTTTAGGGAGAGGATTTGTTGAGTAACAGGAGAGGTTATAGGGAGGTTATGTGGAGTAACGGGGTTATAGGGAGAGGATTTGTTGAGTAATAGGAGAGGTTATAGGGAGGTTATGCAGAGTAACGGGGTTTTAGGGAGAGGATTTGTTGAGTAATAGGAGAGGTTAGAGGGAGGTTATGTGGAGTAACGGGGTTATAGAGAGAGGATTTGTTGAGTAATAGGAGAGGTTAGAGGGAGGTTATGTGGAGTAACAGGGTTTTAGGGAGAGGATTTGTTGAGTAATAGGAGGGGTTATACGGAGGTTATGCGGAGTAACGGGGTTTTAGGGAGAGGATTTGTTGAGTAATAGGAGGGGTTATAGGGAGAGGATTTGTTGAGTAATAGGAGAGGTTAGAGGGAGATTATGTGGAGTAACGGGGTTTTAGGGAGAGGATTTGTTGAGTAATAGGAGGGGTTATAGGGAGAGGATTTGTTGAGTAATAGGAGAGGTTAGAGGGAGATTATGTGGAGTAACGGGGTTATAGGGAGAAGATTTGTTGAGTAATAGGAGAGGTTATGTGGAGTAACGGGGTTATAGGGAGAGGATTTGTTGAGTAATAGGAGAGGTTAGAGGAAGGTTATGTGGAGTAACGGGGTTATAGGGAGAAGGTTTGTTGAGTAATAGGAGAGGTTATAGGGAGGTTATGTGGAGTAACGGGGTTATAGGGAGAGGATTTGTTGAGTAATAGGAGAGGTTAGAGGAGGTTATGTGGAGTAACGGGGTTATAGGGAGAGGATTTGTTGAGTAATAGGAGAGGTTAGAGGAAGGTTTGTGGAGTAACGGGGTTATAGGGAGAAGATTTGTTGAGTAATAGGAGAGGTTATAGAGGAGGTTATGTGGAGTAACGGGGTTATAGGGAGAAGATTTGTTGAGTAATAGGAGAGGTTAGAGGAGGTTATGTGGAGTAACGGAGTTATAGGGAGAGGATTTGTTGAGTAATAGGAGAGGTTAGAAGGAGGTTATGTGGAGTAACGGGGGTTATAGGGAGAGGATTTGTTGAGTAATAGGAGAGGTTATAGGAGGTTATGTGGAGTAACGGGGTTATAGGGAGAGGATTTGTTGAGTAATAGGAGAGGTTAGAGGGAGGTTATGTGGAGTAACGGAGTTATAGGGAGAGGATTTGTTGAGTAATAGGAGAGGTTAGAGGAAGGTTATGTGGAGTAACGGGGTTATAGGGAGAAGATTTGTTGAGTAATAGGAGAGGTTAGAGGGAGGTTATGTGGAGTAACGGAGTTATAGGGAGAGGATTTGTTGAGTAATAGGAGAGGTTAGAAGGAGGTTATGTGGAGTAACGGGGTTATAGGGAGAGGATTTGTTGAGTAATAGGAGAGGTTATAGGGAGGTTATGTGGAGTAACGGGGTTATAGGGAGAGGATTTGTTGAGTAATAGGAGAGGTTAGAGGGAGGTTATGTGGAGTAACGGAGTTATAGGGAGAGGATTTGTTGAGTAATAGGAGAGGTTAGAGGAAGGTTATGTGGAGTAACGGAGTTATAGGGAGAGGATTTGTTGAGTAATAGGAGAGGTTAGAGGAAGGTTATGTGGAGTAACGGGGGTTATAGGGAGAGGATTTGTTGAGTAATAGGAGAGGTTATAGGGAGGTTATGTGGAGTAACGGGGTTATAGGGAGAGGATTTGTTGAGTAATAGGAGAGGTTATAGGGAGGTTATGTGGAGTAACGGGGTTATAGGGAGAGGATTTGTTGAGTAATAGGAGAGGTTGTGCGCAGAATAATAGAGTATTTATACAGGAAGAATTGAATAAAGCCACAGTTATAATGTTAATGCTGATAAATAATGGCATCATGGTTAATATGTCTGTACGATTGGAACCAAACATGGAACGTAACCCAAATCTATATCTGTATTGTGCTATATATTGATTTCCTGACATTTCTCGTATTCATTCACAGCTCCCTGCTAACTTATTCCTTTCACAAATTAAAGAATATAATTCTTTAGCGTCCCGGCATTAATCTCCCCGGTGTCTGTGACGCTCAGATATATGGAAGTCATGTCAATCCGCGCTGGACATTATAAATCCCTATTAGCGTATTCAGAGGGTGTCAGACGCGCCCGCAGCCTTTTCTTCCAGCATGGAGGAAGGTGAAGTCCAGCGTCATCTCTCCAGACCATCTGTCCTTTACCATTTAAATGACTTTTTTTTTTTTTGGCCCATTTACTTAATTGGGTGTAAGAATTTTCTATGAGGGCCTGCTGGGGCCAGACGTACGAAGGGCAGGCTAATATTAGCAATTAGTAATATTAGTAAAGACCCCATATTGTGGACAGGGTGAAATCAGCGCCACAAAGCATACTGCCAGCAGGGTTATTAGCGACGGCAAGGCGTCCCAATGAAGCCGCGTGTTATTACAGTTATGCCAAATATAAAGAACCATCAAAATACCTGATTTAAACAATGAGAGAGTGTCCCCCCCCCCCCCCGTTTACTTGGCACAATGGCAGACCTGTATTATTATTATTATTATTATTAATTATGTCGTCGTTGTTTCTGTAATTACAGACTTCATGAGATTCTCTGATTTAATATTACTTTATTATTTGATAGAATAGTAATAATATGGGGAGGGATAAATTGGCAACGTCATAATAACAATCCTGGCAGCAACAGATACAGAGTGTCTTCAGTGAACCATGAAGGACTGTTTATCTATCTGTAAGCTATGTGTCAACCTTTTATCTGTGTTATCTATAATCTATCTATCCATAGATCTATCCGTCTCTACTAGAGATATAATAAGTAGAGAAGGATGTAGATCGATCTGTTATAGATAGCAGAGACATGTGGATAGATGATAGATCTATTATAGATATAATAGAATAATAATGAGAGATGATAGAAGTTGATGGATAGATAGATAGATAGATAGATATGGGATAGATAGATAGATAGATAGATAGACAGACATATAGACTATAAATAATAATGAGAGATGGATAGAAGTAGATGGATAGATATTATTTATAGTCTATATGTCTATCTATCTATCCCATATCTATCTATCCCATATCTATCTATCTATCTATCCCATATCTATCTATCTATCCCATATCTATCTATCTATCTATCTATCATCTATCTATCTATCTATCTATCTATCTATCCCATATCTATCTCTGTATCTATCCCATATCTATCTCTGTATCTATCCCATATCTATCTCTGTATCTATCTATCTATCTATCCCATATCTATCTATCCCATATCTATCTATCCCATATCTATCTATCTATCTATCTATCCCATATCTATCTATCTATCCATCTATCTATTTATCCCATATCTATCTATCCCATATCTATCTATCTATCTAGAAACATAGAACATAGAAAAATGTCGGCAGATAAGAACCTTTCGGCCCATCTAGTCTGCCCAATTACATGGATACTTTACCTATATTTATCTTTTGTTTAGGATAGCCTTATGCCTATCCCATGCCTGCTTAAATTCAATTACTGTTTTGGCCTCTACCACTTCTACTGGAAGACTGTTCCATGTATCCACCACCCTCTCAGTAAAATAATGCTTCCTGATGTTACTTTTAAACCTTTGCCCCTCTAATCTAAGACTATGTCCTCTTGTTTTGCTACTTTGTTTCCTTTTAAATATACTCCCTTCCTCTACCTTGTGGATTCCCTTTACGTATTTAAATGTTTCTATCATATCTCCTCTGTCTCGTCTTTTTCCAAGCTATCCCATATCTATCTATCTATCTATCTATCTATCTATCTATCTATCTATCTATCTATCCCATATCTATCTATCTATCTATCTATCTCATATCTATCCCATATCTATCTATCTATCTATCTATCCCATATCTATCTATCTATCTATCCCATATCTATCTATCTATCTATCTCATATCTATCCCATATCTATCTATCTATCCCATATCTATCTATTTATCCCATATCTATCTATCCCATATCTATCTATCCCATATCTATCTATCTATCTATCTATCCCATATCTATCTATCTATCTCATATCTATCTATCTATCTATCTATCTATCTATCTATCTATCTATCTATCCCATATCTATCTATCTATCTATCTCATATCTATCTATCTATCTATCCCATATCTATCTATCTCTATTTATCCTATATCTATCTATCTATCTATCTATCTATCTATCTATCTCCCATATCTATCTATCTATCTCTATCTATCCATCTATCTATCCCATATCTATCTATCCCATATCTATCAATCTATCCCATATCTATCTATCTGTATCTATCTATCTATCTACATGTCTATCTATCTTTCTATCAATCAATCTATCTATCTATCGCATATCTATCTATCTATCCACATGTCTATCTATCTATCCACGTGTCTATCTATCTATCTATCTACATATCTATCAATCTATCTATCCCATATCTATCTATCTATATCTATCTATCTATCCATCTTTCTATCTATCTATCCCATATCTATCTATCTATCGCATATCTATCTATCTATCCACATGTCTATCTATCTATCCACGTGTCTATCTATCTATCTATCTATCCCATATCTATCTATCTGTATCTATCTATCTATCTACATGTCTATCTATCTTTCTATCAATCAATCTATCTATCTATCTATCGCATATCTATCTATCTATCCACATGTCTATCTATCTATCCACGTGTCTATCTATCTATCTATCTACATATCTATCAATCTATCTATCCCATATCTATCTATCCCATATCTATCTATCTATCTATCTATCCATATCTATCTATCTATCCACATATCTATCTATCTATCTATCTATCTATCCACATGTATATCTATCAATCTATCTATCCACATGTCTTTCTATCTATCTATCCCATATCTATCTATCTATCCCATATCTATCTATCTATCCCATATCTATCTATCTATCCCATATCTATCTATCTATCCCATATCTATCTATCTATCTATCTATCTATCTATCCACATGTATATCTATCAATCTATCTATCCACATGTCTTTCTATCTATCTATCCCATATCTATCTATCTATCTATCTATCCACATGTATATCTATCAATCTATCTATCCACATGTCTTTCTATCTATCTACTTCTATCCATCTCTCATTAGATAGATCGACTATAAATAATAATGAGAGATGGATAGAAGTAGATAGATAGACATTCAGGTCATGTCATTCACCTGTCCATCGCTGCGTTCAAGAATCAGGTGTTGGGGAAAAAAGCTTGCATGGATTTTTTGGGAAATACTTGAGATTTAAAAGCAGCTCTTGGCGCCAATTATAACATGGGATTTCCAAATAAATCTTTAGGGTGACGAGATGAAACGTAGTCTTATTTCTTTGTTCGCCTGTTTCTCTCATCCTTTCCCCTAGATGTCCCTCTCCCTTTATGGGTCTCATTGTCTTTTCCTCCTTTATGTTTATCATCACCCGTTCCCCTCGTTTATTAGGTAACTTCCACTCGCGTCCGTCCGTCTGTCTGTCCTTGGCTTTACACAACTTAAGAAGTCGATGTAAACGGCGGCATTTTAATTGAAACACATTAAAAGGGGGAGAAATGGTTAATTTATATGCAAATTAGCCCAGTTGGGTTTTACACTACTATATATTCTTATCATCATCATTTATATAGCGCCAACAGTTTCTCAAGCGCTGTACAATAAAGAATGAGGATATAAAGTAAAAAAATAACAAATTTAGCAACTATATACACACAAATTAGCTGGTAATGCAGATGCCAAATAGACAGAAAAAGGGGGGTTGGGGGGGACATAATACGACAATGCAGTGTTTATTTACCGCCAGAAATATTGAAATGTCCACATTCTACAAAGTCGGTGAAAACATGGGGTTTTGTTGTAAGAGTTGTGATTGCAAAACACACAAAAAAAATCTTTTAGGATTTGTTGTTTACAATAATTTCTTTATTTATAAAACAACGTACACAACAAATCCTATGAGCTCATGGAAATGACGTGTGTGTTGTGTGTGTGTGTGTGTGCGTGTGCATTAGGGATGTAATGCCATGATGAATCCGTGACGCTCAGGGGGACGCCAGCAGACAAACAGGGGCCTAAAGCAGGGTATCTGTGTATGTATCGATCGGCGATACATTTCTGTCCTGTCTCTGGTTTGACGCCTGCTTCCCAGTGACGCAAGCCGTTCCAGGTTTCGTTTGTAAAGTACGACCGTTGTACAGCGCTGCGGAAAATGTTGGTGCTTTAACCTGAGAAAAATTTTAAAATAATAAATGAAGAATGAATTTTTTTTAATCAAAATATCAAAATCAATAAACCCGGGGTCCTACAAAGTATCCGTCTCTTAGGGTATGGAGCTCTTTGATATTCAGGAGCCCCCCCCCTCCATTTCGCCCTTTATCACCCCCCCCCCCAACACACACACAGACACACACCAACCTTTCACCCTCCCCTGGGGCTCCCCCTCGCTGCCCCTGTGCAATTTGAGCGATGGGCGAAGCTGTCCGTCACTTGGCGTCTGGCAGGGGGACACAAGCTGGGAGCCTGGGACACAACGTGTCATTTACAGCATGGAGAACTGAAGAGGGGTCACAGGTCGAGAGATCTCCCCCCCCCACCCCAATACAGCATAACAAAGGAAGAACCATGGAGGGGGAGGAGAAATGTCAATAGATAACAACAAAACACAGGGGGACACAACAAACCAGAGACTGACAGGTGGAAATAGGTGTGTGTCAGCGAGGAACACGGATTTTATTCGTGGAACCTTTTAATATAACCTATGGATTGTACAGTTGTTTGAGCGGAGCCTTCTTCGCCCCTCGTTTCTATTTAACCAGACGCCATCAAATCTTCCCCCAGTCTAAAGTCACTCGAGAGATCTCTATTAACACACCTCAATACAGAATGCACCTGTAAACATGTAACACAGTGACTATATACAGAATGCACCTGTAAACATGAAACACAGTGACTATATACAGAATGCACCTGTAAACATGTAACACAGTGACTATATACAGAATGCACCTGTAAACATGAAACACAGTGACTATATACAGAATGCACCTGTAAACATGAAACACAGTGACTATATACAGAATGCACCTGTAAACATGTAACAGTGACTATATACAGAATGCACCTGTAAACATGTAACATAGTGACTATATACAGAATGCACCTGTAGACATGTAACATAGTGACTATATACAGAATGCACCTGTAAACATGTAACACAGTGACTATATACAGAATGCACCTGTAGACATGTAACATAGTGACTATATACAGCATGCACCTGTACACATGTAACACAGTGACTATATACAGAATGCACCTGTAAACATGTAACACAGTGACTATATACAGAATGCACCTGTAAACATGTAACACAGTGACTATATACAGAATGCACCTGTACACATGTAACACAGTGACTATATACAGAATGCACCTGTAAACATGTAACCGTGTCTATATACAGAATGTACCTGTAAACATGTAACACAGTGACTATATACAGAATGCACCTGTACACATGTAACACAGTGACTATATACAGAATGCACCTGTAAACATGTAACCGTGTCTATATACAGAATGCACCTGTAAACATGTAACATAGTGACTATATACAGAATGCACCTGTACACATGTAACCGTGACTATATACAGAATGCACCTGTACACATGTAACCGTGACTATATACAGAATGCACCTGTAAACATGTAACACAGTGACTATATATAGAATGCGCCTGTAAATATGTAACAGTGACTGTATACATAATGCACCTGTAAACGTGTAACATAGTGACTATATACAGAATGCACCTGTAAACATGTAACAGTGACTATATACAGAATGAACCTGTAAACATGTAACATAGTGACTATATACAGAATGCACCTGTAAACATGTAACCATGACTATATACAGAATGCACCTGTAAACATGTAACATAGTGACTATATACAGAATGCACCTGTAAACGTGTAACACAGTGACTTTATACAGAATGCACCTGTAAACATGTAACATAGTGACTATATACAGAATGCGCATGTAAACATGTAACATAGTGACTATATACAGAATGCACCTGTAAACATGGGGCTCCTCCATATATTCAGGGTGTGTGGGTGTCTTTTAAGGGGTTCCTCCATATATTCAGGGTGTGTGGGTGTCTTTATAGGGGCTCCTCCATATATTCAGGGTGTGCAGGGGTCTTTTTAGGGGGTTCCTCCATATATTCAGGGTGTGTCAGTGTCTTTTTAGAGGCGCCTCCATATATTCAGGGTGTGCGGGTGTCTTTTTTAGGGGCTCCTCCATATATTCAGGGTGTGTGGGTGTCTTTAGGGGCTCCTCCATATATTCAGGGTGTGTGGGTGTCTTTTATGGGGCTCCTCCATATATTCAGGGTGTGTGGGTGTCTTTTATGGGGCGCCTCCATATATTCAGGGTGTGTGAGTGTCTTTTTAGGGGCTCCTCCATATAATTAGGGTGTGTGGGTGTGTTTTTAGGGGCTCCTCCATATATTCAGGGTGTGTGGTGTCTTTATTGGGCTCCTCCATATATTCAGGGTGTGCAGGGCTCTTTTTAGGGGGTTCCTCTATATATTCGGGGTGTGCGGGTGTCTTTTTAGGGGCTCCTCCATATATTCAGGGAGTGTGGGTGTCTTTTTAGGGGCTCCTCATTTATTCAGCGTGTGTGGGTGTCTTTTTAGAGGCTCCTCCATATATTCAGGGTGTGCGGGTGTCTTTTTAGGGGCTCCTACATATATTCAGGGTGTGCAGGGGTCTTTTTAGGGGGTTACTCCATATATTCAGGGTGTGTGGGTATTTTTAGGGGCTCCTCCATATATTTAGTGTGTGCGGGTGTATTTTTAGGGGCTCCTCCCTATATTCAGGGTGTGCAGGTGTCTTTTTATGTGTCCCTCCATATATTTAGGGTAAGCGGGTGTCGTTTTAGGGGCACCTCCATATATTCAGGGGTGTGTGGGTGTCTTTTTAGGGGTACCTCCATATATTCGGGGTGTGTGGGTGTGTAAAAGAGCTGCAAAGCAATAAAACTCCCGGCAATGAGAAACATTGTGTTAATTGTTGCTGTGAATCGCTGGGTGTAATTAAGATACTTTGCCTTGCTCTAAATTACATTTTTATTCACATCGACGGCCTCTGAAAGGTTGTGACACTTTTTAGAAATACTGGAATCAATTATGGAGAATTGAAAAAAAAAAATCGCATATTTTAAGCCAAAACAGCTAAATTTTAAATTGAGCGGGGGGGGGGGGGTGAAAAATCCCCATTGCAACCTATTTTCTAGTGTTTACATTTAATCCAGGAATTAGTAGTTTTCAGCATTTTTTCCGGTTTAAATAATAAAAGCGATAATGTCCCCTATGTCATTATATGCATGTTCTGTGCGGGATAGATCCCTACACAACGCTAAGCGCGGATTCTGCTCGCTATCACAGAGATATAAATCGCTCGGCTGGCTTTTTAAACATCATGTAACAGATATGGGAGTTATAAAAGTAGAGAGCGAGTCCAAATGAGGACCGGCGGGATTTACAGAGTCCATGCTCATTGGTCAGGCTGCATTGGTTACTGCGCACGGGTATATAGATTTTCACAAATATGATGTAACAGATATATATGGCTACAACTCACAGCAATATATATCACTCTGTACTTTAGCACGGATATATATATACAGCTTTATATTTTATAGGTGTGATATACTAATGCATAACCTCCAAGTGTCCCCAATTAAGAGGGACAATGCCAATCTGGGCCCACATCCTAATGACTCTACTTAGGGGGCACTTCTATATAGTCAGGTGTACAGGTGTCTCTTTAGGGTCTCCTCCAAATATTTGGAGTGTGTGGTTGTCTTTTTATGTCTCCTCCATATATGCAGGTGTGTAGTAGGTATCGTTTTAGGGGCTCCTCCATATATTTGGGGGTGTGTATGTGTTTCCATGTATTTGGGGCGTGGGTGTCTTTTTTAGGGGTTACTCCATATATTTGGTGTGTGTACATGTCATTTTATGGGCACCTCTATATATTTAGGGTGTGCAGGTGTCTTTTTAGGGGCTCCTCCACATATTCAGGGTGTGCGGGTGTCTTTTTAGGGGCTCCTCCATATATTCAGGGTGTGCGGGTGTCTTTTTAGGGGCTCCTCCACATATTTAGGGTGAGTGCCTTTTTAGGGGCTCCTCCATATATTCAGGGTGCGCGGGTGACCTATTAGGGGCTCCTCCATATATTCAGGGTGTTTTGGTGTCTTTTTAGGGGCTCCTCCATATATTGAGGGTGTTTTGGTGTCTTTTTAGGGGCTCCTCCATATATTCAGGGTTTGCAGGTGTCTTTTTAGGGGCTCCTCCATATATTCAGGGTGTGTGGGTGTCTTTTTAGGGGCTCCTCCATATATTCAGGGTGTGCGGGTGTCTCTTTAGGGGTTCGTCCATATATTCAGGGTGTACGGGTGCCTTTTTAGGGGCTCCTCCATATATTCAGGGTGTGCGGGTGTCTCTTTAGGGGTTCGTCCATATATTCAGGGTGTACGGGTGCCTTTTTAGGGGCTCCTCCATATATTCAGGGTGTGTGGTTGTCTTATTAGGGGCTCCTCCATATATTCAGGTGTGCGGGTGTCTCTTTAGGGGTTCGTCCATATATTCAGGGTGTACGGGTGCCTTTTTAGGGGCTCCTCCATATATTCAGGGTGTGCGGGTGTCTCTTTAGGGGTTCGTCCATATATTCAGGGTGTACGGGTGCCTTTTTAGGGGCTCCTCCATATATTCAGGGTGTGTGGGTGTCTTATTAGGGGCTCCTCCATATATTCAGGGTGTGCGGGTGACCTATTAGGGGTTTGTCCATATATACAGGGTGTGTTGTTGCCTTTTTAGGGGCTCCTCCATGTATTCAGGGTGTGCAGGTGTCTTATTAGGGGCTCCTCCATATATTCAGGGTGTGCAGGTGTCTTTTTAGGGGCTTCTCCATATATTCAGGGTGTGTGGGTGTCTTATTAGGGGCTCCTCCATATATTCAGGGTGTGCAGGTGTCTTTTTAGGGGCTCCTCTATATATTCAGGGTGTGCAGGTGTCTTTTTAGGGGCTCCTCCATATATTCAGGGTGTGCGGGTGTCTTTAGGGGTTCTTCCACATATTCAGGGTGTGAAGGTGTCTTTTTAGGGGCTCCTTCCTATATTCAGGGTGTGCGGGTGTCTTTTTAGGGGCTCCTCCATATATTCAGGGTGTGCGGGTGTCTTTTTAGGGGCTCCTCCCTATATTCAGGGTGTGCAGGTGTCTTTTTAGGGGCTCCTCCCTATATTGAGGGTGTGCGGGTGTCTTTTTAGGGGCTCCTCCATATATTCAGGGTGTGCGGGTGTCATTTTAGGGGTTCGTCCATATATTCAGGGTGTGCGGGTGTCTTTTTAGGGGTTCTTCCACATATTCAGGGTGTGAAGGTGTCTTTTTAGGGGCTCCTTCCTATATTCAGGGTGTGCGGGTGTCTTTTTAGGGGCTCCTCCATATATTCAGGGTGTGCGGGTGTCTTTTTAGGGGCTCCTCCCTATATTCAGGGTGTGCGGGTGTCTTTTTAGGGGCTCCTTCATATATTCAGGATGTACAAACAAGTCGTAAAAGCATAAAATGTGTCTTTAGAATATAACAGCCTAAAATTACCTCAACTGTGGCCCGGCCTACAGTGAGAGTCGGTAAAATGCCTTTTTCTCTCTTTCGGAGACTTTGATATGGGGATGTGTGAGGCAGTATGTAGACTCATGATACGGTTCAGGGATATGCCTGAGAGTGATAGGAGTTAAATTCTTAGGCTGGTGCCATGGCTGTGGGTGGCCAGCTTGTCCTCAGCTCCCTCGTGGCCGTTGCTGCCACTGTTATTTTGTTAATATGCCCCTCTCCTGTTACCGATATGCTGAGTAGACAGCCTGGATTTGCTCTCGCCAGCATCTCTCTATCGGCATATTCATGAGGGAACATAGACAGGATAATAACGAGAGCCACAGCCTGGCAGATCGAGAAACGCGACCCAACGAAAGCCACGCACGCAGCATGTGAGCAAACTCCTGTAACAGTGTGTATGCGTGTGTCTTTTTATATGAGTATGTTGGTGGCATTTCTGGAATGGCAGATGACACACAATCTCTGGGACTCTGTGTGCTGCGGAATAAACATTGAATAAAAATATTCTTAAATAAAAAAAAGGTGATCTAAACCAGTGTAAATGATGCACATACACTGCTCTGATACATACATTGATGGATGGGCAGAAAGAATGATAGACAGACAGATAGAATGAAAGACAGGAGGAGAGATTGAATGAAAGAACATGAGAACGAGACAGAACGAGATGGAAAGAAAGAAGGAGACAGAAGAAGAGAACAAGAACAAGTGAATAAAATAGGAGATACAGAATGAGGGAGAATGAGCGAACAAGAAAGAACCAGATAGAAGGAGAGATAGATAGATAGATGGAAAGAAAAAGAGAAGGAAACAGAACAAGAGAACGAGAACAAGTGAATGAGATAGGAGAGACAGAATGAGGGAGAATGAGAGAACAAGAAAGAATAAAATAGAACACGAGAACCAGATAGAAGGAGAGATATAACAAACTAATGAGATAGAACGAGAAAACAATTTAGAACTAGAGAACCAGACAGAAGAAGATATAGATAGAACAAGTGAACATGGTGTCAAAAGCGGATGAGAGAGAAAAAGAGAACGGGAGAGAGGATGAGATTGAGAGATAAAAGGAGGCATAAAAACCACTAGAAAGATAAAATGAGGTAGATAGATAGATAGAAGGAGAAACAGAACAAGACACAGACAGATTGAGAAAATGAGATAGAGTGAGAGAGCGAGATAAAATGAGAGACCTAGAATGAGGGAGTGATAGATAACTAGGTAGAATAAGAAACAGACAGAATGAAAGAAAGAGAGAAATAAAATGAGAGAGGGAAGAGAGACAATGAGAGATATGAAATGAAAGAGACACAAAAATGAGAGCGATAGATAACATGAGAGAAAAGGAGAGACAGAAAATGAGAGATAACATGAGAGAAAATGAGAGATAACATGAGAGAAAATGAGAGATAACATGAGAGAAAAGGAGAGATAACATGAGAGAAAGGGAGAGAGAAAAGGAGAGATAACATGAGAGAAAGGGAGAGAGAAAAGGAGAGAGAAAATGAGAGATAACATGAGAGAAAAGGAGAGATAACATGAGAGAAAGGGAGAGAGAAAACGAGAGATAACATGAGAGAAAAGGAGAGATAACATGAGAGAAAAGGAGAGATAACATGAGAGAAAAGGAGAGAGAAAATGAGAGATAACATGAGAGAAAAGGAGAGAGAAAATGAGAGATAACATGAGAGAAAACGAGAGACAGAAAATGAGAGATAACATGAGAGAAAAGGAGAGAGAAAATGAGAGATAACATGAGAGAAAAGGAGAGACAGAAAATGAGAGATAACATGAGAGAAAAGGAGAGACAGAATACGAGAGATAACATGAGAGAAAAGGAGAGAGAAAACGAGAGATAACATGAGAGAAAAGGAGAGAGAAAACGAGAGATAACATGAGAGAAAAGGAGAGAGAAAACGAGAGAAAAGGAGAGAGAAAACGAGAGATAACATGAGAGAAAACGAGAGACAGAAAATGAGAGATAACATGAGAGAAAAGGAGAGAGAAAATGAGAGATAACATGAGAGAAAAGGAGAGACAGAAAATGAGAGATAACATGAGAGAAAAGGAGAGACAGAATACGAGAGATAACATGAGAGAAAAGGAGAGAGAAAACGAGAGATAACATGAGAGAAAAGGAGAGAGAAAACGAGAGATAACATGAGAGAAAAGGAGAGAGAAAACGAGAGATAACATGAGAGAAAAGGAGAGACAGAAAATGAGAGATAACATGAGAAAAGGAGAGACAGAAAATGAGAGATAACATGAGAGAAAAGGAGAGACAGAAAATGAGAGATAACATGAGAGAAAAGGAGAGACAGAAAATGAGAGATAACATGAGAGAAAAGGAGAGACAGAAAACGAGAGATAACATGAGAGAAAAGGAGAGACCGAAAAAACGAGAGATAACATGAGAGAAAAGGAGAGACAGAAAATGAGAGATAACATGAGAGAAAAGGAGAGAGAGAAAATGAGAGATAACATGAGAGAAAAGGAGAGACAGAAAATGAGAGATAACATGAGAGAAAAGGAGAGACAGAATACGAGAGATAACATGAGAGAAAAGGAGAGAGAAAACGAGAGATAACATGAGAGAAAAGGAGAGAGAAAACGAGAGATAACATGAGAGAAAAGGAGAGAGAAAACGAGAGATAACATGAGAGAAAAGGAGAGACAGAAAATGAGAGATAACATGAGAAAAGGAGAGACAGAAAATGAGAGATACATTGAGAGAAAAGGAGAGACAGAAAATGAGAGATAACATGAGAGAAAAGGAGAGACAGAAAATGAGAGATAACATGAGAGAAAAGGAAGACAGACGAGAGATAAAATGAGAGAAAAGGAGAGACCGAAAAAACGAGAGATAACATGAGAGAAAAGGAGAGACAGAAAATGAGAGATAACATGAGAGAAAAGGAGAGAGAGAAAATGAGAGATTAACATGAGAGAAAAGGAGAGACCGAAAAAACGAGAGATAACATGAGAGAAAAGGAGAGAGAGAAAATGAGAGATAACATGAGAGAAAAGGAGAGACCGAAAAAACGAGAGATAACATGAGAGAAAAGGAGAGAGAGAAAATGAGAGATAACATGAGAGAAAAGGAGAGAGAGAAAATGACAGATAACATGAGAGAAAAGGAGAGAGAAAAGGAGAGATAACATGAGAGAAAGGAGAGAGAAAACGAGAGATAACATGAGAGAAAAGGAGAGAGAGAAAATGAGAGATAACATGAGAGAAAAGGAGAGAGGAAAATGAGAGATAACATGAGAGAAAAGGAGAGAGAAAACGAGAGATAACATGAGAGAAAAGGAGAGAGGAAAAAGAGATAACATGAGAGAAAAGGAGAGAGAAAATGAGAGATAACATGAGAGAAAAGGAGAGACAGAAAATGAGAGATAATATGAGAGAAAAGGAGAGAGAGAATGAGAGATAACATGAAGAGAAAAGGAGAGACAGAAAAAATGAGAGATAACATGAGAGAAAAGGAGAGACAGAAAAAATGAGAGATAACATGAGAGAAAACGAGAGAGAAAACGAGAGATAACATGAGAGAAAAGGAGAGAGAAAACGAGAGATAACATGAGAGAAAAGGAGACAGAAAAAATGAGAGATAACATGAGAGAAAAGGAGAGAGAGAAAATGAGAGATAACATGAGAGAAAAGGAGAGAGAGAAAATGAGAGATAACATGAGAGAAAAGGAGAGAGAAAACGAGAGATAACATGAGAGAAAAGGAGAGAGAAAACGAGAGATAACATGAGAGAAAAGGAGAGAGAAAATGAGAGATAACATGAGAGAAAAGGAGAGACAGAAAATGAGAGATAATATGAGAGAAAAGGAGAGAGAGAAAATGAGAGATAACATGAGAGAAAAGGAGAGACAGAAAAAATGAGAGATAACATGAGAGAAAAGGAGAGAGAAAACGAGAGATAACATGAGAGAAAACGAGAGAGAAAACGAGAGATAACATGAGAGAAAAGGAGAGAGAAAACGAGAGATAACATGAGAGAAAAGGAGACAGAAAAAATGAGAGATAACATGAGAGAAAAGGAGAGAGAAAACGAGAGATAACATGAGAGAAAAGGAGAGCCAGAAAATGAGAGATAACATGAGAGAAAAGGAGAGACAGAAAATGAGAGATAACATGAGAGAAAAGGAGAGAGAAAACGAGAGAAACACATGAGAGAAAAGGAGAGATAAAATGAGAGAAAAAACAGAGAGAGAAAACCATGAGACAGAAAAAATAATAACATGAGAGAAAAGGAGAGACAGAAAACGAGAGATAACATGAGAGAAAAGGAGAGACAGAAAAACGAGAGATAACATGAGAGAAAAGGAGAGAGAAAACGAGAGATAACATGAGAGAAAAGGAGAGACAGAAAACGAGAGATAACATGAGAGAAAAGGAGAGACAGAAAACGAGAGATAACATGAGAGAAAAGGAGAGACAGAAAACGAGAGATAACATGAGAGAAAAGGAGAGAGAAAACGAGAGATAACATGAGAGAAAAGGAGATATAACATGAGAGACAGAGAAAATGAGAGATAAAATGAGAGACAAAGAAAAAAATAGAGTGGGCGATAGAGTGAGAAAGAGAAAGCTAGAAGTTGATATAGAAAGATATGGGATAGATAAATAGAAGGTGATATAGATAGAAATGGGATAGACAGATAGATGGATAGATAGATAGATATGAGATAGATATGAGATAGATATAGATAGATATGGGATAGATAGATAGATAGATAGATAGATAGATAGATAGATAGAGGATAGATATTAGATAGATAGATAGATAGATAGATAGATAGATAGATAGATAGATAGATAGATAGATAGATAGATAGATAGAGGATAGATATTAGATAGATAGATAGATAGATATGGGATAGATAGATAGATAGATATGGGATAGATAGATATGGGATAGATAGATATGGGATAGATAGATATTGGATAGATAGATAGATATTAGATAGATAGATAGATAGATAGATAGATAGATAGATATGGGATAGATAGATAGATAGATATTGGATAGATAGATAGATAGATAGATAGATAGAAGGTGATATAGATATTTCTTTGCAGTACTTTGCTATATAATACTCCACACAGCGGGAATGTGAGCTGTTAGATTAACCACCAAGAGACCAACAAATGACAAGAAAAGCAAGTAATGGGGTCAGCAACAAAAGTGACCAACCAGCAAGGGGATGAACAGGCGAAGGTATAATAACCTACACGATCAATAATTAATAAGGCCAAACAAGTACAAAGGAACGGTGCGTATCATGTCACAGATACAGGGGTGCTGTCTTCATGGTGGCAGAGATGTATTAATAATGTTTCATTGTATCTCTATGGACTTTTCTCTGCAGGTTCTAACTTAACCGACAATTATATATTACATTTATATGTTGTTTTTTTTGTGTCTCACACATGCATAGGAATTAATCGGGAATGGAGAGCTTCCATTGTCCGCGATGCATGTTAAACGGCAGGAGGTCAGGGCAAGTCGCCCTGCTGACTCCGACCGCTGGAGTCCGTCGCTGTTCTCCACATCTACAGATGCAGATGAGAAGCGTCAGTGTGGGGCAGTGATGGCTGGCCTTGACAGCCAAAATGATGCATCCTGATGTTAAAGAAAGCCTTAAGGCATTACGAAGGAAACATGATGGACCACGTAACGTTGAAAAATCGGAGGTGCCATGGTTAGCCATCGCTGATCTAGGAAAAATATCAGCCTGCACATGGATCCTACCAGCAAATTTCCTGGCCATTATACAAACGCAAGTGTTGCTTTTAAACACTGGTCAGTCACGTGTCCAATATCCGTTCAAGGCAAGGTATCAATTATGTACCCCCCCTCTCATCACCCATATAGCCTTTAAGTCCGGGGACAGGGATCAGCAGTCTGGACCCTCCAGATGTTTCGGAACTACATTTCCCATGAAGCTCCACCAACCAAGTGAGTACCTGAGCATCACAGAAGATGTAGTTCTGAAACGGGGATCTCAAACTCCAGCCCCTCAGATGTTTAGTGCCTACAATTCCCAGAATTCTTTGAATGCAATATATGGCAAGAGAACAATGGAGTTCAGAAGCATCTGGGGGGGGAGTTGCTGCCCCCTGTCAAGGAACACATGATATACAGTTGGTGTTCTTTCTATGAACAGGCAATCGTCTGGACCCTAAACCAGAAGAAACTCTTCCGCATGAGTTATATTAGTCGATTCTGTAGCTTGTCGTCATTGAAAGTCGACTAAATTCGTTATGATGGAGGAGATGCACCAACTTGGCTTCAACTTTGAAGCGTTTGGCGAGCCAACCCCTCACGTCAGCATGAACACCGAGAGGCTTGGACCATGCCGATACGCATGAAACACAGTCTCCTCAAAGTAGACTTTACAGATCTATAAATAAAGAGGAAATATCCTCTTTATTTAGAATTGAGAGCTACAACGAGAGTAATGTGAAACGCGTAGGCTCCTCCACATCAGATGAAGGCATCTAGGAACAAGATTGTGCTGCTGTCACTGGTCGTTAAATGGATAAAACCAACAAGGAAACAGTGAACAGAGTGTCACTGCAAACTAAACAACAGTAAAAAGACGAGGTCGATTAAAAGAATGAGCAAAACCAAGAAAAAAAACATCACGACTGCATTATTGTCACGAAGGGACGAAGATACTGTGCTTTACTACAATACAACACATGCAATAAGTATAAAAACTCTACGGTGTAATGAAAAATGCGAAAATAGAAGTGATAAAACTACAAATACACTGACTCCTGGTCAGTCCCTCTGAGCATGCAGCTATCGGCTCGTGGGATAGAAAAGATGAAAAGGACACATCTCCAAACACACACCCACCAATGTACTCACACAAAATACAGGCAGATACCTTTGGCACGCTGACACGTTGCAGAGTGTCACCCCTTCATAAAGACACGCGTTGTTCTTTCTCACCCTTGCATTTGCACCCACACAATAATCCATACACATGCACCTCTGCATTCATGTACACATTGTCAGGTCACACAAATACACTCCTACATTCACATATACCCATCACTCAAGAAATCTGCATGCGCATTGCTTAAGTCAGGTTAATTTCTGCACTTGAGGGGCCTTGTGTTTGAGCATCACCTCAGGCCTCAAAAACACTATGGCCGCCTCTGAGAACAACACGAATAAAGAGAGGTGTCTGCAACAGAGCTACACTGACCGTTACCATTCCACCTTTTTTTGTAGGTTCAACGAGAGAACAAAACCGCATCAAGCTATATCAAGAACAAGTCTGTTTTTATAGAGGAGGGCAATGTGGCCTGGCCACCGATTAGTAAACCACTAAATCACAGGACCAGCAATCGACAGTTCTACCAAAACCGACAGGGTATTAATCACACACAAAACCACGAGAAAGAAGCAAAGCTGTACAAAGTACAATCAAAACAGAAGCGGAAAACTGCAAGTCCAATACATAAATGAAACGTATCGCGAACGGGACAAATTGCTTTGCTATTCATTTTTTTTCCTTTATTTTTTTTTGTTTGTTCCATAAATCTTAGTAGATTCATTAAGTTTTTTTGGAATTATTGTCAAAATCTAAGTTGTCTCCATTCACAGCTAGAACGCTAAAAGAAGTTGGCAGCTGCCACCTATTGAGCGCCATGTGTCACCAGCTGGAAATACAACAGCTCAACAGCGGAGACCAACAGGTCTATTCACTAAAGGTGAAACTCAGGAGAATAGGCAGGAGAAGTGAAAATTCTAAGTCAAAATAGCCAAACCAGAAGCATTCTCCCATTTATCTCACTTTCCAAATCGCCTATTTGGTCTAGATTTTTCTCTTCTCCTGCCAATTCTCCTGAGTTTCACCTTTTAGTGAATAGGCCTGCAAGAAATGCACTCCTGATATTTCTCTAGAATTGCAAAGACCCAAACCTTCAATCGATGTTCAAGTCGGCATCAAAGTAAGAACTTGGCAGTTGAAGCCATCATTGACATCCTTGAGGGTCCACCTAGTTACACTGGATTTATTCTACACTAGTATAGACACAGGAAATGGTGCACTAAATCAAACATAGGGGTTATCAACATGAGTAAGGGTGGACCAATACCAGACATCACGACAAACGAGGAGTGGAGGAACGGGCACACAGGGGCCTCTTCAAACTGGTTTATTAGGATAAGACAAGCAACGTTTCAGCTCAAGACACGAAAGGCTCGGGCTGAGCCGAAACGTCACTTCTCTTGTCCTGTAATAAACCTTTTTATGTCCCCTTTCCTCCATTTTTCATTTGTTCCGCCACTAGTAACAGGTGATCCAAGACCAACCAATCCAGCCAAAAACAAAACAAGAACCCACTTTCAACCACCATGTCCCCAACCAGCAGCTGCCTCCATCCATATCTTACAAGATACCTACAGCCAAAAAGTAGGGCCCAGTAAAGTCCTTGGCAGCATCGGAAGAATCCCATAAGTTACATCTCACCCAACGACTCTATTTTTTTAGAGGTTATAAGTAGAGATGTGCATTCTTTTTGAAAAAATTTGGAACGAAATTTGATAATTCGTAGTTCGGAAGTACTTCCGAATAGCGAATCGATATGAATTTGAAACTAAACGAAACGGTATATATAATGAATTTATTTTCGGTTTAAACTGTCATCATCATAAAAGAAAAATTTGAATAATTGATATCAACTATCGAATTTGAAATTAACCATCAAATTGATATCAACTATCGAATTGATCTTAACTTAAAATACGAGTAATCGTCAGCAAAGGACTTTATGAAACAAATGAATTTTGTTTCACTGTTTAATTTGACTCAAATACTAAATCTGTGACAGCTTAAAATTTAACCCTAGCTTTTCTTTTAACAGCAAAATTTGATTAATTGGGGTTTTATTTAGTGATCCAAAATTCGAATTAATATCAACTATCGAATTGATATGCAAAATTCGAATCGATTCGAAATTTCAAATCGATACGAAACGAAATTAGTTACGAAATCCCGAAAACTAAATTATTTAAAAAGATAATGAAACAAAACTAAACAAAACAAATTTTTCAGCCATGCACATCCCTAGTTATAAGCCATGTTATGGGCACGTTCACAAAGACATCACTCATTGAGTTGGAAAGAAGGAGATCCCTCTTTGCCATAGGGCTTTGTCAGAAATCAATGCACAGGTGGCACGTCAGGTAACCAGGAACACACAGCGTGGTATCAACAAAAGAACCATTTGGGGCAATCGGACATTCCATTGGTTTCCAAGGAGATCCCGTTACGTCTTACTTTAAGAACTTTGTCCTATGATTGCTCCTTATACATACCCTGCATGGCACCTGATGAAGAGACGAACTGCTAGTGGTGTTACAGGAGGACAGACGATGAACGTTCAACCACGGTGTCGCTGCCTGTTGATTCCTGTGCTCTGCCTGTGAAGGCTCCTGGCTCTCCAACATGATTGCGTCTCCCTTGAACAGTACCTTGCTATTGTTAACACATTCCCATGTCAAACAGACAGCATTCCCTCTCGCTCTCTCTCTTCCCTCCACACTCTCCACTTTTCCTGTCATTATTTTACCCCTCCTTTTCCTGACACCTTACCTTCTTCCCCTGCTATTTGTTCCTCCGATGGCACAGATTCCCCATCCCGTGCTCCCTTAGACAGCTCTGCGACTGAACGCCTTGCATATGACATCATATATAATACAATGCAAAACATGCAGTAAACTTTGCAACATATATAATATCAGGCAAATATGTCTAATAGTGCACACCCAAAATATTAGGGTTGTATTTTGTTTTCTTTATTTCTTTGGTATCTGAACATTTGCCCCTGTTTTTTAAATAATTTTTAAACTCATTTAATAGAATTATGTGCTTTAATTTCAGTGTCCGTCACGAAAAAGTTAAAAGGGCTGCCTACAATTTGTCCGAGACAGAAGAGGTATTATTTATAAATTATCATTAATTTAACGAAGTCGGGAGCTCGTTTACGTTGCCTTTAATTACCAGTAAGCACGTGTACCTCTGTTCTTAATAACTATGGATTCGGTGTGGAGTCAAGGATTGGGTGACAGGAGAACAGAGCTGAGGGCATTCGTGACACAACGTATTCACACATAAGCAGCGGAGAACATCCCAATGCAATCCTGAGGATGTCTGGTTTCCTACTGAGCCAATGCGAGGACACCTATTCCCATAGGATTTCATGGCTGTGATTCCCTTTGAACAGAAATGAAAAGACCCTGATAAAAACAGGACCTTTCTAAAATAAATATGTCACTCGCTCATAAAAATGGTGAGAATGGCCATAAAAAAAATGTCAGTTCCCCTACTGGATAATATTTTTAATGGGTTATTCAGAGGGAGGCGATCTGGCCCCGAAATGTCACCGAACAGGGAATTTCCCCGTACAGTGACATTTCGGGGCCATTCAGCTATTCAGAGAACAGGCAGTTTGCCAAATTTTGTGAACTGCCACCCAGTACGGTACCTGTTCGACGGCAGTGAAATCCCCCATAGAGAAGCAATGGTTAATCTATTCAGAGACACCGAACAGCAGTGAAAAGTTGCTGAAGTGCCCTGCTGTTCAGTGGTTTCATTCGGCAGGTTTATTCAAGCGAATCCCATAGGCTTCGATGCTAAAAAATATTTCCAGTTTGGAACCAATATCTAATAAACCATTTATTATTTTAATCTGCAGCAAAAAGTCTCTTTATTTATAGATTTTTTAGGATCTTTTAGGCATTTTTCAGGATTTTTTCGGCAATTTTTTTCCCTTTATTTTTTAAAAAAAAGCTGTAGTTCATTTTTCTGTAACAGACCTTTTTATTATCATTCATTGGATATTATCTGTAAATTCCAGGCATTGTAGTTCAGCATTTTTTTTGCAAACAGCGTTTCAATTTTGACACTTTCGATCGTATTGTTTTTTTTTACCCCGTTCGTCAACTTGTTGGCTTTTTCCGGCGGCTGGTCTGCGCTGTGATCGTCGGCTTGTCTGCTTTTTCCAACGTGTTCGGCGTGTTTTTTGCGGCAGTTCCGGTGGGTTTTCGGCAGGTGGTTGGCAGGTTTTTCCTGAACCTTGGAGACCCTGCAATGAATGCTGAATTCACTGCAGGGTCACGGTGGGGAACTTTGATTCCCCGAAGTGCAGGGAACGAGAGAGCTCCGAAATGTGCTCTCTGAATAACCCCATAAATTTGTAATTTTGTTTCATTATTTTTATATTTAAAAAATTTATTTTTTTTGACATAGAAAAGCAAATAACTTATTTATTTTCCAAGCTAAATGCTTAAAGTTATTAGAAATTTTTAGAATGTGCAGGATAAAGTATTGATTTTAAGAATGTCAAAGGTCGGTTAGAATGTGCAGGAAAAAATCCAGAAAGAAAACAATCCACAGGGTAAAATGTTGTGCCTATTCAGCATGCGCAGGGTCATACACAGAGGCCAAGCAGAACACAACAGCATGAATATTCAGCAACGAGCGAGGTAAATCTTAGAATGGTATGAAAGTTAGTCAAGTGCAGGGTTAAGTGTTTATATATACAGTTGTGTTCAAAATTATTCAACCCCCACTGAAATTGAGTGTTTTGGCCAGTTTGACATTGATTTTGATCATTCAGTCATCTTGCTTACAATTAAATCAAAGAGGCACGTGTAGGTCAGACAAATATAACATAACATTTATAATGAAATAACCACAAATGTCTTTTCTGTGCTCACATCATTATCAGTTTTATTCAACCCCCAAGTGACATTCAATCTTAGTACTTAGTACAACATCCTTTTACAGTTATAACAGCTTTTAAACGTGAAGCATAGCTTGACACAAGTGTCTTGCAGCGATTTACGGGTATCTTCGCCCATTCGTCATGGGCAAAAGCCTCCAGTTCAGTCACATTCTTAGGCTTGCGCACTGCAACTGCTTTCTTTAAGTCCCACCAGAGGTTCTCAATCGGATTTATGTCAGGTGACTGCGATGGCCACTCCAAAATGTTCCAGCCTTTAATCTGCAACCATGCTCTAGTGGACTTGGAGGTATGCTTGGGATCATTGTCCTGTTGAAAGGTCCAACGTCTCCCAAGCCTCAGGTTTGTGACGGACTGCATCACATTGTCATCCAATATCTCCTGGTACTGAAGAGAATTCATGGTACCTTGCACACGCTGAAGCTTCCCTGTACCTGCAGAAGCAAAACAGCCCAAAAGCATGATTGACCCCCCGCCATGCTTCACAGTAGGCAAGGTGTTCTTTTCTTCATAGGCCTTGTTCTTCCTCCTCCAAACATAGCGTTGATCCATGTGCCCAAACAGTTTTAATTTTGTTTCATCAGTCCACAGAACACTATCCCAAAACCTCTGTGGTTTGTCCACATGACTTTTGGCATACTGCAGTCGACTCTTCTTATTCTTTGGAGACAGCAAGGGGGTGCGCCTGGGAGTTCTGGCATGGAGGCCTTCATTACGCAGTGTGCGCCGTATTGTCTGAGCTGAAACTTCAGTACCCACATCTGACAAATCTTTTCTCAGTTCCTCAGCAGTCACACGGGGACTTTTCTCCACTCTACGCTTCAGGTAGCGCACAGCAGTCGAAGTCAGCATCTTCTTTCTGCCACGACCAGGTAGCGTTTCAACAGTGCCCTTTGCCTTGAATTTGCGAATGATGCTTCCTATGGTCTCTCTTGGTATGTTTAACATCTTTGCAATCTTCTTATAGCCATTGCCCTTCCTGTGAAGAGTAATCACCTCTTCTCTGGTCTTCCTGGACCATTCTCTTGACTTCACCATGTTTGTAACCACACCAGTAAATGTCTAGAAGGAGCTGAGTATCACAGTCATTTTAAAGCTGCCTAATTGGTGCTTATTATGCTTTATTGCTGCTCCGTGACATCCACAGGTGTTTTCAATACCTGATTGAAAACACTTGAATGAACCTCTGTTCTTCAGAGTGGTAGTCTTTAAGGGGTTGAATAATTGTGTCAATGAAGAATTCACAAAAGAAACATTTACTACTGTATTACAAAACCAATTGATGTCATTTTAGTTGCATATGGTTCTTTAAAAAGTCCTTGTAGGATTTCATTCTGAATACAATTACAAATGTACACTAAATTCCCTAAAACCCTTTACAGCATTGGAGGTTGAATAATTTTGAACACAACTGTACATAAAGCGTGATATGGAAGTTCAGAATGTGCAAGGTCAAGATATCAAGAATGTGAAGAATAAACCGTCATGGATGTTCAGAATCTGTACGGCCCGATGATACTTACAAAACAGCAGGTTTGATAATTGTTCAGAATGTGCAGTGTCAAGTGTTGAAACAAATATGCAACAAAAGGTGATAGGAATGATCAGAATATGCAGGGTCAGGTGTTAAGAATAGGCACAACACAATGATGTAATTGTTCACAGGATACAAGATGAGATGTGCAGAAAGTGTTTTACAGAATGGTTATTATTCATGATGATACAGTCATCGGGCCCGATGACCATGGTGTGAGCTAAAACGCCATCGCTAAAGAAAAAATTCAAAATGTAGCGCCTGCCGACCTACCAACAGATCACCTTGTCCGCGGGAGTCCGTGTACAAGGTCGTTTAGCGCAGGCTCGGGAAACGCTAAGACCCGGGCTGAGACCCAGCGCTAATGCGGTTCTGTAAAGGTTAGAAGTGTTTTTTTCCAGTGCAGCATGCCGGGCCATACCTATCCCCCGTCCTCACAAGCTTGTATAAGTATGAACACATCCAGCCAATAGCCCTCACACCCCTGCATTATTAAAATCCTCCAATGTGGCCATATCCTCCATGTTTAGATGCACGCATATATTAAGGCTGATGGGCATTGCATGATAAATGCCACTTGACAGCATGAAGAATCATTACACTGCATTTAATAGATCCAAAAGGAAGGCCCGGTGAGCCACAATAATTCCCCTGCTGCAGCATATAAATAATACATGTTTCAGGGCAAGACTTATCCATGTGTCCCTTTAGACATGGTCCGCTCGGTCACCCTAATAATCAATCGCTTACAAACTATTAATAAGCCCCAGCACAAAATGTTTAAAATTAGGCCATATATTAGAATTAGGATATATGTGGATAAAGGATACATTTATAATAGAGTCTACTGCAACAGCAGCGATATTGCTGACCAGATCCATTACTATGGTGTATGGGGCCAAGAGAACAACTGTGCTGCATTCCTGTTAATTTTGGGCCAGGACCTGGTACGAATCGCTAATAGCGACGCGCTTAGTGATTTTTTTTCCCGTTTCTAGCAGGAGGCAAACGATCGGTCCGGCGCTAGACTCAGTTAACCTGGGGCAAACGCAAAAACATGCTGACGCTAGGGTTAGCTCACACCAGGTGATAGTGCCGTAGTGTGTGAGAGGTCATGGTATATTCAGATTTGTGCACGGTCAGTTTTTTTGGAATACGCATGATAAAGTGGTAGTTCATAAAATGAAGGGTCACTTGCTTAGAATGTGCACGATAGAATGGTTAGTCAGAATTTGCAGGGATGAACTCCAACAATGTGCTGGATAGACAGTTTCGTCACAATGAGCAGGGTAGACTGGTTGCTCAGAATGTGGTTGCAATGTGTCAACCATTCTATCCTGCACATTCTAATCATATGATCCTGAGATCATATAATAATAATGTGCATGATAGAATGGCTCTTTAGAATGTAAAGGGTCAACTGCGTAGAATGTGCAAGGTACAGCATTGATTAGCATGGCAGGGATATATATTTAGAATGGGTTGGACAGAATGTGCAGGGTAGGGTGGTTGCTCAGAATGTGCAGGATAGAATGATTGATCAGAATGTGCAGGAAGAATGATTGATCAGAATGTGCAGGATAGAATGATTGATTTTTAGAATGTGTTAGATAGAACAGTTAATCACAATGTAGAAGGCCAAATGCATGGAAAGTGTGGGTTAGAATGCTTGCTCAGAATGAGTTACGTGTTTAGAATGTGGATTGCAGAATGTATGTTCTGAGCATGGAGGGTTAAAATGAGTGGCATAGAATGCTTGATAAGAATGTGTAGTGACGGATGCTTGGAGATTGTTGTATACAATAACTAATTAGAATGTTCCCATTGAAATGATTAGAATGCGCAGTGCACCATATCAGCACAGAATCTGCAAGGTGATATTATAAGATAAGAAACCAGAATGACTGTTCAGGTTGTACAGGATTGAATGCTTAGAATGTGTGGAGGTAAATGACTAGAATGTCTAAGATAGAATGGTTGCATTCAGAATGTGCAGGGTCATATGCATAGAATGTACAAGATGTCTTTTTCAGAACATGTGTGGTTAAATGCTTAGAATACACAGGACAGAGGGTTTAAGTTTCAAGGAACTAAAATTCAATCTTAAATATAGAATAGAAGTGCAGCTTTGCAAAAAAACAGTCACTTGATTACTATTCTGGAATCCCAGGGTCATATGCAAGGAGTGAATGTTACATGCAGGATATGATTGAAGTCAGATGGCTTAGCTCATCCCCTATTGAAAGCATTTGTATTTTCTTCACTTTATTGGGAAAGTAACAGCAAATAAAAGGTGGCTTGTAGGAAGAGAGGGCTTCTCTGGTGTATCTTGTTATGGGAGGACGGTAAAAAGAGGATGCAATATCCCAGTACATATAGATGCTTGCTGACTGCCTCTGTGGTATACTGACAGGAAGGCAGGCTTTGCTAAGGAGGAAGTAGGGCTGGGCCAAACTATCTATGTGAGTTAGACAGGGAGAGTGGAATAATCCATTTTAAGTTAAAGCATAGGGGGAAAACAAATAAGGAATCTGGTTCCATGTCAATTACCTTAACAAATTACCACTTGTGCAAAAAACTAGCCACCACGGCCAGGGCCACGGAATATCCAGAACTAGAGAAAGAGGACTCCACGCTCCAATAATCATTTTCAATACTTATTCCACCATCAGTTGGACTTGGCAATAATTTGACCATTCAAGTCTTTAATCAAGCTTGAAGAAGAGCTGAAAAGGCCGAAACGTTACCAAGTCCAATTGATGGTAGAATAGATATTAAAAATTATTATTGTAGTGCGGAGTCATCTTTATCTAAAAAAAATTATATATATATATATATATATTCATTAATTCATTTATATAAATATAAATTAAATAATTTAAATCCATACAAAGGTTACCCTGACATGGGTGTCATGTATAAGAATACTGTTGACATCGTGTACATTGTACCATTTCCTACAATAAACTAGGATGGATTGATCGGCACAAATGCCGTGGTTATTCTACTCAGCACATCGCTACTTGTTATTCTGCGCAAAAAATATCCTGCAGAGAATAGCACAGGGAGGCACAGATGACCAGAACTATCCTAAGCACAAAGCTTGCCACCAGTAGACACGTCGAAGTGACAAAGTCAACCGTGCACACAAAGGGTCGTATACAGAGTCTCTGACCAAGGGCAAATGAAAAACGCCCAACCCATTCTCATTACAAGTGACTAGAAGTCACGGGAAGAAGTCGAGCAACAACAACAAAACAATACATTGTATTTTTAAACATTAGCGATTTAAAAAAAAAATCCTAGTTTCGGAGACTCTTTAGAAGCGAGGTTATAGAACCCTTTCAACGTGTTGTCTCAGCTTCTCCGAGAATGAAGTCTCAATTGGGCTTCTACTGTGCCCTCCAGCGCCTGTTGATAATCAGCTCCAGCTCTGGAAGTTATTTTGAGTTCAGGCTGATTTTTTCTCTACATTTTCAAGTAGAATTAAACCCTATAAATCCATAATTTTTGCACGCAATGAAATGGATAAATGAATCAAACCTTTGACTTCCATCGGATCATATTGGTGGCCTGGTTAGTGTTGGATGTCAAGGTTGTCGCCCCCCCCCCAAGGCAAGTAAGCCCTAAAAGTGCATAATAATATTTTAAAAAGCAATATAAGCCGGAAAATGAATCAAGGATTTTGCTGTAATTTACTGAGGTCTAGATTGACATGTCTCGGAATCATTCAAGCTGGGTTCCATTGTCAATAGACTTTTCCACCCAACTACCCTCCATATCCAACATCCACTGGACGGACACGCACAGAACCAATGGCAGTTACGTTACATCTGTTATTTTAACCTTAATGAATTCTGAGTTACGTATGGCCAGGTCTTGTAGATACAGCCGCTGACTATCACACCAAAACCAGATGCGTGTGCCAGGTTGTCCTTGGCCGTCCCAAGACAAACCGTCGTTGGAAATTCTTGAAAAAAGGTTGCGAAGTTTCTACCACAAAAGAGAAAGCATCTATTCTGTATGAAATATTACAGGAGTCCTTCGTCAGGATCATTTCTATTGATTCCATAAAAATCAAATCTCTCACCGTGGGTAGCATTGTCTCTACGACCCAGGCAGTCCGCATGCTTCACAATGAAACATGGAGGTTCCCTGTGCGGAATAAAAAAGTACATGCCATGTAATCCTTGTACTATGGGGAATCTTGTGTGAAAGGATCAAAGGTTAAAAATGTTTGGCGTTTCTTCAATGTACAAAATTATAAGAGTATTCAAGAACATACTGGCTGGGAAAAAAAAGACTGCTCTTTATGAACACATGTACCAGGAGTTGAGCTACAATGACCTCTGTGATGTTTCCTCGGACCCCAGGAGCACCGACATCTCCAATATTTAGCAGGCTAGGCTTACGTTACGTTTACTTGTAAGGGGTCCTCGAAAATCCAATCAATGGACCATGCACTGCATCTGCTCAAGATCTTATATCTCCCAAGTTTCTCCTTTGACTTTTTATTCTTGTCTTTGTAATTTTGTTTTATATATTCACATTTTCCATCATATTTATTATATACTTTAAGATTAAACATTTCCACAGAAACGTGGGTTTTACCTAGGACCACTGTGACAAAGCAGAGGTCTACCCTTCGCCCCGAAGGTTGTCAATCAATGGCCAATGAACAACATTTCAGGAATTTGGACCATTGGGTCCAAGAATGATATCAGCAACCAAAGGAGGAGTCACTGGTTGAATCAGTCGACTCCATGATGGCATTGATTGCTTCTGCATTGAGAGACATCTGATTGGCTGAATTCATGCTACTTGTGCACCACGTGGCAATCATTAACACGCAAGCAACCAAGCTGCTTCCAGTGTTGAGGTGCCAGCCAGAAAAGTGCCAAGGGAGATCCTGACTCCGGATATATATCTAAGCAAAACCCAGAGATGGGGGTAAGAAGAAAAAGGGTCAGGAGGAGCTAATAATTAACCCCACTGGAGTCATCCCTCACCTGTGAAATTCTGCATTTTTCACTTGTGAAGAGTTTACCACATCTGTGCCGTTTGCTTCCCACCTAATTATGCATTCCTCTAGGTCACTTTCTTATTCCAAATATGAACTTACTTACAAGGAAGGAAGGAAGGAAGGAGAAGGGTAGAGAAGGAAGAAAGAAAAGGGTAAGGAAGGAAGAAAGAAAGAAAGAAAGGAGAAGGGTAGGGAAGGAAGAAAGGGGAAGAAAGGAGAAGGGTAGGGAAGGAAGGATGGAAGGAAGGAGACGGGTAGGGAAGGAAGGAGAAGGGTAGGCAAGGAAGGATGGAAGGAAGGTGAAGGGTAAGGAAGGAAGGAAGGAGACAGGTAGGGAAGGAAGGAAGGAGAAGGGTAGGGAAGGAAGGAAGGAAGGAAGGAAGGAAGGAAGGAGAAGGGTAGGGAAGGAAGGATGGAGAAGGGTAGGGAAGGAAGGATGGAAGGAAGGAGAAGGGTAGGGAAGGAAGGAAAGATGGAAGAAAGAAAAGAGAAGGGTAGGGAAGGAAGGAAGAAAGAAAAGAGAAAGGTAGGGAAGGAAGGAAGAAAGTAAAGATAAGGGTAGGGAAGAAAGGAGAAGGGTAGGGAAGGATGAAAGAAAAGAGAAGGGTAGGGAAGGAAGGAAGAAAGAAAGGGGAAGAAAGGAGAAGGGTAGGGAAGGAAGGAGAAGGGTAGGGAAGGAAGGATGGATGGAAGGAAGGAGACGGGTAGGGAAGGAAGAAAGAAAAGAGATGGGTAGGGAAGAAAGGAGAATGGTAGGGAAGGAAGAAAGGAGAAGGGTAGGGAAGGAAGGAAGAAAGAAAGGGGAAGAAAGGAGACGGGTAGGGAAGGAAGGATGGAAGGAAGAAGAGAAGGGTTGGGAAGGAAGGATGAAAGGAAGGAAGAAAGGAGAAGGGTAGGGAAGGAAGGAAGGAGAAGGGTAGGGAAGGAAGGAGAAGAGTAGGGAAGGAAGGAAGGATGGATGGAGGGAAAGAGATGGGTAGGGAAGAAAGGAGAATGGTAGGGAAGGAAGAAAGGAGAATGGTAGGGAAGGAAGAAAGGAGAAGGGTAGGGATGGAAGGAAGGAAGAAAGGAGAAGGGGAAGGAAGGAAGGAGAAGGGTAGGGAAGGAAGGAAGAAAGGAGAAGGGGAAGGAAGGAAGGAAGAAAAAGAAAGGAGAAGGGTAGGGAAGGAAGGGAGGAAGAAAGGAGAAGGGTAGGGAAGGAAGGAAGAAGAGAGAAAGGTAGTGAAGGAAGGAGAAGGGTAGGGAAGGAAGGATGGAAGGAAGGAAGAAAGGAGAAGGGGAAGGAAGAAAAATAAAGGAGAAGGGTAGGGAAGGAAGGAAGAAAGAAATGAGAAGGGTAGGGAAGGAAGGAAGAAAAGAGAAAGGTAGTGAAGGAAGGAGAAGGGTAGGGAAGTTAGGAAGAAAGAAAGGAGAAGGGTGGGGAAGAAAGGAAGAAGAAGGGTAGGGAAGGAAGGAAAGCATTGAGTTAAGTTTTGCTCATAATTTTCTACTTCTCAATATTTCCTTGTTCTTTTTGTATTAATATGTGCTACTATGTTGCATTTATGTCTCGAGCTGAAAAATATAGTAACATTAAAAGAAAAATGGGGGTTCTTCTACTTTTGACTTAAAAACTATGAATGTTCTCCATAAACCATAAAAAAGAAGAGTATATGCCCTTAGCTTTGCTCTAGGAATTTGTTCCCTTCAATCTTTTCTTTAAACATTTGAGTCTTATCGTATTGTTGCATTTATGGTTTTTTGAAATCTGAGTAATCTTACCCTTACCTACCCTGTAATTTAGGATTAGTTTATGGCTGCTCTACAAAAAAGTAAAAATAGCAATGAAAAAAGTTAAGTTCAAAATTCTGTACCTCTCCGTTTTCTTTTGATGTTTTACTATTCTCTTTGTACTTTTAATACTAAAATGCGCTACCAAGTCTACCATGTTGTATTATTATACAGCACAGGCTATAATTTAATAATATATGTTTTTTAAAATATCGGTTCCCTTGCCCCTTAAATTGGGGTCAGGACTAAGAGGGGGTTCCCCCCCCCCGAACATAAACACGAATTATATATTTTCACAATATGCGTTGTTACCAGCATTAGCATTAAAGTAAGTACTGGAAATCGCTATTTAAATAAACAAAATAAATGTAGCATAATATGCCAAATACAGATATCTGCGGACCTGATGGAGAACGCCGCTGGGAAATAAAAAACTAAAAAAAAAGCTAAACCTAAACATAATGGCTGTTATGATAGTTTAAAAGGAAGGTAGTGGGAGACTGCGTTAAAAAAACATACAATAAATATATGTATATGTGTCTGTATGTGGAGTTAATATATACATTATACAGGGAAGAGAATGAATATATCTAATATGCATGAGCTATACAGATACAAGATACATCTAATATTTATAATGTATTAAAATGCAAACACAGGTAACATACATCAAATATACAAATAGTACATGCCTATAATATACAGTTTCTATGTAGGATAATAGCTATGGGCGCTGTGTGTTAATATCCAGATTGTTTTAAAGCTATAGGGCCATTGAAATAGTGACGGATCTCATGCATTATTTAGAGGCTGTGGCCGATTTGAGCACCACGGGGATATAATTAAAATACACAGGGCAGGATGCACGTAACACGCAATGCTAAGGGTAGATGGGGAGCGCGTGGATATATAAAATTTTATCATAAAAGGAGTTTAAAACTAATTAAATTGTGCGGCGCCCCTGCCGTGACCCCATTTGGACGACTACAGTTTCAATTACTTGACGTATAGGATTCAAGTCACATAATTACAGAAATTAACTATATGGCTTTTGAGCGTCCCGGCGGCTTTTGACTAAAGTTTTGTACAAAACGTTTTGTGACTTGGTGAGCAAACAGGGATTTAAGAGATCTGAACAATCCCAAGACTTTTAGGTTACAGTAATGGGCCGGTTTGAAATTTTGGGCATTTTTGCGACTGAGTTTTAAAGAAACTTTTCGGGTGAAAGCAACCCCCTAAAAAAAATACTGCTTGTGTTTTGAGGATAACATTTAATGCATGTTTGAAACTAACATCTAAATTTCCATTACTTCCAATATTGTATTATCGGCCTACAATATATATAAAAAAAAAGATAAATAGAATGCATAGGATAAAACATATATAAGGGACAGTCTAGAATGTCCTAGAACAGTACGTTCGTGTCACGACACATGCTATGGCCATAGGACGTATTCAGAACAAATCTGGACCTTGCTTGCAGGCACTACTTCAATATGGAAAATAATTAGAATGCACAGGGTAAAAGAACAAAAGAATCGAGTTAGAAAAACACAAGGTTTTCACAGAAAGAGAGGTTAAAATCAGTGAGCAAGAATGTTAGTTATACAGTACATATGCTAAGAATACCTGAAAACAATCAATACAAAACTGGCATGTCCATCACAAAGAACTGCAAGGAAAATACTTAGAGTGTGCAGGCGAAATAACTGTGAAGGCTGATGTCAGAGAAATGGATGGACATATAACAAAAGTAACAATCAGTGAGCAAGAATGATAAGTATAAAATTGCTAGGTCACATGTGACCTGGCCACAGTAGAATTAGAATGTGCGCGGAGGTATGGATAGAATATGAACAATAATTAGAATGTGCAGGGGAAATACTACAGGGGTTGGGCTTGAACATCAAAAATGAGATTCCCACATCCTGAAAAGATAACATGCAGTGGGTTAGAATTTTAGCTATCCTGTGGTATAGCAGGAAAAAAAATATGAATTAAAATGGGGTTTGAGGAAAGCTAGAATATGGAAACAATTAGAATGTGCAGGGAAATGTCCTTAGTATGGATGGCCTAGAATGCAAATCGGGCATTTGATATTGACAAAAGAACACCTCGGTCAGTGAGCGGGGTATATTAAAGGTAGTTTAAAAACAAAAACTGAATGTTGTGGAGAAATGAAGAACATGACAGTGGGAAAAAAATTAGAGTGTGCATGGAAAAACATTATTATGACTGGACTAGAATGTCAATAATGATAGATGGTCTATGAATGAATGTTGGGCACACACCCAACAGCACACTTGGAATGCACATTTAACAACATTAGAATGCTCTTGCACTAATCATTTCAACATAGGATATAATTAGAATGTTCAGGATATAATATATAGAATGCTTGGGCTAGAATGTCAAGAAACCATATCCTCACATTGCAGAACAGATATAGTTACTACATACATAGACATAAAATGCACATCTAACAAAATTAGAAAGTTCTTGCACTAATTAAAACGTAGGATATAATTAGAATCTTCAGGATATAATGTATATAATGCTTGGGCTAGAATGTCAAGAAACCATATCTTCACATTGCAGAACAGCTATTTACTAAATAAATAGACATAAAATGCACATCTAACAAAATTAGAAAGTTCTTGCACTGATTATTAAAACATAGGTTATAATTAGAATGTTCAGGATAGAATCTATAGAAATGTTCAGGATAGACTATAAAGAATGTTTGGGCTAGATTGTAAAAAGAACATATTCCCACATTGTGGAACAAATAGTTAATAATAAATAAGAAAGTCACGTATGTCCACCATGTGAAATATGCAAAAGAAAATCAGAAAGTGCTTGGAATAATAAAGATAAAATGTAATATAGTTAGCATGTGCAGGGATTAATGGTGAGTGTTATCATGGAATTGTCAGATTTAACTTTTGTCTGCCTATGATTGGGAAATCTGCAGTTACAGCTTGCGGGCTAGTGGGTCGTATTTTACCCAGGGCTGACCACACATCGTATAAAATGTGGTTGGGAACCACACATGTCCATTGGCAACACGCAAATTTGAAAATAAGAATACTTTCCGAGTGAAGTTGGCCGAGCCGATACAATAGCAAACACCAATCCGAATCCTACCACAGGAGAGGGTGGCTTAATTTGATATATAACGGCGGTAGGTAGGTCGATTAAAAGATAAGCTGGCATTTTATGAGCAAGAGTGAGATGAGGTTAAAAGAGAGAAGAAGACCAGGAGGTCTTGTGTAGGACACAGGGTGCTATTAGGGGAATATTCACAGACGAGGGCGATACGTAAGAGGGGCAGAGCGGTAAAGGGATTTGTAGGTTAGTGACAAGGTTTTAAATTTGATTCCGGAGAAGATAGAAAGGCCGAGCTAGGCACTGCATGCAGATGCAGATGATGAGGATCGGCAAATGAGGCATAAAGGTCCGACGGGAGCGTTACGGACAGACTGGAGTCGAGATAATCGGATTAGGAGCATGTGGAAAATAAAAAAAAAATTTAGAGTGTACATAGTAACGACAGAAACGATCGGTGAGCCAACGAAGGCTGGTGGCTTCCCGTGTAAGATATAAGCACTTTCCTTTTTTTTTCTTCAGGTGATGTCAGAGACTGGTGAGCAATGCATGGTGATGTACAAAGGGAAAAAGGGATGAGTCACTCTTCTCGTCTACTGGGGCTGGACCAACCATCCTCCCTACAGGGCCTACCCTGAGCCTGATCACTCGGAGTCGTTAAATGTTAGAGTGTGAACATTTAAAACGTTTAAGGTTATTTCTAGAATTCTATTTCGATTACGAGTTATTAATTCATAACGACTCTAAATTTTCAGCACCGCGAGCGCGTCGAGCTGCCACAACAGAGTTAATAACAAAAGGGAACATATATTGCAGCTCCGTACAATGAAGCCTTACCAATCCGGTACACAAAAGATTAATAGCCATTGCCTGCTTTTTTCCCCATTTATAAAAGCAGATTCGATTCCTCTAGTAATAAATCTTGTAGTTGTGCCCCTGTACTGGTGTACATTCAATTTGTTTGCTACGTAGAAGCAATGGGTGTAAAGACATACTACCTGTCCATAATACAAGTGTCCGATGGTTCCACGCTGATTCACTGGTTCAACGATCGAGGTCGGATGCCAGTCAGTTGGGTCTATGCTACCATTTAGGGGCCTAGTACAAAAGTTCCACATTCCGATTCGTGAATAATGTTCACATTTTTTGTGGGTCTTGGATTCCAGTTCATGGTTTCAACAAACTGCAAGTTCATGGGTTCTAGACTTTATTCCATAGGTTCTACATCACTCTATACCTCCATTCTTATTGCTCTTGCAGGTCGCGAGTCTTGAACACTGATGTTCATGGGTTCTGCATTCCACTTCCTTGGTTCCAACTACCAGCTCATGGGTTCTGCTTTCCAGCTCACAAGGTACTTAATGTCTGGTCATGGCTTCTGTGCCTCAGTTTGGATTCCTTTTCATTGGCTCCACATTTCCGTTAACGGGTTACTCGCTCCAGTTCTTGGTTTCTGTACCTCAATTTGGCTTCCAGCTCACTGGCTCCACATTTTAGTTGATGGGTTCTTCACTCGAGTTCACAGGTTATATACCCCATCCTGCATTCCAGCTCATTGAGTCCACATTCTAGTCGATGGGTTCTTCACTCCAGTTCATAGATTATGTATCCCGAACTGCGTTCCAGCTCATAGGCTCCAGGTTCCATTTAATGGGTTCTTCACTCCGTTTCACAATTTAGGTAAGCCAACTTGGATTCCAAATCGCTGGCTGGCTCCAGGTAATAGTTAATGGGTTTTCTCGCTCTAGTTCATGGGTTCTGTACCCCGGTTGGATTCCAGCTCGCTGGCTCGATGTCCAAGAAATTCTAGTTCATAATCTCCACGTTCCAGATTGAGGCATCTGCACCCTTGTGCATTGTTCCTTATTCCAGATCATGGGTTCTGCATTCTAGCTCAAGAGATTCTCCTTATTGTGGATTTTCATTCCAGTTGACGGGTTCCATACTACAGTCAGAGTTTCACATCCCACTTCTGCAAATGTAAATTTTCTTGCCAGTACGAAAATAAAAAACATAAAAAAGGCAAAACGCCTTAGTTCGAAAAGCAACGCTACATCACTGGCCGTCTCTCCACGCGCAAACCTCCCAAAACTCTCAGAAGTGCAGTTAGATGCAGCATCATAAAATCCATACCCTTCCTGCTGCCGAGCAATCACTAATAAACTCCTTGACCAACGGATGTCTTATGTTCAATCGCACAATAAAAAATAAAATAATAATTCTGGGATAGGTTGCTCCGGTGTAAGTGTAAAAACCACAAGGTAAAAATATATGTTTAAAGTTAAAACTTTAAAAAGCAAGGGAAATCAAATGTACCGAGCACCCGGGATATTACAACTGCAAGCGCTCGACTGCATGTTAACCGCGGAAGTGCCGGAGCCAGCTTCCAATTGGCCATGCAGCATCCTGTGCAATCGTCGACGAGCCAGCCTGTTTGTCGACCTCTGATGAAACAGCTCAGCCGCTGCCGGTGGGATTCATGGGCGTACATTTCAGTCCTTGCCGCAGGATATATACCGCTTTAACCCAGCTGTGGGCGGCGGGATAAGAGATCACCACGTTTAAAAAAATAAAGTAAAAATACTAACAATCTAATAATATTAAAAAATCGTTCCTCGAACTCAACGTCTCCTCTCGGATCCCTACCCTGAGCGGAGACTTCTGTGTCATTTATTTAGAAAGTATTTTACCAGGAAGGATACATTGAGATTTCTCTCGTTTTCAGTATATCCTGGGTTCAAGAACATTGAAATGTTACCGTCGTTACAGAAATACAAAGTAATAAAATGCAAGATATTAAAGACAACACAAACATACAGATTATCACAGAAAATAAATATGTAGGAAATATATTCACTGTTACATGTTTACAGGTGCATTCTGTATATAGTCACTGTTTCTTTTTTTACAGGTGCATTCTCTATATAGTCACTGTTTCTTTTTTTACAGGTGCATTCTCTATATAGTCACTGTTTCTTTTTTTACAGGTGCATTCTCTATATAGTCACTATGTTACATGTTTACAGGTGCATTCTGTATATAGTCACTGTTACATGTTTACAGGTGCATTCTGTATATAGTCACCGTGTTACATGTTTACAGGTGCATTCTGTATATAGTCACTGTTACATGTTTACAGGTGCATTCTGTATATAGTCACTGTTACATGTTTACAGGTGCATTCTGTATATAGTCACCGTGTTACATGTTTACAGGTGCATTCTGTATATAGTCACCGTGTTACATGTTTACAGGTGCATTCTGTATATAGTCACTGTGTTACACGTTTACAGGTGCACTCTGTATATAGTCACTATGTTACATGTTTACAGGTGCATTCTGTATATAGTCAATATGTTACATGTTTACAGGTGCATTCTGTATATAGTCAATATGTTACATGTTTACAGGAGCATTCTGTATATAGTCACTATGTTACATGTTTACAGGCGCATTCTGTATATAGTCACTATGTTACATGTTTACAGGTGCATTCTGTATATAGTCAATGTGTTACATGTTTACAGGAGCATTCTGTATATAGTCACTATGTTACATGTTTACAGGCGCATTCTGTATATAGTCACTATGTTACATGTTTACAGGTGCATTCTGTATATAGTCACTATGTTACATGTTTACAGGTGCATTCTGTATATAGTCACTGTGTTATACGTTTACAGGTGCACTCTGTATATAGTCACTATGTTACATGTTTACAGGTGCATTCTGTATATAGTCACTATGTTACATGTTTACAGGCGCATTCTGTATATAGTCACTGTGTTACATGTTTACGGGTGCATTCTGTATATAGTCACTATGTTACATGTTTATAGGTGCATTCTGTATATAGTCACTGTTACATGTTTACAGGTGCATTCTGTATATAGTCACTATGTTACATGTTTATAGGTGCATCCTGTATATAGTCACTATGTTACATGTTTATAGGTGCATCCTGTATATAGTCACTATGTTACATGTTTACAGGTGCATTCTGTATCGCGGTATGTTAATAGGGAGCTCTTATTTCAAGTACATGTTAAGAATTTTACAAAAAAAGACAAACGAGAGAACATAACCATCGTTATGTAATTAGTAAAGGTGGACGTGTGATAATTGTGTATCAGAATAATAAATATATGAAAAGGCCTCACTTTTACCCCAAAACGTTTGTGTAAATCTAAACTATGACCTATAATCAAACAAATAAGAACCTATAAATTAGAATGTATATTTGGTGGTCTCGTTTTCAGAAAAAGCTGTAAATGGGGGGGTACATCCATATTTATTTGTCCATCCACCCATCTATATATCCATCAGCTATATACTGTCTTTCTGCCTTTTCTTCCAAAAATAATCATTATATATATATATTTGTTTGTCTTTGTTTTATATATATTACATACACATAATATATATATATATAATAAATTATTATTTTTTTACTAAACAATTATAAGCCAAGTACAGAATTTGCTCATAACTCGCATAATTTATAGGGGGAAAAAAAGGATAAAAATTACCACGTTAAGAGGAGGCTTTCATTAACGCACATGCAGTACATTTTTATGAATCTTGATGAAGGGCCCTGAGAGGGCCGAAACGTTGGGAGAAGCGTACGGGCATGATTTTAATGTGATTTTCCAATAAAGCATCACTTTTTATTCAAATCGAAGACCCTGAGTGCGTCCATCCAATTTTTTAGGTTTCCGTATATTTGTGTACAGACTTTTTGCACCTGGGCAACCTTGTTCCCTCCCGGTGCTTGCAGGTTGATACTGGTCTCTCTCCCTCTCTAAATATATATATATTTATATAATAATAATAAATTATTAGATATAAGATAAATACGGAATTTGTTTATATCTCGTATAATTTATAGGAAGAAAAAAAAAAGTATAAAAATGACCACGTTAAGAGGAGGCTTTCATTAATGCACATGCAGTACATTTTTATGCCCAGCTGTCATAAAGCAAAAAAAATAAAAAAAAATTCTGCTGATACGAAAGGAATACAGATAAACATAAAATATGTAAAAGCTATAAACCAGAAGTGATTAAAACAAAAGCTGTAAACAAATAATGCAAAGCAACTCATGCAAAGTAAATGTCATAAACCGGACGGAGGGTAGTCAGCCAAGAGAAGAAGGAAAAAAAAAAAAAGTTACTGCTGCGTTGGGAAAGAGAAAAAGGGAAGCGGGGACGCGGGATCAATATTATAGATATTACACGCTATCATTTTTCACTTGTTCACTAGATTGTTTATGTATTTGTTGTTTTTTTTTTTTTTTTTCCTATATCGAAAAAAGATCGGCAGAACGAAGAGAACGTCCTGTTTTGTCGCCGGGCAATTATTAAATGACAAACATAAAGGTTTATAATAAAAAAAAATATTAAAAGATTCAGTGTAACGACTCGCCACCGACAACACGAACCTAACGCGCAGATAACAAGCAGGAGCGTTGATACTTAAATACAGATAAAAAAAAAAATCAAATGAATCCAGCAATGCAACAATGTATTCCAATCCATATATTACATAACGAGGCAAGCACAGGATGGGATTGATACTGTTAGCAGAGGTTTTAAAGTTAATATATGTCTGCGCCACATTTAACAAATATGAGATGAGTATTTAACTATAATAACATGACACAGCATACATTATATTACTGGTGTTTATTGCCACGTGCTTTGTCATTTATATGAGCTATATTTCTCATGCACTCATCTTTCTGCACTTACAGTACATGGTGCATAATGTTAATCTGCAGATAAGATATAATAAATAGAAAACACCAATCATATACGTCTAATTAATCTACTGCAGCATTGTAACGTCGAATTATTCTGCCAGGGTGATAAATGCATACAACGATAAAAAAAAAAATATATTAAAAAAAATATTGGTGTTTACAATGTATCGATCTTAGTGGTCGGCTGTAAACAGGAAAAAACGAAACGGGTATTATATATTTATACAGCCAGTACGTACTTATGAATGAGGGTAAAGAGACGCGCGTGTGCAATTAAAGACGACATACACTCACAATGATATGGCCAATGGCTGGAAGTTCGTGCAGACATCCAGGTCTGGTCATACGAGGGTTAAAGGTCGGCTCTTTCAGCTGATTGAACTAATGATCGTGTAGAAAGGCATTGTGGTGCGTACGGCAATCGGTTCCGCTAACAGGTATTAGTCCGCACCAGGTCAGGCGACCCATAAAGTAACAGAAAAATAAAAGAAACGCTGAAATGGAGCGTGCATGGGTGGAAGGACTATGGTGGTATACCGTACGTTCCGAAATATCGACCATTGGTTCCTTCGCTCATAACGACACATGTCATCCATATTTCCTGGCTACGTCGCGCTCTACATAGATGGCTGCCTGCTCAGTGAGCCCCTACATAGGATCGTAGACATATCAGAGGTGGATAAAGCAAACGATGTAAGCCAAGGTCCCAGGAGAGATACACCTGGTTCATCTACTCCAAGAAAAGAGAGATGCCATAATACCCTGCTTCACGGAGTCCGCAGTTCGATAATCTGTAGTCTAATTTACCTAGAATATTCTAGGAAGATGTCTACCTACTCCCAAATTCTTGGGACTTTTTTATGACAGTATTTTAGGGTGACATTTTCCCGTTACAGTATCCTTTGTCGTTATACCTAGCATGTTTTAGGAAGACGTCTGCCCAATCCAATATCCTCGTTGGTCTTTTTCAGAGAATACATTAGGATGATGTCTTCCTATTACAATATCCTTTGCCTTCTTTTTCAAAGAACATTTCAGGAGTTCATCTTCCCATATCGATACCATTTGTGGTCATTCTAGTAGAATTTAGGATGGTACCGTCTTCTTACGATATTCTCCCTGGTCGTTCTCCTAGATTATGTTAGGATTCCATTTTCCCATATCTTTAAAAATAATTATCCTGGAATATTTTAGGACATTTTTCTTCCCATCTCAAAAGTCTCTCGGATTCGTCGCCCTAGAATATTGCAAGATGCCAATGTGTCCGGTCTCAATATTCTCTCCAGTCATTTTTCTAGAATATTTTAGGACAGCATCTTCCCATTCCGACAACGTTTGTGGTCCTTGTCTAAGAATATACTGGCCCCGTCCGATCTCAATACACTCCCTGGTCTTCTTTCCTACAATATTTTACAACATAGTCTTCCCCCTTCACCCAGCAATGTGGTCATTTTCCTAGAACATGCCACATTCTCCGTTCAACATGCCCAGAAATAATTATCCTAGAATTTTTCTTAGGATGACATTCCCGTTTCTCTATTCTATGTACGAGTTCTCCAAGAACATTGTACGACATCCTCACATTTTGGTGGAAGGTACGCGTTTAGCTTGAAGACCCACCAAGAATATTCTTTCATTTTGGTTCCTTACTTCGCGTTCAACCATCCACCCAAAAGTTTCAGGTGGAAACCTCTTGGACTGGTCACATTCGGGAGAAGCGTTTCCATATATGATAATTTTCTACTACATTTCCACCGGCTAATTCACCACACCGTATACTGGTGGATGGTTGAAGAAGGAAGGACTGGTGGATGGTTGATGAAAGAAGGACAGGTCAATGAGAGGCATAAAAAAATGACATATACCACCGCTTCTCCCAAGACCTACAGATCCGCTATACGGTCCTCTTGACCAACGTTCATTCTCCCAAGGTCATTACTTCAAAATAAAAATAGTGAGCTAACACCCCCTCCCCCCCAAATATAGAATATATGCAAGGCGAATACTTTCCTAAATTTAGGGTAAGTCCTACGATAATTATGATTAGTTAATTATCGAAACGCACTATTTAAAAAGAAAACGCGACTCGTTGAGCGGAGATTAAGAGTTTGCCACATCCGGCGGCCACAGACGCTCCGTTAAAATAAAATAAAATTTTAAATAATCTGACTTTTTAAGGATTTTATGAGAATAATATGCTTGCCAGGAAGCTGATGAGACGGTGGCCCAGGATCAAAATTTCCATTGTCATTAACGATGGTTTGCAGTGAATCTATGAATTGACAGCTTTGAACTTTGTATCCCATAGAATATATATACCTTTATATATAATATTTTTTTATTCTCTATCTTTTTTATTTTATTCTTTTTTATTTTTTAGAGATTACAATTTAGACCGAATTGAGTCCAGGAAAACGACAGACGGGGGTCTTCCTACTGACGCGTCCACTGCCCTACAAAGCTTGCAGTCTGACAGGCCTGCTAAATATTTTTTTTTTTTGATCGTAAAACCCTTATCACGCTCCTATCGATGTGTACTTACTGTACACTATTTACCTGTCTGTCTTGTTAAAAAAAGTCACCGTACGGAGCGGAGACCCCACCATTTTAATCCTCGGCAGCGGCGGATTTCGGGGCACGATAATTGCGACGTACAGTAAACTTTGATGTGATCTGGAACCCGTCCGTGCGCAAGGTACCTTTTTTGCGTTCCCTAAATCCGAAGAGGGGCTAGATTTAAAGCCCGTGGCGTGCCGAGGGCTTCACGAGGCCGCTTTCCCTTGAAGCCTGCGGACGGGACGGGGCTGAATCGGTAATATCAAATGTAATCAGTTCATTAAAAGGCCATTACGAGACGTTCACGTTGCAAATACACAACCTGGGACCCAGTGGGCTCGCCATTGTACCAATGCAGCAAGCTCTCAAGACAAAATAACAGGGCAACAAAGTACGACATAGAATGCGGGATGTTTACTTATTTTCGTGCATATGTATATACATTTTAAATGTTATTATTTACAAAAAAAATGACATTTGTAAATAAACATATAGGAAGAGCAGGGGGTCAGGTGGATGCAAAAAAAATATATATATAAAAATCAGATTTAAATTATTCAGTAGAAGTATATGTAATATATATATATATAATATACATACACAGGGATGTGAAACATAAATACAGATAATTAAATCAAAGTGTATATATATATATATATATATATATATTTGGCATTTATTCATATATAAAACAATATATATATATATATATGTGTGTGTGTGTACGGATATACATATATATTTACAAAGGCCTTAGACGAATACATAGATATTCCCAATATATTGTGGCAAATATTATCACAGTTGCTCAGTACAACATTTCCAAATACCTTTAAATACCTGTTCAATATGACCCTGGCAACTGATAAAGATGATTTAGACATTATTTGCATAGGCTTACGTGTAGGTTGATATGCAGCTCGCCTTTATGTCTGTGTCTCTATGCATGCCTTTATATTTGCTGTGTGTATGAGTGTGTGTTTAACGTGAACGCATGCTATGGATGTATGCACACATTAGCATCCTTTGACACTTATAAACATGATAAATATACGTATATTAACCCAGCTAACGTGGTGGAGTGAAAGGACTCCGGGGCGGAAATGGTAAAAGGGCAGCACAGTGTGGGTTTAATATCCATGTAGGGTAGACAAAAGGGAAAAGATGGACAGAAGTCTGTGGCTGAAACTAAAAAGAAAAACATATGTAAAATGAATAGAGAGGGATGTTGATAAATAAAATGTATCGAAGCATAAATGATAATGACCCAAAATGCAGTCATTTATATGGAGATCAGTCTTAGTAGAGTGCGTTCTCTTTCACATGTCAAAGTACTAAGAAACTGTTTCAGTTCCATAAAACACGAGGACACGCAGCTCCTCTTTCTTGGTTTTAGCAGAATCCTGCACATATATATCATTTTTTTAAAATCATTACTCTCCTACTCACCTATAATACATACACCAAACACCCACACAATCTCTCTCTTTATATATATATATATATATATATATATATATATACACAAATATACAACATATATGTATACACACTCATATATATATATATATATACACACACACATACATAAACAACATATATATATATACACAGCACACATATATATACACAACACACACACTATAAATATATACACAACATATACATACTATATAGATATATTATCTCTATATAGACACAACATTTTTATATATATATATATATATACACAAACACTATATATATATATACACACACTCTCTATATAGACACACAAACTATATATATTCTCTATATACAGATACACACACTATATATACACACCACTATATATACACAACATATACACATTATATATATATAGATATATTATCTCTATATAGACACACAACATATACACATACTATATATATACAGTATATAGATATATTATCTCTGTATAGACACACAACATATACACATACTATATATATATATATATATAGATAGATGTGTTATCTCTATATAGGCACACAACATATATATCTACAAATGAACACTATATATATATACCACTATATATACACTTACTATATATATAGTATCTCTATATAGATACGCAACATATATATCTACACATATTCACTATATATGTATACACTCTATATATAGACACACACTCTACCTATATATATGCTCTATATACAGCTACACACTATATATATACACTCTATTTCACTACATACATACCACTATATACACACAGCATATATACACATACTATATATAGATATATTACCTATATATATATATATATATATATACACACACACAACATATATGCACAAATACTAAATATATCCTCTCTAGACACAGACACTATATCTATATGTATATCTCTATATCAGATACACACATTATATATATATAATCTCTCTCGCTATATACACACCTATATATACACAAACACATTATATGTAGTCTCTCTTGATATATACACACTGATACATATATATATATAATATATACTTTCACTCTCTCTAGACCCACTCACATTTATGTATCATATATGACAATAATATACATTTCAGTAGCACAGTATTAGGAAATCTCACGTTTTACTTTTCCACATTAAAAATAAATACATAAACACATGTAAGTCATACAGATCTGTGGCTCAAACCTTTAACTCCCCTGATATAAATATAACCCATCCTGAACACATAGCTAATCTCTGATCAATAACATATCAATACCATATATAGCAAAGTGCCTGCTCTTTTTTTCCCTCTTCCCCCCTGCCCAATATCTGGGGGGGGGGACACACACACACATCCACTACCTATCGATAAAGCGTTGATGATACAATGTATCGATCTGGCCCATTCACTTTCTCTGTTACTTTCAAAGTGGGGCTCCTGGAAGCTGATTCACTGGGGGCAGAGGGGGGGGAGGAGGGGTGCCGGCATCCGAAACATACAAAAATATTTTAAAAAATAGTATAAATGACAAAATCTATGGGGTGGGGGGGGGTTAGAGAAAAAACTCAACAGTAAAAAAAAGAAGAAATTAAAAGATTTTTTTTTCGTAAAAAAAAAAAAAACAGCTAACTCTGCAGTTTCTCTTCCCAAAAACTCTGCTGACCCTTGGGGTGCAGGAGAAATACCTAGACAGGGCTTAGGGGATACTATGCTCTACCCCAAAACATAGGGAGTCACTTTAGGAGTGAACCTCTAGCAGGGAGTTAAATCCCCCCTCTTTCCTTTTGTCGTTTGAGGTGACATTGTTGTTTCATTTTTGCTGAGTACACCCCCCCCCCAGTCCTCTCTCACCCCTGTCTATAACAATTAACCTAATAAACCTTAATTATCCTAACAGGCAGAGAGAGAGAGAGAGAGAGGGGGGGGGTTGGAGGGGGGGGACCACCCTGATGCCCACCTTCTTCTTCTAAATTCTGTTTTAGGAGGAGGGGGTGCAGGTGAGGGGTAAAGGAGAGGGGGGGTTGTATTTGGGATCCCCCCCTCTCCTCTCCGATCACCCTAAAAAATAAATGTTTTGCTGTGATTCCTGAAGCCCCCCAGTGTCTCAGGATGTGATGCTCTCTTTTCCTCCTTCTCTCTCCCTCTCCTCTCCCCTTTTTTTCCCCTCTCTCTCTCTCTCTCTCTTTTTTTTCTCCCTGTCTATCGACCAGGCGAGCTGAATCCGCTGCCTCTGACAGCCAGAGATCAATACGAACATGAATAAAAGGCAGCGGCGGGCTGTGGCAGCCAGCACTCTCCGCCTGGCTCCTGTCCTGGTCGCCAGCCGCGGGGGCCGGCGCCTTCTCTCTCCCCCCCCCCCTGCGCCCCGCCGCGCGCTGGTCTCTTACCGTCTGCAGCGGCGCCTGCCAGGGACACGGGCGACTTAAAGGGCCATGCGTGCTCGGAGGAGCCGGAGCGCTGAAACAGGAAGGGCACGGAGAGCGGAACGAACATAGCAGCGTGCAGGCAGCTCTCATAACCCGAGGAATTAGGCCGGGGAGCTCGGTGCTGTGCGGCGGCGGGGAGGGAGGGAGGGAAGGAGGGGGTGTGTGTATGTATGTGTGTGTGTGGGGTGAGAGAGAGAGAGGAGGAGGGGGGGGGGAGTGAAAGGATGGAGAGGGGAGATCAGGCTTTAAAGAAGGGGGGCAGCTAATGGTGTGAGTGTAAAGGGAGGGGGTGAGTGTGAGTGTAAAGGGAGGGGGTGAGTGTGAGTGTAAAGGGAGGGGGTGAGTGTGAGTGTAAAGGGAGGGGGTGAGTGTGAGTGTGCCCAGATAATGGGGGGAAGAAGTGAGTATGTGTGCGGGGATTACAGGCAGAGCATCATCCCAGGAAAGGATGCTCTGCACCATACAGATCTCCTCTCCACCTCGTCTCAGATACTCATTCAAGTCCTGGCTTCTTTTTTTTTTTTGTGTGTGTGTGTATTTTTTTTTCTCTCACCCCCCCCCCCCATTTCTACGTCCTCCTCCTCTCTCTCTCCCTCCTCCGGTTAATTTTACAATAAGCCCCCCCTCTCTGTACGCCCCCCCCCGTGCCCGGCTATTCCACCCTGCACTTCACAATTCTCCTCCTACCCCCCCCCCTCTGTTCTGCCTTGTCTTATGACAGCTGTATAAGCGACCCCTTCGTCCCTCACAGACCTCCCCCCCTCCTGATGCCCAAGTCCCCCCCCCCATCCTTTCCATCCACCCTGTCCACTGGTCCCCCCCCCTCTTCTTCCTCCAGGTCCATTCCATGCACACAAAAGGAATTATTTCCTTGGAATAATGGAGATTTCCAGGAGGGAGCAGGGGACAGAGCACAGGCTAAATGGAGGGGCTCCTCCCCCCATCCTCTGGACACAGCTTCAGCACCAAAGAGAAGGGATGGAAGGGTGGGGGGGTGCTGAGGAGTGGGAGACCCCCTCACCCCACCCCAAAAAAAAACTTACAAGGGGTTTACCTTAATCTCCCCTCCATGGAAACACAATCGCGGTGACAGGTGACACAGATTGGGGGGGGGTGTCTCTGGCTGGCATTATCTGTCACGCGTTACCCCCGCCATGTCTCTTTCTTCTGATGGTCCTGCCTCACAAACTCCGTCAGAACGTCCCGGGACAGATCCCGCAGCTCCCCAGGGATCTGGCGTCTCACTTTGTTACCTGTTTTGTGTTGTTTGGGTTTTGTTTGTTTTTTTCCTTTCGTTTTCTCTTTACATCCAATCCCTGACCCCCGAGTACCACATGGTTGTACGGTTTCTCTCCTCTTAGATTGTAAGCTCTCCAGCAGGGTCCTCTCTCCCACTCATCTCTGCGCGCCTAACTTGTATGTATATATTTGTTGTTACGTCTCTCCCCTCATTGTACAGCGCTACGGAACTTGTTGACGCTTTATGAAATACTTGTAAGCGGTCGGCACGCGCGGGGTTAAGGATGCTGATAATCTGCTGGTACTTGCACCTGCAGCCATGACAGGATGAGATGGTGTGTCTTAAGGTGCATACAATGTATCTCCCCTGCGCATTCCATCTTTCTGGGCTCAGAGCTCCACTTCCAGTACTTCTTCATTCAACACAAAGCCATGCCAGATGTCACTCACTCTCTTTCAGACCACCAGGCTTCACTCACTCCTATCATACCAGCAGCTGCCAGAAAACCCTGCTGGCTCGCACTGCTCTCAGGATGCACCCAGGTTGTTACATTGTATCCATCCTCTCTCTGTAGCACTGAGACCCTCACTTTACCAGTCACTGCGCAGGGTTGGCATGTGCCCTCACCTGCTGGTGCGCTCGCTCTCCGTCACCGGTGGGCTGTCGCTGACTTTCTATAAGAGTTTACTTTAAAGTCCCCCCCCCCCTTGCCTGGCAGCCACATACTCGCTTTATTATCCCCCCCGAGCCATAAGAATGTACCCATTTCTCCAGATGCCCTCTTTACCATTTAACGCCTGGTCCCAGAGGCAGCTCTTACGCAAAGCTCAAATAGGAGGTCCCTCTTGACGTGCAAAAAGTAACCCAATATGAACAATAAAGGAAGGTCCACACGCTTTCTTGGTAGAGAGGAGGTGGTGAAATCAGGAGAGCGTTTGTGTGGAATGTCCGCAGCGTGCCTATCGGTATAAGCCAAAGATGCTGAACACAAATTCAGCAACCTTGACCGCACAGATGTTTTGGGACTATATTTCCCATTAGGCTCAGTCAATCTAACGAGTACCTGAGCTTCATGGGAGACATAGTTCTAAAATATCTGGTGGTCCAAGGTCGCTGGCCTCTGCCTTAGGGGGATGCCTATTTTACCCAACGGTAGAGCCTACTCTGCCTGTTCCCTTTGCATAAGAGGGTACCCACTCCTTATCCCTGTGTTTGGCCTCTTTCCATAAGTGTGTACCCACAGCCTTTCCTTATCGTTGCTAGTGTGGCACCTTTCCATAAGTGTGTACCACTTCCTCTCGATATCCCTCTGTGTCAGGCCTCTTTCCATGAGTGTACCTACATCCTCTCTGTACAACATTGTGTCTGGCCCCTTTCCATAAAAGTGTACCCTTTAACTCTTTTTAGCTCACTGTGTGTGGCACCTTTCCAAAAGTGTGTACCATGTCCTTTCTTCATTGCTCTGTGTGTGTGGCACCTTTCCGTAAATGTGTACCCACTTCCTCCCAATATCCCTCTTTGTCTGGCCTCTTTCCATAACAAGTGTACCTATTTCCCCTCCATGCAACATTGTATCAGGCCCCTTTCCATAAAAGTGTACCCACTTCCCCTCCTTTATCCGTCTGCGTGTGGCTCCTTCACATATGAAAGAAGCCTCTTCCTCTTTTTAGCTCACTGCGTGTGGCACCTTTCCATAAAAGTGTACCCACTTCCCCTCCTTTACCCGTCTGCGTGTGGCTCCTTCACATATGAAAGAAGCCTCTTCCTCTTTTTAGCTCACTGCGTGTGGCACCTTTCCATAAAAGTGTACCCACTTCCCCTCCTTTATCCGTCTGCGTGTGGCTCCTTCACATATGAAAGAAGCCTCTTCCTCTTTTTAGCTCACTGCGTGTGGCACCTTTCCATAAGAGTGTACCCACTTTCTCTCAACATCACAATGTCCCTGACCCCCATTTCCAAAAAGAGTGCCTCTCTTCATCTTACACATTTAGTGGCGCATTTTCCCACTTCCTGTTTTCCTCACGTTATCCACGGCCCATTCCATAAGAGTGTATGTATTTCCTCTCTGTACCTTGTTTTCCTCCTGCTCTGCCGTTGCGTCTCATGCCTTTACGTGCAAGCGGGCACCTGGTGTCACCTGGCTTCACTTTGTCCCGTGTATTCAAATCTATTTGTTCTTTCTATTTACCCCATGCTTGCTGGCTTCACCGCACTCTGTATCTGCTTTCCCTTTAGGACGCTGATGATGGCAGGCCATTTTTTCTGGTTCCTCCTCACTCTCTCTAAGTTTTGGGGTTTCTTGTTTTATCATTTTGTAAGCACTTATACACTGTATTATTATCCTGTGTCTGTGATCACTCCTTGACTGTACCTGTTCACCCTTTTTCTGCCATTGCTCGCTTCCTCGTTTTGATTCTGATGTATCCCTCGCTTACATTCTTTACATTTCACACTGTCCTCCTCACCTATTTTTTTCTTTCTGATTGTCACTGAATCCGATTTCTCTCTTTTTTTATACGGTCTCACTTCGTACATGTTTCTTTTTACCTTCTGATTGTGTCTGGATCCTCTTTGTGTAACTCTGCCGTCTCGTTCTGAATGCCCGCTTCCTCTCTATTGACTACACCCGTTTTCTCTGTGCCCACTTTCTCTGAATGCGTTTGAAGCCCCTGTGGACGATTTCACTCTTTGAAACACTACAGAACCTGTATTCTTACTTTTTGTCAATGTATCTCCCTCTCACTACACCTGTTTTCTTTAGAATTTTTCCTTTCCTTTTTGTATGTTTTTTTCTGTTGCTTCTTCTTTTCTGACTGTGTCCATTTTTTTGTCTGTAATTGCCTTCGCTTTGACTGCACCTGCTTTCTCTCTGACTATGCCAGACTGTGACGGTGCCTGCTTTCTCTCAGGCTCTTCAAGCTTCTCCTCTCTTTCAGACTGTGCCTGTTCTTTCTGATTGTACGTGTTTCTATCCTTCTGGTGATGCATGCCTTCTCTCCGTGCTCGTCTCTTTCTGATCACACCAGACTGACGAGTGTGCCAGTTTCCTCTCCGACTGTACATGTTCCTCTCTCACTATACCTACTTCCTGTTTGTACTTGCCTTTACTCTTCGTGACTGTTCCTGATTTCTGAGTGTGACTGCTTTCTCTTACCGACTGTTCCTGATTTGTGTGTGACTGCTTTCTCGTACCGACTGTTCCTGATTTCTGAGTGTGACTGCTTTCTCTTACCGACTCTTCCTGATTTCTGAGTGTGACTGCTTTCTCTTACCGACTGTTCCTGATTTCTGTGTGTGACTGCTTTCTCTTACCGACTGTTCCTGATTTCTGAGTGTGACTGCTTTCTCGTACTGACTGTTCCTGATTTCAGAGTGTGATTGCTTTCTCTTACCGACTGTTCCTGATTTCTGTGTGTGACTGCTTTCTCTTTCCGACTGTTCCTAATTTCTGAGTGTGATTGCTTTCTCTTACCAACTGTTCCCGATTTCTGTGTGTGACTGCTTTCTCTTACCGACTGTTCCTGATTTCTGAGTGTGACTGCTTTCTCGTACTGACTGTTCCTGATTTCAGAGTGTGATTGCTTTCTCTTACCGACTGTTCCTGATTTCTGTGTGTGACTGCTTTCTCTTTCCGACTGTTCCTAATTTCTGAGTGTGATTGCTTTCTCTTACCAACTGTTCCTGATTTCTGAGTGTGACTGCTTTCTCTTACCAACTGTTCCTGATTTCTGAGTGTGACTGCTTTCTCTTACCGACTGTTCCTGATTTCTGAGTGTGACTGCTTTCTCGTACTGACTGTTCCTAATTTCTGAGTGTGATTGCTTTCTCTTACCGACTGTTCCTGATTTCTATGTGTGACGGCTTTCTCTTACCGACTGTTCCTGATTTCTGTGTGTGACTGCTTTTTCTTTCCGACTGTTCCTGATTTCTGAGTGTGATTGCTTTCTCGTACCGACTGTTCCTGATTTCTGTGTGTGACTGCTTTCTCTTACCTACTGTTCCTGATTTCTCAGTGTGACTGCTTTCTCTTACCGACTGTTCCTGATTTCTGAGTTTGACTGCTTTCTCTTTACTGTTCCTGATTTCTGAGTGTAACTGCTTTCTCTTACCGACTGTTCCTGATTTCTGTGTGTGACTGCTTTCTCTTACCGACTGTTCCTGATTTCTCAGTGTGACTGCTTTCTCTTACCGACTGTTCCTGATTTCTCAGTGTGACTGCTTTCTCTTACCGACTGTTCCTGATTTCTCAGTGTGACTGCTTTCTCTTACCGACTGTTCCTAATTTCTCAGTGTGACTGCTTTCTCTTACCGACTGTATCTGATTTCTCAGTGTGACTGCTTTCTCTTACCCGAACATACCTGTCTCTTCATTTTTCTTACCAGCCTTACCCTTGCCAACTGTACCCACCAGCCGACTGTTTCCCGTTTCTTTGTCCTCATTCCGACTGTGTTTGTCATCTCTTTTGCCTGTTTTCTCCTATTAACAGACATATTCTGCCTGTACTGGGTTCTGTTTCTTGTTGGGCCTGCTGTGTAGGACAACCGGCTTTCTTCCATTGTGACTGTACCATCCCCCCCCCCTTTCTAGCTCTGTTTACTTTCAGACTGTTTCCTCAGCCTGTTCCTGCTTTCCCTCTTACAGCCCAGGGTATACATTGTGATTGTAGCTGCTTTCTCTCCGGGTTAACCTTTTATTGCTTTCTGGCCATCTCTCCTTTCTGTCACTTACTACTCTGCATTTCTGTTTCCTCTTTTTCATGTCGACTGTACTGGTTTTCCTATTCTGACAGTACCTGCTTCCTTTTTATACTCTCTTCCTCTGGGACGGTACCCATTTTCTCTTGTGCATGATTTTTTTTTCCACGGCTCCCTGCCTGCCATAATAACACCCCGTTTCTGTCTCGCACTGCACTGCTTTTCCTCTGTTTCTGTCTGGGTTTTTTTTGTCTTGTTTCAGACTGTACCTGCTTTCTCCACCATTTCTTTCTTGTTCATGCCTGTACTTCCTCTCTGCCTTTACGACTGTCCCTGTCACTGCGTCTCTTCCACTAAAACGACATTCTTTTATATCATACCATTATGTATCACTGCCTTTCCACTGTTTCTGTCTGTTCTTTTTTGTCCTGTTTCAGACTGTATCTGTTTTCTCCGCCTCTACTTTCTCGTTCATGCTTGTACTTCCTCTCTGTCTTTACGACTGTCGCTGTCACTGCGTCTCTTCGACTATGACGACATTCTTTTATATCATACCATTATGTATCACTGCCTTTCCGCTGTTTCTGTCTGTTCTTTTTTGTCCTGTTTCAGACTGTATCTGTTTTCTCCGCCTCTTCTTTCTCGTTCATGCTTGTACTTCCTCTCTGTCTTTACGACTGTCGCTGTCACTGCGTCTCTTCGACTATAACGACATTCTTTTATATCATACCATTATGTATCACTGCCTTTTCGTTGTTTCTGTCTGTTCTTTTTTGTCCTTTTTCAGACTGTACCTGCTTTCTCCGCCTCTTCCTTCTTGCTCATACCTGTACTTCCTCTCTGTCTTTACGCCTGTCTCTGTCACTTCTTCTCTTTGGCTATAACGACATTCTTTTCTTTCATACCATTATGTATCATTGCCTTTGGTCTGTTTCTGTCTGTTCTTTTTTGTCCTGTTTCAGACTGTACCTGCTTTTTCCGCCTCTTCTTTCTTGCTCATGCCTGTACTTCCTCTGTCTTTACGACTGTCGCTGTCACTGCGTCTCTTTGGCTAGAACGACATTCTTTTCTTTCATATCATTATGTATTTTTTCCCCCTCTCCCTCCCCGTCTATACCTGTGTGATCTTTTTCTGATGCCGTCTGCTTTGTCTGTCTGACTATACCTGTTTTCTCCAGTTCCGACTGTATCTGCTTTCTGCTCTTCCCTGTGCTTGATCTGTCTCACCCTTCCTCTCTTTGGCTGTATCCACACATAATCCTTCATATTGCTCGCTCTCTCTCGGTCTTCCCTTCTCTCTCTTTGCCTTCTTCCTCCGTTTGAATCTGCTTGATCTCAGCCTCTTTCTCTTTCTATGGCCGTCTCTGCTCTTTCTCTGACGGAGCTGAACATCTGTCTCTCTGAAGTTCAAGTTCAAGAACACTTTATTAGCATGACGTGCATAGTGTTGCCAACATGCTATAAAACAGCGGTGGTATCAAACAGCAATTAAATAACGATACCTCTCTACCCTGAATTGTTTTATGCCCTCTTCAGTCATTTCTCTACACACCCTTTCCCCCATGTATCCATTCTTCCTTTTTCATTCCCCCATGTATCCATTCTTCCTTTTTCATTCCCCCATGTATCCATTCTTCCTTTTTCATTGCCCCATGTATCCATTCTTCCTTTTTCATTCCCCCATGTATCCATTCTTCTTTTATCATTCCCCCTTGTATCCATTTTTCCTTTTTCATTGCCCCATGTATCCATTCTTCCTTTTTTATTGTATCTTATATCCATTTTTCCTTTTTCATTCCCCAATGTATCCATTCTTCTTTTATCATTCCCCCTTGTATCCATTTTTCCTTTTTCATTCCCCCATGTATCCATTCTTCCTTTTTCATTCCCCCATGTATCCATTTTTCCTTTTTCATTCCCCCATGTATCCATTCTTCCTTTTTCATTCCCCCATGTATCCATTCTTCTTTTATCATTCCCCCATGTATCCATTCTTCCTTTTTCATTGCCCCATGTATCCATTCTTCCTTTTTCATTCCCCCATGTATCCATTCTTCTTTTATCATTCCCCCTTGTATCCATTTTTCCTTTTTCATTGCCCCATGTATCCATTCTTCCTTTTTTATTGTATCTTATATCCATTTTTCCTTTTTCATTCCCCAATGTATCCATTCTTCTTTTATCATTCCCCCTTGTATCCATTTTTCCTTTTTCATTCCCCCATGTATCCATTCTTCCTTTTTCATTCCCCCATGTATCCATTTTTCCTTTTTCATTCCCCCATGTATCCATTCTTCCTTTTTCATTCCCCCATGTATCCATTCTTCTTTTATCATTCCCCCTTGTATCCATTTTTCCTTTTTCATTGCCCCATGTATCCATTCTTCCTTTTTTATTGTATCTTATATCCATTTTTCCTTTATGATTCCCCCTTGTATCCATTTTTCCTTTATCATTCCCCCTTTCGAAGCACCTGTACACGTCTGTATATCATTAATTCTTCGTAATTAAGCGGATATCCTCTTTATTGCGTCTAACCTTCCATCATACTCTTTTACCGTCTTCTACAATCGCTTATTCTATCTTTTCTTTCCCCACCATTGTTTGCCTGGCTTTTATGCCATCGCCATATCTCTCCATCCACCTTAATCTCCCGCTTTCCAATTTAAGTATCCTTTCCTCTCTCACTCTCTCTCTGTCTCCCCTTTATTTTCTTCCTCTCCGTCTCCCCTTTATTTTCTTCCTGGTCCCCCCCCCCTCGCGTCCCCCTCATTAGCTCTCCATTGCTCTCTTCTGCTGCTTCCTCCGTTCCCTCGCTCCGCTCCTCGGCGTGCAGGGATAGGAGTTAATTCATTACAAACTACATTTGAGTTGCTAAAAAGAAAATCAATTCTTTCATCGAGCGGCTGGTACGGAGTGATTGAGGGGGCGCGGGCGGGGGGATCTGGTAGGGAAGGAGTTAAAGGGACCTCAGCACATCTGACATTCTGTGTCACAAAATGATGGAAGCGGCATGGATCGATACTGCATCCCCTCCCCCCAGACACGGCTCTCTGCTTCTCTCTTACCCTCTGCTCTGCCTCAATACCTCTCTCTCTCTCTCTTCCTTTTTTTTTTTTTTTTTTTATATTTTTTTTTATTTTTTTATATTTCGGCTTACCTGTCTGTTTCGATACCTCTCGACTTCAATATATCTGTCTATTTCTCTCTTTTTTTCCCAGCCACATGTACGCTCAATCTGTTGCTCTTTTTCGCCCTCTCCGAGTACATCCCTGACATTTGCCTCTTTTTTTTTTCCTCCTTCTTCTTTTCACTTTCTTCTCTCCTGTATGCATAATTGTCTGTTTTTCCCTACTCTCCCCTTATCCTCTGTCTAGATCACTTTTCCCCTTCTCTCTGCCCACCTGTCTCCCATCGCCTTCCTTTGTAGAATGTCCTGTCTCTCTCCCTGCAACATTTACCTGCCACCTCTCCATCGCTCCCTCTTTACCTGTCTTTCTTATTATATGTTTTATTCTTTTTATTTCCCCTCTTCCTTTTTTCCCTTCCTCTATTTCTCTACTCCTAGCCTTTTTCCCTTCATTTCTTTTTACCCCTTTATTGCCTCTCCCTCGATATCGCTCCATATTACGCCCTTTCCCCTCGTTTTCATCATTTTCCTGGAATTTTTTCCCCCCCTTTGAAATTCTCTCCTGCTTTTAGCAAAGCCCAATTTTCGCAATCCGAGAAATATGTTGTGTTTTTTTTTTTTTTTTTATGCCTTAAAAGGCTGGACATCGAAAAACACGGTATTGATGGAAAAAGACTATTAGCCCTTCACGGGTACAAAAAAAAAAAAGGACATGTCAAAAGAAAGTCTCGAGATGTGTAGAGGGTATAAAGCTACATAGAAAATAAAAATTATCTTGGAAAAAAAAAACCATATATATATAATATATATATAAAAGCAAAACGGAGATGCAGTTATACTGACGAGTGGTTTATCATAGGTAAAATACCAATTTTTAACTATTAAAGAGGATGCCACCATTATATTGCCCTCTGCATATGCAACATCTACGAAATATTTAAATATAAAATATTATTATTATTATTATTTTATATATTTTAATCTGCGAAAGAAGTGGGAAAGGGTAGTAATCTTTTAAAACGATTTAATTGTTTATAGTAAAATAAGGAAAACGAATATACGATCAACTGAAATATTTATAATAAATATTCAAATTTTCGTTCTGTTTTTCCATAAAATAAATTAAAGAGGAGATAGATTGAATATCTAGCGAAATAAATGTATTTTAAAAAAAAAATAAGATTTTACGAATTTATAAAAAAAAAAATAAAAAAAAAAAATACTGTTTTTAATCCTCCAAATGCAAACGTGGCTGGAAATATATGTGGAAGAAGGGATAGGAGCTAAAAGAAGGATAAAAAAAAATAAAAAAAATAGAAAGGTAAAGCTGAGATGAGAGACAGCATGAGACAGAGATGGAAAATGAGAATTAAAGAGAGTGCGAGAGAGTGACATTGAGAGGGAAAGGGTAAAAGGTTATGGAGGGCAAAGATTTGAAAAGTAGATGGACAAATAGGAGGAAAGAGCGAGAGCCGATGAAATCGGGAAAACTAAAAGAGCAGCGGAAAAAAAAATTAAATAGGAGCGGTGATGGAAGGGGGGCTCGAACGAGACCATCCAGGGTGTAAAAAATGCCTGTGGCATCAGAGTGTTGCCCGGAAAGTGGCACAATGGACTCAGGTGCTACATGAGCCAATAAAAAAAAAGGGAAATACATACACGCGTCACACCTAAATACATAGGGCAGTTATTCTGTGGGTATCCATCCATCCATCCATCCATCTATCCCTCTATCTATTACTATCTATCAAGAATCAGGGGACAGCAGGGCTTGGGGGAAGGGGGATGACCTCAGTGTCAAAAGATTTTAATAACATGGACACTTCTATCTGGTCTCCCTATCCAAGCGAGCCGTGAAATGACTCTACACAATTTGGGAGAGTAAATAAACATTGTGTACGGTGTTGTACATATAGGTATAGGTATATATATATATACATACACACACACGTGTGCACATCCATACGCGCATATTTAAGCTACATGAATATTTTCTGTATACCATATATATATATATATATATATATAAAAATCATATACAGACAAACAGTTTTATGAACATATATGTCCATATTGATAAATGTGTCTTATTATATAATAAATAAGGAAAACACAGATGTTGCAAAAAGAGCAAAAGATGTTGTAAATGTGTATATTAAGCTATATTTATATATATATATATAAATAAAATATATATCTTTTATCTTTAGAAACTTATATGCTGAATCGTCATTAACTTTTATACACACACACATATATAATTAAAACACGCACACACATACATATCATTAAGACGAACACACACACATAAATATATATATATGACAAACACACATATATATATAATTAAGACAAAGGCACACATACATATATATATATATATATATAATTAAAACACACACACATATATATATGTCAAACACATATATATATTTATATAAGACAAACACACACACATATATATAATTAAGACAAACACATATATAAGACAAACACATACACGCACATATACTGTATATATATAATTAAGACAAACACACACGAGACAAACACATGCACACACACACACACATATACATATATAATTAAAACAAACACACACATAAGACAAACACATATATTTATGTGTGTGTTTGCATATGTGTTCGTCTTATATATGTGTGTGTGTGTTTGTCTTAATTATATATGTATGTATATATATATATATGTGTGTGTGTGTGTGTGTGTGCATAATTAAGACAAACACATACACCCATATATATATAAAATTAAGACACACACACATACATATATATATACACATATAATCCTTATAGCCACCAAGTGATTTTAATACACACACATATATATATATATATATACACACACTTAAACAGACCCAGGGAATTGAATTAAAGAACTATATTTATTTATATATACACACACACACAAGCAGACACACGTATATATAGTCTTTTAAAAGGTGGGTTTTAACAATGTGATTTTATATACTCATGGTTTCTATGACCTTTGAACTTTTGTAACTTGAGCTTAATTTGCAACATGCATTTTAAAAATCATAAATACACGTATATATAGATATATAGATATATATATATTATTAAATCTGGCTCCTTAATTCAATTTCCTGAGTCTCGCCTATAAATCTGTCCCTCCAGGTTTCTTGAACACAGATGGCCAGTCCGAAAGGGGAAAGAAAAAAAAAAAAAGCAGACCTCTGTCCACTGGCGCCGTTTTACATATTAAGCAGAAATCTTAAAAATGACCGACACAAAGTTGCACAGGAAGAAACATCTGTGTCAATTAAAAAAAAAAAAAAAAGTGTACAGATTTCAGCTATCGTTTACTATGAAGCGTCCACTAAGGACCTGTCCACTCCTGGCTGTTTTGGGGGGAATTTGTTGTTTTTTTTGTTTGTTTTGATTTTTGGTTTTATTTATTGCAAAATAAATGTGAATTATTATTTTTTTTTTAAAAAAAGTGCACCCATGCCACTAATAAAGGCACCTTCCAGAGGAACCCACCGAGGGGGTCTGTACGCGTGGGGAGTGAGTGCGCACACAATGACCTAACACTAATTTTCACAAGGAGCTGCATGCAGTCCCCGCAGATACAATGAGGGTGAGCAGTAATCATTAACACACAGAAGCACGCTCTGCGAGGGGCTCCAGGATACATCCCATTGTGTGGGGTCTAATTCCTTTCTTAAACCATCACCCCGGAGTATATACACACACAAAGGACAGAATCGCAGCGCAAGGCTGCACAAAGCCACACGGCGCTGGAGAATGCCCTGCAGGAGACCGCCGGCGCACAACGGGTTAACCTCTTCTCTGCCAGAGGGGCTAGCCCCCTGACAGTGAAGAGGTTAATTGAGGGGTAACCACTAAGCTTTGTGAAACCTCTCCCCGTTATGCTGGCCGGAACAAAACACAGTACAAAGACGCGTGTGTGTGTATATAATTATTGCTGTCAAAAGCCCCTTCTTCTTCATGTCACAAGTCACATCTTTATGGAGCAAGAAAAAAAAAACGAAACATATATCTATATATATAGATATATATATATATCTATATATATACACACGCATCCCCCGCCTCTTGCAAATCTCCTTTTCTTTCCGTTAGTATCCCAGGTACAGATAACCATCTGCTCTATGAAGATGATGGAACTGATTTGCATATGAGAACATGCAAAATCTTTCAACGAACTTTGTCTGCGCTGGCTGGGCTGGAGACCAACTTGTTCTAAGGCAATCCGATAATAAAATGAGGCAGACGCCATGGGGAAGGGGAGGGGGGGTTACACCGCACAGGGCGCAACACTAAGGCAGAGGGGCGAATTCTACGCAGCAAGTTTATTTTAGGGGATACATTGAATCATTATCCTTCGCATACACAGATTATTCTTATTGATGGGATGCGTTTGTAATAAAGCTGCGGATAAGTTAAAGACTACGATAACAATAACAACATATATATATATATGTGTACATACACACAACAAAAAGAGGAGCTGTAGCGCAGCGTGGAGACGTGTATATATATATATACATATATAAATCAGCAGAGTATAGCATATATATATATATATACATACACACAACAAAAAAGAGGAGTTGCAGCGCAGCGTGGAGACATGTATATACATATATAAATCAGCAGAGTATAGCATATATATATATATATATATATATGTACATACACACAACAAAAAAGAGGAGTTGCAGCGCAGCGTGGAGACATATATATGTATATACATATATAAATCAGCAGAGTATAGCATATATATATATAGATAGATAGATATATCTACACACATAGGTATGAAGTTTAGAGTAGTTTTTGGAAAACCGTAAATGTTGCTCTTTTCACATGTATGTATATATTTATTAAGAGACGCACATGCACACAGACACAGCAAATGTTTTCATGTAACTATGCCAATGTTGCAACAAGAAATATATATACACACACACAATTGTGTGTACATATATAAAGAGTATATTTGTAGTGTATATACCGTGTGTATATATTGTGTAATATATATTGATTGTTTATATAGTACGTAATATATATATATAAATATACTGTGTATATAGTGTGATATATATCTGTTGTGTATATAGTGCAGAATATATATCTGTCTTGTATATAGTACGTAATATATATTTATCTACTGACTGTGTATATAGTGTGTAACATGTATTGTGTATATAGTGCAGAATATATATCTATTGTGTATATAGTAAGTAATATATATATATATATTTATCTACTGTGTATAAATATAGTGTGTAAAATATATCTATTGTGTATATAGCACTTAATATATATCTATTGTGTGTATACAGTTACAGTTATAAGTATTTATAAAGCACCAACAAGTTCCGTAGTGCAGTACAATGGAAGAGACATAATAACAAATATACGTACACATTACACAAACGGAACAGTAGGAGAGAGGACCCTGCTTGGGAGCTTATAGTGCATAATATATATATTCTGATTTTGTATATAGTGCATTTTATATATAAATCTGTTTTGTATATAGTGTGCAATATATATATATATATATATATGTTGTGTATATAAAGCTGAATGATATATCTGTTATGTATTTTGTGCACAGATTACCAAATATACTATATATATATATATATATATATAGACACACATAATGTGCTTGTGTAAATATATAGATAGATACACACACACACTCGCCAGTACAATTTATTTTCTAATTGTATGACAGATCAAGGCAACAGTTTTAAAATTCTTCACAAATGTATCTGAGCTAAAACAAAGAGAAAAAAACAAAACAAAAACAAAACCATAAAGTTAAAAATCAGAGCTCTGCACCTTTACGCATATGTTTTTTATCACCGTGTGTGAAATCTATACATGGATACACATGTAAATGTCATAAGAAGAGCGCGCTTAAAAAGTCTTCCTTTAGAATCTCTTCAACGGCTTCATTAATAGATTAACTTTCAGTCCTTGTGGGACGTTTTTTCAAGATGCATGCACATACATATAAACAGTCATTATATATACTAGTATCTTGTATGATATATATATATAAAATGGATATATATATATATATATATATATATATATACACTGCACTTTGCATAATGTTTGGGTGTAGAGGTACCATAGGATCCGTGTGCCAGACCTACGTCAGAAACAAGCAATACAAATACGAACGACTCACAAAGCAAAGCGAGACGTAGTGAGCGACAGCTAAAATCCTCTGATTGGTGGGAATAAGGCCGTGCATTAGGATATCCTTGGCACTATAATTACATATTTTAAGCTACAGAAGGTCAGGTCCTTCGGCACCAAACAAGCTTTACAAACTGAAGAAAGAGAAAACTAAACACTACATAATATTAACAGCACATATGTAAACAACTATAAAAATATTTCTACAAGCACAGGTGTGAGCAAGGCGAGTGCCCGGTATGCCCCGGCAGGCCTTAGGAGGGAAACACGGTGCTGCCTGTGCCCAATTTGGGTGAATGAAACTGGATTACATCTCCTTTATTGCTTAACTATCTCTAGGGGCAAAAAAAAGTGTGTATTCTGCTCCTCGTTTTATTATCAAACTTACATTTTTAAATGTATCTAGTTACAATTCTTAATAACTGTTCCCGCGTGCGTGCGTGAAAATTCGCTGCACCCACCTAGAGGTCTTTGCAATCCGATTTTCCAAAATTAAGGACACTGTTCAGGGCCCAACTATTAAATATTCAGAACAGAATAAAATTATATACTACAGTTTAGATAACCAGATATAGGAAATCTTCGACATGTTAGTTTTGTGGATTTATTGTTACTAGGGAAATGTAAATTTACCTAAGGGCAGGTAGCTTTTTTATATATATTATTTTAAACATCTGTAACCCTGCACTATGCATGGAAAATAATATATATATCACATATATAGTACAGAATACTGATTCCGAAATTCAAATTAGGACATTTTTTACCTAATATTTGTTTATTTATTTTAATATGTAGAGACGCCCTAGGCGTCCGTCAAACCTCCTCGACGAGAGATATGTTCTGATTCTGGCCCTTGAAAATGTATATATAGCCAACCTTCGTGTCATTTTCTATTCAAGGCCTCGAAGAAAGGAAGCTTACAATTCTCCAATTTATGGATGAAAAGGTGACGGATAATGAAATATTCCACGTTGAATGCGCCGCCGACGGCAGAGCCGAATGACACCAAAGAAGCGTAAAAAAAAAAATGAATGCGTTAGACAATTAAAAAATAAAACACACACGTTAACGCCCCCGAACAAAACAAAAGTTGCCTAATACAGGCGACATCGATAAGGCTACCGTACCTCTGGATGGAGAACCATGAGATTTACGTACAAAGAAGATGCCTGTGAGCTTTCGGCAAACTTGTCGTCGCGGACAAAAGAAGAGACCTTTGAGGTTTGTGAATCTCCGTTCGCACATTAGGAAGGGACCTGTGGGATTTCACAGAAAGGGAAGACGAATGAGCAGCAAGTTGTGTAATAACTTATGATCTGAAATTTGGTCTAATATAAAGTAATGATGTTACGGAGAGATAATATACTGTTATATTGAACATCCAACGGCAAATCCTTATGCTCTCTTAATATTAGCCTTCCCTGGTGCTTTATTTGGGAGGAAACAAAAGAGGTTCTGCTACTTATTACTGTCCCAGGCTCCGAAGAAAAATGTCCTGCTAGTTTATGGTGTGTTACACTAGGGGGAATATTCTGGTGTATTATTATAGGGAAAAATGTTCCGGGAATCAATAACGTCTGCGACTAGAATGTATGTCTTTGTCCATCAAGAGTGGCTCATGTGGAAGGATTTTTTTTGGTACTCAGTTTCGTCTTATACTGGGGAAGACAGTTTTAGTAGTTCATGGTGTCTTCTACTGGGAGAAGAAGGTTCTAGCATTCAATGGTGTCCAGGCCTGCATTTCCCCCTGCACACCATGTCCTAGGGGTGGTAGCTGGTAGTGGTGGCCAATTGCTGACTTGCAAGTTTGTCCTGTAGAAAAGACACTGACGAATCTGTATACTCTGAATTCGACTGCTACCGCATGTTGGATACTGTGAATTTGACAACGGACAAAAAAGGACACTCCAGGTCGAAATGATGCATCGTTTTCCATAGCTAGGGTTATGGTTAGAAATTAGGATTAGGTTACTATTTGTGTTTGTTTAAGGGCTAGGGTTACATTTAGGTTTAGGGTTAACCTTAGCCAATGGTGCACAATCTGTTGTTTTTTTTTTCGTTTTCTTTTTTGAGGAAGTGTTTTACCAGGAAGGATACATTGAAATTTCTGTCACTTTCAAGTATGTCCTGCGTGGCGAGTATGTACCGTTAGGTGTCTTGCCCAAGGACACTTACTGGAGAGGTGCGCTTGCCGGGATTCAAACCTTTGTCTCCACGGTCTCCATGGTTATAGAGCATTGAGGATACCTCTACTCCACCCAGACAAAAAATTAAGTAAAAATGGAGCAGAATGTTAGGTTTAGCGTTAACCTTATCCCTAAATGTAACCCTAGCCCTAAAACAAGCACATGTAGTAACCTTACCCTAATTTCTAACTCTAACCCAATGGGATGGGGGCCCATTAAGGAATCTGGCTTTGGGGCAGCAGAGTGTGTAAATCCAGCCCTGATGGTGTCTTAGGTGTCAGTAGACGCAGCTACTGTCTGGTACTCAATTGTGGTTTATACTAGGGATGACTGGTCCTAGGTATCAACGGTGTCTTATACTGGGAGAAAAAGGCTGTGGTACTAAATGGTATGGTATACTAGGGGCACAGGTTCTGATATTCAACCGTATCTTATACTAGGGGGCACGGGTACTAGGTCTCAATGGTGTCATACTGAGATAAAAAGGATCCAAATGTCAATGGTGTTTTATACATAGGAGGATGAGGGTTCTAGTTTTCACCGGTGACATTTACTGGGAGAGACAGGTGCTGCGGTGTCTTAAACAGAGTACAAAGATATGGTATTTAATAATGTCCTATACAAAGGGAAACGTTCAGGTGGTTATTGAGGGATGCCAAACTTGACAAGTCTGATGTTGGGAGATAGGGAGTGATTTGCATAACTTCCCCTGAAAGAGGCACGTGATATTGGTGTTTATGCAAGCCTTGGTGACCAACTACATGACTGGGTGACAGCCTAGGGCCTCACGTGATCAGGAGGACTGTCGGAAAACTGCATGTCACACAGCCATACCGTCTGACTTGGGAAGTCTGTACCAGGCAGGGGGAACAGCTTTGGTTGTCGAAGGTTGGCTTATATTATGTGAAACATGCTCTGCAAGCCACTAGTCTTATAATAGGGTGGGAGGATTTGCCCTTATGCCCAGAGAACATATTCTGGTAGTCTGTAGTGTCTTATGAGGGATGGGGGGGTTCTGGGAGTCAATAGCATCTTGACTTACAAAAAAAACTAAGGCTGTGGTACTCAGTACTGTTTCATGACAGAGGAAACAGACTAACTTGGCAGCATAATTTTCTTAGATAATACATTTCTCACTACTGATCGCTGCACCTGATCCCAAGTGGTCAATGACAAATTCCAAAGTTGCAAAGGGTCAAATTTCTACTAGCCCTGTTACATCATTTATCACGTTCCCTAGGCGAGAGGGAGAGTGGAAATTTTGAGCCCTGATATACTGTATATATATATACACACTTATTATAGTGTGGAGGCTTTTTATCTCACTTTTTGTCCTCCACTACAACCCTTGCAGATACTGATTGCCCTGTGGGTCCCAAGCATCCACTGCAACTGGTCGTCATGCCTAGCTCCTAGCTGATGAGGGTCCAACAAACCCGAAAGAGCGCTGTCCGAAGAGTGGCTTTCATCAGTTGCATAAACCTTATCTATTCTACAAAGCCACGGTGTGGCATAGCATAGATTTTAGGGTTCTGTGTAATAACAGACCCAGGATGCATAAAAGTGAGACAGATGTCATTTGCATATCCTACCCAGAATTCCTTGCTTCATATGAGGAATGTGGCACAAGAGCTCTGGGATGCAATTCATTGAATTGCTGTGATGTGCAAGTGACTTCTGCAATAATTAACACACTTATTATAGTGTGGAGGCTTTTTATCTCACTTTTTGTCCTCCACTACAACCCTTGTAGATACTGATTGCCCTGTGGGTCCCAAGCATCCACTGCAACTGGTCATCATGCCTAGCTCCTAGCTGAGGAGGGTCCAACAAACCCGAAAGAGCACTGTCCTAGGAGTGGCTTTGACCAGTTGCATAAAGCTTATCTCTGCTACAAAGCCACGGTGTGGCATAGCACTGATTTTAGGGTTCTGTGTAATAACAGACCCAGGATTCATAAAAGTAAGACAGATGTCATTTGCATATCCTACCCAGAATTCCTTGCTGCATATGGGGAATGTGGCACAGGGGCTCTGGGATGCAATTCATTAAATTGCTGAGATGTGCAAGTGGCTTCTGCAATAATAAACACACTATATATATATATACTGTATATATATATGTTATATATATTTCAATATAATTGGGAATAAAGCTTCTGGTACTCAATACGGTCTTATAGTTGTGTTAGGAGATTCTCATACTCACCAGCTCTGCCGAATGGACTGGAGAAAAATCAGTATTGTCTTGTACTAAGGGGATTCCCGACAATCAAATACGTGTTGTCTTCTTCTAAAAAGAGAAATGGTATACTGCTCGATTATGTCATATACTCGGGAGAACATACTGGTACTTCACATACTAAGGGCGACATTTTCTAGTGCTCATTATCCAACATTTTGTATTAGGCCAGGGGAAAGATCCTACAAATTACTGGAATAAAATATTTATTTAGACTTTAGGGTGGTACTGGTACTCAATGGCATATACTGTGGTCAATAAGTTGCAGCACTTATTGATGGCGTCGACCAAGGGGTTTGGTACTCACCATTGTAATAAACTGGTATTGTCTTATATCGGGGTACAAGGTTCTGGGTTTCAATGCTAGTTCGTACAGCGAGCACTCAATAGGGCCCTGTTACAGATGAAAGGCATTTCGTACACAGTGCTTATAAACAAAACTCAATAACTAGTGGGGAAGTTTTCTGGCGTTCACCAAGGTCTAATTGGTAGAGTATTTTTATACTCATTACTGTCTTATACTCTGGGAATAATAGAGTTACGACACTCAGTGTTGTCTTATACCTTGAGGGAAATGATGGTACTCTGTGCTGTTGTATACCAGAGGAAAAGTTTCTTGTAATCGATACTTTCTTATAATTAGATGGAAAAGTTCTGTTATATGAAACAACGTCTACGCGGTCACAAAAAATCTGGAGCTGGAAGGTTATGGCGCACTGTTTTATTGTGATTTTATAAGACTCGAGAAGGACTGGTAGGACCAGGAAAGAACAATGTGCCTGGCCAAAAAAAAAAAAAAAGCCTAATATTTGTCCATGCGCCCCTCCCCATAAAACGCTCTATAAAGTTTGTCGATCTTGGTAAACACGAGAAAAAAAAGGGCCTATGAATTACAGAACACAATGCCCACGAGAATGGACTTGATGGAGATAATAGACAATCTACACGTGAAGGGGAGGACGGTGGCGCAGGGATGGCAGTAGGCTCGCGGAGATGGCACCTTCGAGACCTGAATTGTGTACACGTGACAAGACATTTGGAAACTAAAAGGCACTGAAGAGGAGACTGGTGTGACTTTTATTAGAGGTCTCCATGATGTAAAGCAGAGACATATGTGAGATTGAAAATGTAGTGCACACGTAAACACAAACCACACCATATTAGCAAGTTTGTATGCATGTTGTGTACACGTGTTAATGAGACGTGAAATTGTACAATGTCATGCACATGTGAAAATAAGACATACAAGGCTGACCTTGACGTGCCCGTGCAGAAATAAGGTATGTGGGATTAGCAATGGCATATACACAAGTAAACAAGACATGTGAAATTGACCAGGACTTGTACACGTGGGTAATATAATGCAATATTGGCCATGATGTGTACATGCAAAGAGATTTGCAAGGTTGGCCTTGATATTTTCATACAGAAATAAGACACGTAAGGTTGGCTATGACGTATATATACAGATATAAGACATGCAACGTTGGCCATGACATATTGGCCATGATGTGTACATGCAGACATGACACATTCCATTTTGGCCATGACGTTTACATGTCGAAATAAGACATGCAAGGTTGTCCATGACGTGTACATGCAGAAATAAGACATGCACAGTTTGCAACGATGTGTACATGTGGTTTTAAGACATGCAAAATTGCCCATGACATGTACTGTACATGTGGAAATCAAACACGTGGGTCTGGAAATGGTGTGTACATGACTAAACCACGCAAGTATTATTGCACAATGTTGTGTGGGTTTTTAAAGGTGGTCCTTGAATGAGAATTGAGAACATTAAACACACATGAAGAAAAACATGAAAAGGTACACGGAAAGGGCGACATTGAAGTTTGAAACCTGTTAACATAGGCCATCAGTGAACGTGTAATGGCAGATATGTGTAGCTCGGCAAGGGGAATGGCGACAAGCGTCTAGGCCAGGCGTCAGCAACCTTGGCTCCTTGATGTTTTGGGAACTACATCTCCCATAATGTTCAGTCACCCATTAGGCTGACCGAGCCACATGGGAAATGTAGTTCACAAAACATAAGGGAGCCAAGGTTGCTGACCCCTGGTCTAGGCAGATATACAGTATATGACGACCTTATAGAGTGATGGGAATGCTGTGCGTGTAAAGAGATGACACGCCTATATTTGTATTTTGTGTACATTGTCTATATCCACAAATCTGTCCTTGTGGAAAGAGGCCATGGAAATAAAAGCTGCGTATATGAAATCCATGAGGTAAAGGCTGTGGGAAAGGAAATGGCAAGGCAGACATTGCGGTAATGGAAAGGTCACAGTTTAGGTACAAGCTATGGATGTAATAGAGGGGCATGTGAAGTGAAACCTGCATATGTATGTGGTAAGGTAAGTCATGAGTTAAATGAGGTTTATATGGGATGCAGACTTCTGAGGTAAAATCGCAGTATACAGTATGAATAGGGGCCTGGGTGGTATATAGAAAGGGTCCTTGTGTGGTGAAAACTGTGTACATGGAAATAGGATAAAATAGGGTAAAACTGTGTATACAGAAAGGTGGCCTGTAACATACAAGCTGCGTACTATGACGACTCATGAGGTAAAATCCAAGTGTATGAAAAGAGAACTCATGGTATGGAGCAAAAGCTGGCTATATAAAAGAGGTCCCATGGGACTTCTATATAAAGGAAGAGGTCTTATGAGGTAAAAGTCTTATATATGGAAAGCAAACCTATGGGGTGTATACAGAAAGAGGACCCATGGAGTTATTATATTAAAAGAGGGTCCATGAGGCAAAAGCTTTGCATATAGGAAGAGGACACATGCGGTAAAAGCCATGTTTATGTGAAGAAGACCAATGGGGTAAAAGTCATGTATATGGAAAGAGGACCCATGAGGCAAAACCTGTCTATATAAAAATAGGACATATGAGGTAAAAGACGTGTATATGGAAAGAGGACCCATGGAGGTAAAAGCTGTGTATATCGAAAGAGAACCCATGAGGTAAAAGCTGTGTATATAGAGAGAGGGGACCCATGAGGTAAAAGCGTGTATATGGAAAGAGGGCTCTTGAGGTCTTGTATAAGGAAAGAAGACCAATGAGGTGAAAGCTATCTATATGTAAAGAGGACCCATGGGGTATAAGCCGTGTATATGGAAAGAGGACCCATGAGGTAAAAGCTGTGTATATCGAAAGAGAACCCATGAGGTAAAAGCTGTGTGTATAGAGAGAGAGGACCCATAAGGTAAAAGCGTGTATATAGAGAGAGAGGACCCATAAGGTAAAAGCGTGTATATGGAAAGAGGGCTCTTGAGGTGAAAGCCTTGTATAAGGAAAGAAGACCAATGAGGTGAAAGCTATCTATATGTAAAGAGGACACATGGGGTATAATCCGTGTATATGGAAAGAGGAGCCATGATGTAAAAGCTGTATATATGGAAATGGCAGCCTTTGAGGTGCATAAAGATGTGTTTTAGAGAGGAGACAAATGAGAATTGGTATTTTGTGTTTACTGCTAAAAGCCAGCTAATTTCTAAAAGCCTAGGATGCTATAAAATAGTTTATAAATCCCTGATCCTTAAAATGAAACTTCGCTTGTATCGGCATTTAGGCCACGGCTGCCATTTTACTCCAGACGCTCTTCTGGTACAAGACTCAATTCTGTAAGATTGAAAAAAATAAGTATAAAAGAAGAAGGAAGCAATCGATTTCTTGCTTTAGGAAATGAAAACTGAGAGCAATAAATATATTTGCAGATGAGTCAGGTAGGTGGAACGAGCGTCCTGGGCAACATTGACCCTTTCCAAGATGGCGGCCGCCCTGTGGAGCGCGACTCGGTGCTCAGCCACGATTTACAGTGAAAAACAGGTATGGTAAGCTAAAACTGTCTGAGAACCAGCATATCCTACAGCTGTAACACAGCAGCACCAGGCGCTCGCCCCTTGGCAATCTCCGGTGCCACGGTAAACAATCCTACAGCCTGGCAAGCCCGTGACTCGATGGAGCTCTTCGCCAGACGGCTGCCGGGAAAGGGTTAAGCGCTGTGGGCTCTGTGGGCTCTTGGGCTAATCAGATCTTGTCATCTCCCGAGTGAGGACTTGTTTAAACAGAGATTTAGAGCGGGAATCAATAGGAAATTTAAAAATCAATGTGGTAAGTATGAGAAAATCAATGCTCTTTAATCGCCTTGCCGATTCCAAGTCAAAACAATTAGAAGCGAGGAAGTGCTCCACGTGTTCCTGGGGCACGCTGCGTCCGTTCTGGGCCCCCCCTAAAAACAGCAAATGGGGGGGGGGATACCGCAGGAGATCAGGGAGGGGGAAATACCCTCATAGCTCCCAACACGAAGCGAAATAAAAAGGAAAAATAAAAGGTGAAAAGGGAGAGACGGCCTCGGAAATTTATTAACAGCGATGTCGGATAATAACGGTTCAGGCAGCCTTAACGTACGGCACGCACCGCAAAGCGGCTGGGGAGATGCAAAAGGGGGGTGGCGGCGAGGTGCTAAAACAGCGCTGGGGGGGGGAAATAAATAGACACGATGGGAAATTATCTAGCCTGAAAGCTGTTTTTAATGCCTGCACAGGGTCGCCAACCCTACGCGTGCCAGAGGGGCGAGCGAGTAATTCGCCTGGCAACCGACTGATTGTCCTCGATTTTCACGGTGCCGACACACACCCTGTCCGCTGGCAAATTGCTGCAAAGGCCCCTGGCAACTCTGAGGTTAATAAATGCACTTTTCCTCTCTCTCTCTCTCGCGCTCTAAGACTAAAATGTTTTATCAGACCTTCCCAGTTACCAAGCCACCATTACCAGTAGCTAGGCTACCATAATAAATGTAGTGCAGGTACTGCCTACGGGGTCATTAACCCGTTACTGCCCTGGCCGACCACCAACATTTGGAACATAGGACGGAACGGTGCTACAGCAATCCTTCCCTAAGTTTCTATGAACTACATTTCCCATGAGGCTCAGCCAGCTATCCCAAAATCTCACAGCGCAGCAACATTTCAATGGGAAACAACACGCATAGGGACACTTGTGCTATAGTACAGCGAAGGGAGACAGGGCCCTGTGGAACATCTGAGGCCACGTGAGGAGGTATCTTCAGGACAAGCACATATCAGGAGATTCTGTTCTAAATTGGAGTTTGCATACCACCGCATTTTAACCTTAATTTGGCATCTCAGCCGCCACCAGAGGATCGTTCGCTGAGCTGGAAATTGACAAGATAATCGTGATTTGGAACCGGAGGGTTTTTGCATTTTGCTTATTTTGGTCAACAGTTTGTAACTATCATAGTTTAAAGCAGTTTTAATACCTTGGGAGACATCGAGGCCATTGCCTTTCATCCTGCCACTTATTTTACCACATATTTCCACTCGGCATTGACTGCTCTTGGAGGAGTATCGTTCTCTTACTCTATGGCTAATACACTGTTTATAAACGTGTGTCCATATGTATATTTATTCAGAAGGCGCTGTGGATTGTTTTTGCTTAATCGATTAGGATATTTCTATTTATTGTCTCGTGATCCTGCTGCGCTAACCACTTCAGCTGGTAAAAAAAACAACGTATAGATAAAAGGATTTTTTAAAAAAAAGCAGTTTAATTCCCCCACAATGACAATGAAATTCCCTGATGCCAATGCAATTTTTGCTTTTCATTCCATGTATCATCGTGCTAAAACTCCCTCCCATTACTCCATATATACCTATAGGGCTACGTCTTGATCCATGTCACCCATCCCTCTATTATTCTACAACTCAATATTTATACGTATAGATAAATTTATATGTAAATATATATTACTCAATATTTCACATATACCTTCTCAGAACAATGAACAACCTCCCCATAGATTATCCCCTATTACTCCGCATTAACCTTATATTATATACCACTTACTACCACTCGCTATCACCCTCATGTACTGTACATCCTTATATATATATATATATATATCATTGTATATACATAGTATATACAAGTATTGTTTATACCTCCACATATCCCTGATTAACCCAAATAACGTCATATACAAAATAAGAATATAATGAAGTCATATCATTCTCCTTTTTGTAACATTTACTAAAGCTCCAAACAACTATCATCTATATAAAATGCAGGATGAATATCCCTTATCCTAAATGCTGACCCCCCTATAACACCTCCTGTTACTCTGTATGACCCCCATATAACACCTGTTACTCGGTATGACCCCCCTATAACACCTCCTGTTACTCTGTATGACCGTCATATAACACCTCCTGTTACTCGGTATGACCCCCATATAACACCTCCTGTTACTCTGTATGACCCCCATATAACACCTACTGTTACTCTGTATGACCTCCATATAACACCTCCTGTTACTCGGTATGACCCCCATATAACACCTCCTGTTACTCAGTATGACCCCCATATAACACCTCCTGTTACTCTATATGACCCCATATAACATCTCATGTTACCTGGTATGACCCCCATAAAACACCCCCTATTGCTCTGTATGGCCCCCATATAACACCTCATGTTACTCGGTATGACCCCCATATAACACCTCCTATTCCTCTGTATGACCCCCATTAAATACCTTCTGTTACTCGTTATGACCCCCATATAACACCTCCTGTTACTCTGTATGACCCCCATATAACACCTCCTGTTACTCTGTATGACCCCCATATAACACCTCCTGTTACTCTGTATGACCCCCATATAACACCTACTGTTACTCTGTATGACCCCCATATAACACCTCCTGTTACTCGGTATGACCCCCATATAACACCTCCTGTTACTCAGTATGACCCCCATATAACACCTCCTGTTACTCTGTATGACCCCATATAACACCTCATGTTACCCGGTATGACCCCCATAAAACACCCCCTATTGCTCTGTATGGCCCCCATATAACACCTCATGTTACTCGGTATGACCCCCATATAACACCTCCTATTCCTCTGTATGACCCCCATTAAATACCTTCTGTTACTTCGTTATGACCCCCATATAACACCTCCTGTTACTCTGTATGACCCCCATATAACACCTCCTGTTACTCTGTATGAACCCCATATAACACCTCCTGTTACTCGGTATGACCCCCATATAACACCTCCTGTTCCTCTGTATGACCCCCATATAACACCTCCTGTTACTCTGTATGAACCCCATATAACACCTCCTGTTACTCGGTATGACCCCCATATAACACCTCCTGTTCCTCTTTATGACTCCCATATAACACCTCCTGTTACTCTGTATGACCCCATATAACACCTCCTGTTACTCTGTATGACCCCATATAACACCTCCTGTTACTCTGTATGACCCCATATAACACCTCCTGTTACTCTGTATGACCCCAATGTAACCCCTCCTATCCTCAGAATCACCTCATAGAACTCCACCTATTGCTGTGCATGATCCCCATATAACCAACACTGTTACTCTGTATCTACCTCTGTAACACCATATGACCCCCATATAACACCTCCTATTACTCTGTATCTACCTCCATAACACCTCCTATTCCTTCAAATCACACCATATAACACCTCCTGTTACTCAGTACAACTCCCATATAACACCTCCTGTTACACTGTATGACCCCCATATAACACCTACTGTTACTCTGTATGACCCCCATATAATACCTCCTGTTACTCTGTATGACCCCCATATAACACCTCCTGTTACTCTGTATGACCCCCATATAACACCTCCTGTTACTCTGTATGACGCCCATATAACACCTCTTGTTACTCTGTATGACCCCCATATAACACCTCTTGTTACTCTGTATGACCCCCATATAACACCTCCTGGTCCTCAGAATAGTCTACATACACTCATGTTACTGAGTCACCCCAAAATAACTCCACTTATTACTTTCTATCAATCCTCTGCATGACACCTCCTGTTAGTCTGTGTCCACCCCGCATGTAACACCGCATTTTGTCCTTAATATCCCTACAATGGGCAAACCTTGTATCCGGAAATCTAAAAAGCATTTAATGAAAGCAAGCAATGATTTTCTAAACACCCCCCCCCCACACACACACACACGCACACACACACACACACCACCCAAACGCAGCAAACACTATCGTCCACTAACATCCGCCTACCTGCTCCGCACTAAAAACCTCTCAGCGTCTCATCGGCGCAGCGTCAGCCATATCAGGAATATATGGGAGAGACACCATAAACGCCCGGCTCTAACGCCAGCAACAAATCTGGCAACAATCTAATGTTCAAAACGGATATTTTTTCACATGCTTTTTCACTAGCCAAACCCGCTTGGAGAAAAAAAAAAACGCCGTCCCCAATTTACCGAATGAATCGAGAGTTTAAATAAATAAATAAATAAATAAAATCAGATTTTTTTTTCCCCCTCCTCTCTCCTGGTGGAGAAGAAAGATTTTGATAAATGACCCTTTTAAGAAATGCTGACCCTTTTTCAAATGGGTACCCGCCGCACTGGGTGACAGTCAGGGGGAGGGATATATTTTAAGTAAAGTGTCGATCTCTCATAGTACATAGTACTTTTCCCTCCAAGTGCCTGAAAAACCTTTTTCTCCAAAGAGATCTTCGTTAAAAACGTGATGTTTCAGAGCGAAACCTGTTTACGGGAATAGGATTTTGCTTTTATTGTTTTCTTCTTTCAGGCTGAGAAGGAAATGTTCAAAGCCAAAACAAAATGCAGACAGAGCTGCAAACATCACTTAAAATAATGTATATACATGGTATTGTTCTAAAAATATTTTTCAGATTGGAGAAAGATTTACTAAATAGAGATAACCTTTTACTCCCTATAGGTGTAACCATCACACCGGGACTGCATTCTCACCAATAGTGCCTGGGCCTAAAGGTGCAGGGCGGGGGGGGGGGGCTGCTTATTTTCTCCCAGTATATTCAGGGTTTGCAAATGTATTTTAGGGGCTCCTCCGTATAGTTAGCATTTTCTGGTGTCTTTATGGGGTCTCTTACATATATTTGGGTGAGTACAGGTGTATTTTTATGGGCCCCTGCATACACTCAGGGTGTGCGGGTGTATTGTTAGGGGCTCCTCCATATATTCAGGGTGTGCGGTTGTCTTTTTAGGGGCTCCTCCATATATTCAGGGTGTGCGTATGTTTTTAGGGGTTCCTCCATATATTCAGGGTGTGCGGGTGTATTGTTAGGGGCTCCTCCATATATTCAGGGTGTGCGTATGTTTTTAGGGGCTCCTCCATATATTCAGGGTGTGCGGGTGTCCTTTTAGGGGCTCCTCCATATATTCAGGGTGTGTGGTTGTCTTTTTAGGGGCTCCTCCATATATTCAGGGTGTGCGGGTGTCCTTTTAGGGGCTCCTCCATATATTCAGGGTGTGTGGGTGTCTTTTTAGGGGCTCCTCCATATATTCAGGGTGTGCGGGTATCCTTTTAGGGGCTCCTCCATATATTCAAGGTGTGCGGGTGTCTTTTTAGGGGCTCCTCCATATATTCTAGGAATGCAGGTGACTTTTTAGGGGCTCCTCCATATATTTGGGCTGTGATGGTGGAATTTAGGAGCGCCTCCATATATATGCGTGTGTGTATCAGGGTTTCCTCCATATATTTGACATGTGCGGGTGCTTTTTGGGGAACCCTCCAGATATTTGGGGGTGTACAGTTGTATTTTAGGGGCTCCTCCATATATTCAGGGTGTGTTTTTAGGGGTTCCTCCTTATATTCAGGGTGTGTGGTTGTCTTTTAGGGGCTCCTCCATATATTCAGGGTGTGTGGGTGTCTTTTAGGGGCTCCTCCATATATTCAGGGTGTGCGGATGTCTTTTTAGGGGCTCCTCCATATATTCAGCGTGTGTGGGTGTTTTTAGGGGTTCCTCCATATATTCAGCGTGTGTGGGTGTTTTTAGGGTCTCCTCCATATATTCAAGGTGTGTGGGTGTCTTTTAGAGGCTCCACGATATATTCAGGGTGTCTTTCAGGGTATTCTCTATATATTCAGGGTTGTGCGGGTGTCATTTTATTGGCACCACTATATATTCAATGTGTGTGGGTGCTTTTTTGGGGGCTCCTCCATATATTCGGGGTGTGCGGGTATAGAACAGAGCTGCAAAGCAATAAAACTCCCAGCAATGAATCTCTAAACTATAATAAATGTGGCTTCATGGACTGCATGTGCACCAATAAAATTGCTGACAATAAAATAGTGTTTGAGGGGGTTTTTTTTCTACCTAACTAACCAGTCGCTATTTATTCTTTTTCTTAAAGTTTTGCACTCGAGCCGCAGCAGGATTTCACTGCATCACCGTCAGCGTGCAACATCTATTAAAGCAAAGACCACTGTCACAAGCGCTTCTAAAGCAGGTTCTGACGCACGGAATCTGCGGCCGCTTCTTAACTAATAATAAGAATAATAAAAAACTGAAAAAATGAGATCTAAATTACAAAAATCAAGACTAAGGACCCCCGCCCCCCCCCCCAACTCATCTATGTTTCTCCCCAATTTACCAATTTCTGTTTCCTGGTGTCAAAGATTAGCGACAAAACCTGTGGGTTTTGACGGTGAAGATCTTATTGCCAAGGGAATTGAGAATTCCAGGGTAAAATAGCAGACGGGAAAATATTTTTTTTTTGTTTTTTAGGCTAGGGTCAGACTAACGCATTTTTCGCGTCGTCCGTGAAAAAGTGCGTTCGAACGAATGGACCTATTTTTTCACGGAATACGCGATAGCGGTCATACGATGTGCATTTTCGTCCGTGATTTTGTACGGATCATCAATAAAACCCTTTTTGCGTCTGGACGTTATGTTGGCCGGAGATTAGCAGCGTCTAACGTCTCCTAAACACGCACACACGCCGCTAGCGGACGCAGCGCACTCTGTACGTCAGTACTAGCGGTTTGACGTTCTAAAAAGAAATGCGTTTGTTTGCCGCTTGCGTTGCGTGGCCGCACTTTCGTGCGGCCGTACTTCGTATATTGCCTGTCATTGCCCGTCATTTGCTGCTACTACGGCCGTAATAAAGTGCAGCTGCACCCGCGTTCGCACTCCGTTCGTCTGACCCTAGCCTTAGAGTCTTTATATCTTTCTCTCCCCTCTCAATTATTTAGCTGATAAATCTCCAAATTTTTGATTTAGCGAATATGCCCTTTGGATCGATATCCAGAGAAAACACTTTAACTCTCAAAAGCTTATTAAATTATCTTTTTTTTTAATCTTTAACCCGGTCTTTAAATTCAATGCACTTATGACGTAACAGTTACGTCGTTGGTCCATAAGGGGTTAAAAGGTCTTTTAGGCATTTGGTCTAATAACAAAATTTCCTGCAATTTCAGGCTGGCTCGGGCTAAGGCTAGGGTCAGACGAACGCATTTTCGCGTTGTCTGTGAAAAAGTGCGTTCGAACGAATGGACGCATTTTTTCACGGAGTACGCGATAGCGGTCATACGATGCGCCTTTTCGTCCGTGATTTTGTACGGATCAACAATAAAACACTTTTTGTGTCTGGACGTTATGTTGGCCGGACATTAGCAGCGTCTGACGTCTCCCAATCACGCACACACGCCTCTAGCGGACGCAGCGCACTCTGTACATCCGTACTAGAGGTTTGACGTCCTAGAAAAAATGCGTTCGTTTGCCACTTGCGTTGCGCGGACGAACGTTCGTGCGGCCGTACTTCGTGTGTTCCCCGGCATTGGACGTCATTTGCTGCTAGCACGGCCGTGATTTCGTGCGTCTAAACGCACGTTAAAACTGCTTTCGTCTGACCCTAGCCTTAAGGGATTGATAAAACGCACAAGCACCCATCCCGAATTCTCCTCCGCCCGCCCTCGAACAGTGCATTTTGATGTGAAAGGGCCTTTTAACGATTGAGTAAAGTTTTTTGTGGTTTTTTTTTAAAAAGAAAAGGAAAGTAGAAACAGCATAATGTAACCGTGGTGACGGTGTGATATTTAGTTATAATGTATCGCGCACCACCTGGGCAACAAAGCGTCAGCGTCACCTTGCTAGGGATGAGGTACGAGCGGGCAGGGGCCTGTTAAAAATACACAAAAATTACCGGCGGTGTTGAATGGAGAAAAAAAAAAAGAAAAAGAAAGAAGAGAAAGTGCTTCCCTCCCCTCCTTCTTCTCCCCGGCAGGTGGATCAATGCCCTGCCACAGACATGTTAAACACACACAAAATCAATGGTGTTTATGTGTCCAGGGAGGGGCAGCTAAGGAGGAATTGATCTGACGGGGACCTAATCACTTTCTCAATAATCCTGACCTAGCGACCCCAGGATTAACCTATTGATAGGTTGCTGTCTGGGCTGGTGACAAGGGAAAGCGGCACTCGTCGCGTACTGAACTTGGACGTGGCCGCTGGTGGCAGCGCGCGTGGAGTTGTACTTGGGAGAGGAATTGCTCATCGATCAGCTGTCCTTTTCTACCCGTAAAGCTTTCAGAAAAGCGCAGATTGGCTTCCCTCTCTAAAACGCCGTGCCCAATTTAAAAGGACGCGCTTTTTTTTGCTTTTTCCTTTTTTTTTCCTTCCCCTTTTAGAAATTGTTCTTTTCCTGCGAGCCGTTTCGGGAAACGCCAGGGCCTGTCTGTAAGACTTTGTTCGTCCGCAACCGGCAGGTTGTTAAGATGCCAGTCGCTCAGGAAAACAGACTGCCTGACTGCCTGACGGACGGATAAGATGCGGGGCGCTAACGGCACCTCTCTCCATGCTTTGGCCACCCAATACCCGTCCTGTGTGGGCTCTGTCGGAGAAGGGAAGATATTGGGCCTGGAGCTGATGCTCATCATATTGGACTCTGCATTTTACCTGCTGCCGACGTCCCAAATAGGGCCCCCTCACATTATAATGAGTGGCGTGGGAGTCAATGGGCAGTATTCTTAAACTGGTGCCAATTTAACCAGAAGAGCTGGTGTAAACACCAGAGTCATTATAGTGAATGGATAAGCTCTGGTTAAGCTAGCACCAAGTTTTGAATATTGCCCCAGAGTTTGGAGATCCCCAGTTTAGAGACTCATTGCTGGGAGTTTTATTGCTCTGCAGCTCTGTTATACACTTACACACGAAGCCCCTAGAAAGACACCCCAGACACCCTGAATATACTGTATGAAGAAGCCCCTTTAAAAACACTGCACTCCCTGAATACATGAAGGGGCCCCTAAGAGACACACAAACATTGTGAATATATGGAAGAACCCCTAAAAAGACACCCGCACACCCTGAACAGGAGAAGCCTCTAAAAACACACCCACACACCCTGAATATATGGAGGAACCCCTAAAAAGACACCCGCACACCCTGAATATATGGAGGAGCGCCCCTAAAAAGACACCAGCACACCGTGAATATAGGAGGAGCCCCTAAAAACACCCGCACACCCTGAATATACGGAGGAGCCCCTAAAAAGACACCGCACACCCTGAATATATGAGGAGCCCCTAAAAAGACACCCGCACACCCTGAATATATGGAGGAGCGCCCCTAAAAAGACACCAGCACACCGTGAATATAAGGAGGAGCCCCTAAAAACACCCGCACACCCTGAATATACGGAGGAGCCCCTAAAAAGACACCCACACACCCTGAATATATGGAGGAGCGCCCCTAAAAAGACACCCGCACACCCTGAACAGGAGAAGCCTCTAAAAACACACCCGCACACCCTGAATATACGGAGGAGCCCCTAAACAGACACCCGCACACCCTGAATATATGGAGGAGCCACTAAAAAGACACCCACACACCCTGAATATATGGAGGAGCGCCCCTAAAAAGACACCCGCACACCCTGAATATATGGAGGAGCGCCCTTAAAAAGACACCCGCGCACCCTGAATATATGGAGGAGCGCCCCTAAAAAGATATACCAGACCACCTGTACAGCGTCTAGATAAGTGGTAAATATTCGCTTCTTTTATAAATAGCCAATTGAATTTAAAGACATAAAAATGAGGCAAAACATTCAAATTTATGCTAAAATGATGAAGTGTATAGGGACACACAGTCAGCAGACAGGTAAGAGGCATCCAAAAAAGTCTAGGCAGGGACCGAAATGGGGGGTCAGGCAGGAAAAATGCACCCCTTAACAGGATACTTGGGGACACCAAGCACCCCCTCGAACACACCTTTGTTTGCTGATCCCCACCATACCAACCTTTCATACGAAGAGGACAGAGGAGCTTCTTGGGCCCGGTGTGTCCATTAGCCAAACCATAAGGATCGCACAGGGTGTCAACGCGTTCCAGGCTCACCTTAACCAAGCTGCTGGGAAATATGCAAATAAACACATATATTAAAATGACACTTGATTTATATGAACCTACAGAGCAATATATAGCCTGCGTCAGCCGTGGTGGATAATCTTAGCATTGCAGGTGATTGGCTGGCTGAGCATCATACGAAAACCACCAGTTCCTATGATGCTCAGCCAACCATGAGGCTGAGGGAATATCCATAGAATGGTGGCCTGTAGGAGGACTGACTTAAAATTAAAGGGGGTTATTCACTAAGTGGCGAATCGATGAAGAACTGCAGCCTGTAGAGCAGCATTTCTACGTCAGTCGGGCCTAAAATTAACAAATCTCTTTCAATTCACATGTGAAAAAAAAACAACAAACTAAATTGTTAATATCCTCGCTGAGAAAAAAAATATATACATGGTTATTCAGAGAGAGGTGAAACTCAGGAGAATGACTGGAGAAGTGAAAATTCTAGGTCAAAATAGCAAAACCAGAAAAATTCTCCCATTTATCTCACCTTCCAAATCAGCTATTTTGACCTAGAATTTTTCATTCTCCAGTCATTCTCCTGGTTTTCACCTCTCTCTGAATAACCCTGCTAGTTATAGCGTCACAAGGACTGTCGTTTTGAAGGGAATTTACTTTTTGACCAACTATTCAAGCTAACTATTCAATACATTATTAAGTACTGACCTGGAAATAGAGACTTTCAGGCCAAAAATAACATTAAAAAAAAAGGTCCGACTGTGTAAATGTATCAATTATGGCTGAAACATTTTTTGAAAATTCCATCTACTGTTTGTGGAGGTTTCATAAATAGCAAAAATAAATAAAAAAGCGTAATAGAAAACCCAAAAACCCACATAAACTCCTCTGAATAACCCTTTCAATGCCACGTCCACTGAGTAACCACGCCATGCATCCACTACTTTTTCCACGAACTGCCTCAAGACCCTATCGCTCTGTTTATAATCCGCGGCGTCCCGTCGGCTCGCGAGACGAGCGTTATATGAGATTTAATATCAATAATTAAACGTGCCACGTTTATACATTTCCTTTTTTTTTTATTAACCCCCGAGGTCAAGATTTCCTTCGAATCCTTTGAAATTTATGAACGGAATTAGGCAGGGGGACGAAAATAAAATAAAATAAATCAGAACGCTGAAAAGCAAACGAAATGATTCCAGGTAACATAATAATAATATTATTATCTATACAGAGCATCTTGATTCCATACTCACATCACTGCCAGAGCAATCGCTGGACCATGTGCTAAGTGGCAGCATCCAGATGTCCTCCTCTGGTTATCAGTCTAGCGCCACCTGCAGGTGATGGGCGGTGTTGCTCCTAGTTTCTCTCCTTTGCAGACAAAGGGACAGCAGCACTGTGGCCTTTGTCCTCTGCCTCCCCTTCCCCCCACAGTCCCGAGGGCCAAAGGGTTTCTGACCCACCCCTTCATGTCATTAAGATAGAGTAGTGAGACAGAGGAAGAGCGAAAAATATGAGGAACAGAGGGGAAATGATTTAGAAACAATGACCAGACAGCGAGATGTTGCGCCGGAGAAATAGAGGGCAGGGAGGCAGTCTGATATATATATACACACACACACATAGCTCACAACGTGATAGAAAGAGGCCAGACGTACGGACAGATTTAAAGACGATGGACCGGTCATTGCATATCATTATATTATAATATAGCGCGCGTGTACGGACTTGTCACAACAGGGATTAAAGCCCACCTGCCCTGGGGGAGCTGAGCAGGCCGCGCGTACAGGAAGTATCACAATGTAACAGAGGAAACAATACAACTACAAAATAACAAAACGCGCTGCACCTGCAGTAACACGAGCTGCTACAGACGACGAGGCTGGAGGGAAATTTGTATTTTATTTTAATATTAAGAATAGACGTTGAGGGTGACGTGGACGCACTGCGTCGCGCTCAGCCGAGAGGCGCCTTCTGACAAATGCAGCGACAGACACATTAAATCTGTGATATCCAGTGTCTAAAGCTTTCACGTCCAGTACAAACACCGCTACATCCAATAAAGTGATACAACAGAGGCTGATAGAGCTCATGTAATAGGATGGCCAGGTCCAATGCAATATGACCTCCAGAACCAATATGTGACTGCCAGGTCCAATGCAATATGACTTCCAGAACCAACACGTGACTGCCAGGTCCAATGCAATATGACCTCCAGAACCAACACATGACTGCCTGACCCAATGCAATATGACTTCCAGTACCAACACGTGACTGCCAGGTCCAATGCAATATGACCTCCAGAACCAATATGCGACTGCCTGACCCAATGCAATATGACTTCCAGTACCAACACGTGACTGCCAGGTCCAATGCAATATGACCTCCAGAACCAATATGCGACTGCCTGACCCAATGCAATATGACTTCCAGAACCAATATGTGACTGCCAGGTCCAATGCAATATGACTTCCAGAACCAATATGCGACTACCTGACCCAATGCAATATGACTTCCAGAACCAATATGCGACTGCCTCACCCAAAGCAATATGACTTCCAGAACCAATATGTGACTGCCTGACCCAATGCAATATGACCTCCAGAACCAATATGTGACTACCAGGTCCAATGTAATATGACTTCCAGAACCAGTAGGAGACTGTCAGGTCCAATGTAATATGACCTCCAGAACCAATATGCGACTGCTAGACCCAATGTGATATGACTTCCAGAACCAATATGCGACTGCCTGACCCAATGCAATATGACTTCAAGAACCAACACGTGACTGCCTGACCCAATGCAATATGACCTCCAGAACCAATATGTGACTACCAGGTCCAATGTAATATGACTTCCAGAACCAGTAGGAGACTGTCAGGTCCAATGTAATATGACCTCCAGAACCAATATGCGACTGCCTGACCCAATGCAATATGACTTCCAGAACCAATATGTGACTGCCAGGTCCAATGCAATATGACTTCCAGAACCAATATGCGACTACCTGACCCAATGCAATATGACTTCCAGAACCAATATGCGACTGCCTCACCCAAAGCAATATGACTTCCAGAACCAATATGTGACTGCCTGACCCAATGCAATATGACCTCCAGAACCAATATGTGACTACCAGGTCCAATGTAATATGACTTCCAGAACCAGTAGGAGACTGTCAGGTCCAATGTAATATGACCTCCAGAACCAATATGCGACTGCTAGACCCAATGTGATATGACTTCCAGAACCAATATGCGACTGCCTGACCCAATGCAATATGACTTCAAGAACCAACACGTGACTGCCTGACCCAATGCAATATGACCTCCAGAACCAATATATGACTACCAGGTCCAATGTAATATGACTTCCAGAACCAGTAGGAGACTGTCAGGTCCAATGTAATATGACCTCCAGAACCAATATGCGACTGCCTGACCCAATGCAATATGACTTCCAGAACCAATATGTGACTGCCTGACCCAATGCAATATGACTTCCAGAACCAACACGTGACTGCCTGACCCAATGTAATATGACTTCCAGAACCAATATGCGACTGCCTGACCCAATGCAATATGACTTCCAGAACCAATATATGACTGCCTGACCCAATGCAATATGACCTCCAGAACCATATATCACTGTCAATCAATACGTGGGATACATACTCACCTTTGAAAGTTTAGGGTCATCAGCTTTCAGACTCTCCAGACCAGGAAGCGGTTCCACCAATCAGGAGCCTCTCACTCTGGTCCTGCAGAAACAGTCACCATTAGTAGATAAACAGCACATAAAAAATGCAACTGGAGAACTTTCTATGAAAGGACCGGAACATTCAAACAAACCAGGTGTTACGATTCAGCAAAAAAATGATACTTTGTGTTTAATTCCTGAAGTTTAGATTTTGAAAAGGAGCTGCTTATTTCGGAATGTCCCCGGTGCGCTCTCTAATGGCAGGACCTTGACACCCAGCCTGTCCCTAGGCCTTACACACTGGACACAGTCTCGTGTGCTGAATATTTTATTGGCCCTTATAGAACGGGGCTTGGCGTAACATCTATGTCACGTGTCAGTAACCGGGACCCTCCAGATGTTTTAGAACTAAATCTCCCCATGATGCTGAGCCACGCAGTCACACTTACTGAGCATCATGGGAAATGTAATGCCAAAACATCTGGACGGCCAAAGATACCGAACCCTGATCTATATGCTAAATGAAATTGGTCCCCGGCAGTCTGCAGACTTCACATCCCCCATGCACCATATGAATCCTAGAAGGAGAGCATGCATCATTGTAACGTGCTGGATGCATTCAAAGGACATCACCAGGGGGTAGATTAGAATACTTTAAGATCCTTGTTTTATCTCACTCAGCTGACAGCTCTTAATTTGAGTATCTTGAAGAACAATAGACCTACTGCAGCCTTATCTAAACATTCCCTCATCCACTTCATTAACTGTTAAATACTGTAGAAGAAATGCAACAGCTGTAAAGTAAAATGTTTGCAAAGGGTTTGGTAAATGTTGCATCATGGGAAAAATCCACAAAGCGGTAATAGGAGATAAAAAAGCCCAACTCTTTTTTTTCCTTTTTACATACAATCACTTCAGTTAAAGACTAAAACAGCAGCTTGTGTTTTATAATGTGTCTTATAATGTGTCTTATAAGTTATTATATAATGTGTTTTATAATGTGTTTTATAAGTTGTCTTATAAGTTATTATATAATGTGTTTTAAAATGTGTCTTATAAGTTATTATATAATGTGTTCTATAAATTGTTTTTGTTTATAATCACAAGTATTCTAGTTGCAGCGGGTGTTCGTGGTCGTGTCCCTTAAAATTAAACAGTGTTAAATAGTCACGTTAATGAGTGTCTTTGATCCTTCCTATTTACTATTAGAAAGACGCCACCTTCTGGATGCGTCAGGTTACGACGTGTGAAGGAAACATTCCCATATGTTATGCTCCATCCTCTGCCTCATCTGTCCCTGGTTGCTGTGACAAACCTTGATAGCAGAGATCTGCCTTTCACCCTGAAAAGCAACAGGCACCAGCACCAGCAGCAGCAGCACCAGCAGCAGCAGAACCAGCAGCAGCACCAGCAGCAGCACCATCAGCAGCACCAGCAGCACCAGCAGCAGCACCAGCAGCACCAGCAGCAGCACCAGCACCAGCAGCAGCAGCACCAGCAGCAGCACCAGCACCAGCAGCAGAACCAGCACCAGCAGCACCAGCAGGCCCCATGGGGGGGAGCTTGAATCCATTGGGACCACACGTTACAAAAGTGCGTGATTAGTCTTTTGCCTTGGAAGCATCTGATTGGCCAGGTGCATGGTAGCCATGCACACCTGGTGCCGATGAAACCACGCTGTAGGAGAGGAAGAGGAGATTCAAAGCTTAATAAGAAATTGTTGTATAAGAAAATCACTCTTGACCCCAACCCAACTTAATAAGTGACCGCTCCAATCCATACTGCCCCCCTTTTAAACATGGTACTGTGTAAAAATGAAGAAAAACCCGGCAGGCCACCCCCCCCCCTCAAGTCTCAGACACATCTCTGTCTGAACCATAAGTGATATTTATTTAAAACACTATTCATGGCAGCGGATTTCATCCAATGCGATAATCTGATATCCCCTCCAACGCTACACTGAGAAGCCCCAAAATTCCTCCAACCCTGCACCAGAAACCCCCGAGTGTCCTTCAACCCTACACTGTTAAGCCCCCCATGTTCCTCCAAATCTACACCGATACACCCCTGAGATTCCTCCAACCCTACCCTGTAAAAACCCAGAGATTTCTCCAGCCTTACACCGTGAAGCTGAGATTCCTCCAACCCTACACTGTAAAACCACCAAGATTGATCCAGCCCTACACCATAAAACCCCCAAGATTCCTCCAGCCCTACAACATGAAGCTGAGATTCCTCCAGCCCTACACCGTGAAGCTGAGATTCCTCCAGCCCTACACCGTGAAGCTGAGATTCCTCCAGCCCAACACCGTGAAGCTGAGATTCCTCCAGCCATACACCGTGAAGCTGAGATTCCTCCAACCCTACACTGTAAAACCACCAAGATTGATCCAGCCCTACACCATAAAACCCCCAAGATTCCTCCAGCCCTACACCATGAAGCTGAGATTCCTCCAGCCCTACACCGTGAAGCTGAGATTACTCCAGCCCTACACCGTGAAGCTGAGATTCCTCCAGCCCAACACCGTGAAGCTGAGATTCCTCCAGCCATACACCGTGAAGCTGAGATTCCTCCAGCCCTACACTGTGAAGCTGAGATTCCTCCAGCCCAACACTGTGAAGCTGAGATTCCTCCAGCCCTACACCGTGAAGCTGAGATTCCTCCAGCCATACACCGTGAAGCTGAGATTCCTCCAGCCCAACACCGTGAAGCTGAGATTCCTCCAGCCCTACACCGTGAAGCTGAGATTCCTCCAGCCCTACACCGTGAAGCTGAGATTCCTCCAGCCCAACACTGTGAAGCTGAGATTCCTCCAGCCCAACACCGTGAAGCTGAGATTCCTCCAGCCCTACACCGTGAAGCTGAGATTCCTCCAGCCCTACACTGTGAAGCTGAGATTCCTCCAGCCCTACACGTGAAGCTGAGATTCCTCCAGCCCTACACCGTGAAGCTGAAGCTGAAATCTGTTAATGTGAGATCCACAGGCTAGTGAAGGTCTTTAACACCTCATTGCTAGGGGTTGCCAGTTCGGCCATGCTCCAGGGTTATATTTCCTGGGCACTGCCCCTTAGCCTGAATAAATTATATGTGTCCACGAAAACATGGTGGATCTGGCAACCCAAGCCATTGCCGTAGAGTATAAAATTTCCAAGGGGGGACACTAGGGATTGTTGTAGGAGGCCGGAAACTAAACTAACCCCAGGCGTTCTAGATGACATCACAACGTTTTTATGTTATAGCAGGAATAAAGAGATTTAAAAACAAACAAAACTCGTGTTTACACATTTCCTGTACATACATGATCCCATTGTGCACGAGCCTTAGATCGCATTTTTTTATTTATAATCATATATATATATATCTATATATAATTTTATAGATGATGGTAACTTTTTCCAGGAAAATATATAAATTCTATTCATTAGTCCTGCCCGAAGGTCGTTTATTTAACCGACGACAAAGCCCCTTGCCGTGGAATATGTGGAGCATGCCGAAACTCGAGAGCGAGGAGCAATGCTTCTGCAAATAGAGCGCATTCCTTCTCAAATGAGAAACTCATCAAAACACTTGGAGAAGAATTAAAGCAATTATATAATATTTTCCAGAAGCATCTCTCTTTAAAAGATATTATATTGCGTAGGTATATATGCTTGGGGGAGGAGGGGGGTCATTCACAAAGCGAAGTTGCAAAAACCGCCAATGTTTCAAAGGCAACAAATGCCGGGTATAAGGTCAGGCTCATCCATGATTATTATTGTCATCATTTATATATCGCCAACAGTTTCCGCAGCGCTTTACAATAACCAAATGGAACGAGATACAGATAAATGGACCTAGGATGGAAACACTAGTGGGACCTATTACATTCTTCACGCAGAGACGCACGCAGAACGCGTGAATTTTTGCGCGAAGCGTTAGACGTTAACGCGCGTAAAACAACGCTGGTATTGCAATCCTCGCGCATTTTTTCATCCGTCAAAAAATAACGAGCGTAAACGGACACGCACAAACGCACGCGCAGCAAAGTTGCACGCAGAAATCAGTGTGCGGACCGTTTTTTTACGCGATTCAGCCAATCAGAATTAAGAACCACAATTGTCTCACGGTAAGTTTTTGCGCCTGTCAAAGTCAATCTGCGTATATATGCTGCAGCAATAATAAAAACACGCACAACTTCTCCATTTTATTGGTTTTGGTATGTGTAGAATATGTAACTATACTTTACTGCGTATTTTTTTTGGGCTGGTGTATTTGGTTTCGGCCAGGTTGATAGAATTTGCCGTTAACACCAGCTTTTAGGAGTTGCTAAAATTATGCGCGCAAAGGCTGTGTGTTACAAACTGCGCATAGATTGTAATACCATCCGCGTACCAGCACACAAACGCATTTGCGCTCACAATGTTGCGCTCACAATAGGGCGCGCGCAGCGTTCGCGCAGGTTCACCCGCGGTAGACGTATACGCGCGTTTGTTGCGCTGGCATTGTAATGCGACGTTCTGTGCAAAGGGTTTTGCCCCTCGCGTTAATGCGCGGGCGCAAACGTATGCGCGAAGAATGTAATAGGGCCCTAGGTGTAGAGGCCCTGCTCATAGGAGCTTACAATCTAGAGGGATTGGGGTTGAGGAAGACAAGGGGAGATTTACTGGACAGCAGGATCATTAGTGCCAGCGGTTTGGGAATGGTGGGGTCATAGAAGCAGCTTCAATCATGGTGTGTGAGTAGGTGAGCAGAGGGATGGGTTGCATCAGTGATGTGGTACGCTAATCTGAAGAGATGGGATTTGAGGGATTTCTTGAAGGCCTGAAGGTCAGGGGAGAGTTTGATAGGGCGAGGCAAGTCTTTCCATAGAACCAGAGCTGCCCATAAGAAGTCTTGGAGGCGAGAGTTGGCCGTGCGGGTGTAGACAGAGGACAGGCGGAGGTTGTTTGCCGACCGGAGTTGTCTAGACGGGACCGTCGGGACGTGCTTGTGTAGTAACGAAGACACGTAAATTATCACCATCTCCCCATCAAACCAAGTGCGCTGTCTTGGAGATAAACTTGACTCTGCTCTTTCCTTCATCCCCCACATCAAGTCTCTTTCCTCCTCCTGCCGATACCAACTGCGTAATATTTCCAGAATTCGGCCATTTCTTACCGCTGTCACCACAAAACAACTCATACACGCCCTGGTAATCTCCCGACTCGACTATTGCAATAATCTCTTATCTGGCCTCCCTCTGTCCCGCCTCTCCCCCCTACAATCCATCCTGAACGCCTCCGCCAGGCTAATTCACCTCACCCGCCGCTCTGTCTCTGCCGCTCCCCTCTGCGAGTCCCTTCACTGGCTCCCCATCCACTGCAGAATTAAGTTCAAAATCCTTATCCTTACCTACAAAACCCTCACTAACTCAGCTCCCCACTACCTGTCCTCACTAATCACCAGATACACCCCAGCCCGCTCCCTAAGGTCAAACAGTGACCTGCGCCTAGCTTCTCCCCGCATCACCTCTTCCCATGATAGACTGCAGGATTTCTCACGCGCAGCCCCCACTCTCTGGAACGCTCTCCCTCGTACTGTCAGACTTTCCCCTAACTTCTCTTCCTTCAAACGCTCCCTTAAAACATTCCTATTTAGGGAAGCCTACCACCCAACTCACTGACGCAACCATCAATCACTCTCACCTTACAGTCGTCTCCTCCTGTTTCCAACCCCAACCCTCCCAGATTGTGAGTTCCTACGGGAATAGGGCCCTCATCTCCTCCTGTACTGTTTGTCAAATGTTGTTCAATGTATTGTAACCCTGTCTATACTGTGCTTATTGTACAGCGCTGCGGAATATGCTGGCGCTTTATAAATAAAGAATAATAATAATAATAATAATATTGAGCGATTTGAAAGTGAGCGTCACTAATTTAAGGCTAATGTCAGATGAACGCATTCTGAGCGCACTCTGCGTGCATAACGGACGGACGTACTGACGGAAGATACTGTAGACTCCACACGGTCCGTTTTTCTTGACGACGTAGAAAAAAAAAGGGAATTACGGGAAATAAAATGAATTTGAAAAATGATAAAAATTTGAAAAGGATATGAAAAGCCATTGTGTGCGTCATGGTGCTGGACGTCGCAAATGCGCTGCGTCTGACATCTCCCCAACACTCACACAGAACGCTACGCGGACGTGGCACACTCTGCGTGTCCGTCTAGCGGTTTTACGTTCTTGCCTAACTTGCGTCCGTTTGCCACGTGTGTTGCGCGTACTCGGTGCGCACGTACTTCGTGCGTGGGTCTCTATTGATAATGATTCTATGCTACGACAGACGTTAAAGTGTGCGGCGACACGGACGTGAACACTGCTTTCGTCTGACGCGGGCCTAAACTGTTTCCTGAAAGGTACAGGAAGTCAATGGAGGGACCGGCAGAGGGGGGAGGTACACGAGGTGCGTCTGGTGAGAAAAATAACCCTAGCACCTGACATTTTCTTTTCATAAATCAATAACTAATGATAGCTTAGTATTATTTCTCCCCCTCCCCCAACCATGCTATAGTAATCCAAGTAATTCCTCCTCGATTTCTGGGGGTTTCAGCATGGAGGCGGCCATCTTTAAAGTACGTCACAATTATGAAAAAACCCTCAATGACAGAAAGAAACGAGGCCACAGAAAGGATGTGAAATCACCAGCCAATCAGAACCTGTGATTTGGGTGGCCGAGCTTTCCACTGTGTCAAAATACACCAAAGTTTCGTCCGCTTAGCTTTTTTTTACTCTTTAACTGGAAAAAAAATCACATTTGTCCTGCCTTCTAAAGGGATCGACTAGATTTACGATGCAGTTTGTTGGTAGAATATATCCGGGGGACAAGAAAAAACTGCAACAATATCCCTTTAACAAGTATTCATTCTCCTTTTTTTTTTTCCACCCCTTGTACACTATGTTTTTGGATTTACAACCCAGGAGGCCCAAGGTAGAAGTAAATTAAAAAACTCACACTAATATACCACAGTGAAATAAATGAGTTTGTAACTGTCCACGACCTTGTACTCGACCTTGATTGAGAGTCTGCAACTATGAAAGGTGAAAAATAAAAAACACCCCGGCCTTGGTCCGTTATATATGTCGGTCTGATCACACACAAAGATTATACAAGAAACACAAAACGTAGCAAGAAATTGTATCAATGTATCGTTAGCAGCATTCTCTATACCATGAATTCCCTGTAAATCTCAGGCAAACATCACTATAAACCTCCTTTAAAGTATCTGATGAATATGCCAAGAGGTTCCTGAGCAAGATCAGCGATACAAATTGCGTGCGCTACAGCGGACGTGCTGCGGCCCTGCTGGAAGCCTCCTCGTCGAAGCGCTAGGACGCGCGTTCGACGGGGCTGCAAAGCACGATCCTCCATAGAAAGATCGAGTCTTGCAGCGCTGAGCGCACTAACTGCGCTCAGCGAGGTGACCAGACGGGCATCAGAGTGGAAGGAACGTCCATTCTCAAAAACGCTCATCTGACCCCGGCCTAGTCGTTCTGACCAACGCCACAACACAGAGCAGATTCAACCCTCTTCCACTGCCACCGACTTCCATCAGATGACTTCTTGCTACTACATCGGACTGCGATCTTTCCCATTTGAATGGGATTTGTCTGACAAAGTCGAACGACCTGGTAGAGCAAACATGGAAAAAAGCCCTGATTTTCGCAGGTTCAGTTCGACGGGTAAAACAGGCCAATCCCATAGGATTCAATGTAAAATAATATTTTCGTCTTCATTTTTCATTTATTCAACCATTTATTCTTTTCGTTTTCAGCAAAAAGTCTTTTTGTTTATTTTTCTGAACATCTTTTTGTATTTTTGGTATTTTTTAAAAAAGGCTTTTTTTTAATTCCATAACCAACCTTTTGGTTCTTTTTTTTTTTTTAAAGTACCTTTTTTTATTATTTAGACACATTTTAATGCATTTTTTTTTTTATTGGTTTAAACGCCTATTAGAAGAATAGCAGAATTCCATTTTTTATTCTTATCCTGCAGTTCGGCGGTCTGTCCAGCGGTCGGTTTGGGTTGTTCATAGTCTTTTCCAGTGGACGACACAGATGGTACAAAAAAGTTGTCAGTAGTCAGATGACCAAGTCGGTCATTTGGGTTCTGAAACACAAATCCAGCAATGCAACAGATGTTGAGCGCAGCAAAAATTAAAAAGAAGGAATTTTTTCCCAGTGTGTTGCATATTGGCGAGCACTTCAGGAAAGGCTAACAAGCTTAAACCGGTTTAGTTTAGAGAACCGGCACCTTAGAGGGATCTGTTAACTTTATATAAATATATATGGGGCCTCAGAGGGATCTGATAACTTTATATAAATTTATACGGGGCCTCAGAGGTATCTGATAAATTTATATAAATATACACAGGACATCAGAGGGGTCTGATAACTTTATATAAATATATACAGGGCCTTAGAGGGGATCTGATAACTTTATATAAATATATACAGGGCCTTAGAGGGGATCTGATAACTTTATATAAATATATACAGAGCCTTAGAGAGGATCTGATAAGTTTATAAATATATACAGGGCCTTAGAGGGGATCTGATAACTTTATATAAATACAGTCATGGCCGAAATTGTTGGCACCCCAGACATTTTACCAGAAAATCAAGTATTTCTCACAGAAAAGTATTGCAGTAACACATGTTTTGCTATACACTTGTTTATTCCCTTTGTGTGTATTGTAACAAAACAAAAAAAGGGAGGAAAAAAAAGCAAATTGGACATAATGTCACAAAACGCCAAAATGGGCTGGACAAAATTCTTGGCACCCTTAACTTAATATTTGGTTGCACACCCTTTGGAAAAAATAACTGAAATCAGTCGCTTCCTATAACCATCAATAAGCTTCTTACACCTCTCACCCGGAATTTTGGACCACTCTTCCTTTGCAAACTGCTCCAGGTCTCTCTTATTGGATTGGTGCCTTTTCCCAACAGCAATTTTAAGATCTCTCCACAGGTGTTCAATGGGATTTAGATCTGGACTCATTGCTGGCCACTTCAGAACTCTCCAGCGCTTTATTGCCATCCATTTCTGGGTGCTTTTTGACGTATGTTTGGGGTCATTGTCCTGCTGGAAGACCCAAGATCTCGGACGCAAACCCAGCTTTCTGACACTGGGCTCTACAGTTCGACCCAAAATCCTTTGGTAATCCTCAGATTTCATGATGCCTTGCACACATTGAAGGCACCCAGTGCCAGAGGCAGCAAAACAACCCCAAAACATCATTGAACCTCCACTATATTTCACTGTAGGTACTGTGTTCTTTTCTTTGTAGGCCTCATTCCGTTTTCGTTAAACAGTAGAATGATGTGTTTTACCAAAAAGCTCTATCTTGGTCTCATCTCTCCACAAGACGTTTTCCCAGAAGGATTTTGGCTTACTCAAGTACATTTTGGCAAACTGTAGTCTTGCTTTTTTAGGTCTCTGTGTCAGCAGTGGGGTCCTCCTGGGTCTCCTGCCATAGCGTTTCATATCATTTAAATGTCGACGGATAGTTTGCGTTGACACTGATGCTCCCTGAGCCTGCAGGACAGCTTGAATTTATTTGGAACTTGTTTGGGGCTGCTTATCCACCATCCGGACTATCCTGCGTTGCAACCTTTCATAAATTTTTCTCTTCCGTCCACCCACAGAGAGATTAGCTACAGTGCCATGGGTTGCAAACTTCTTGATAATGTTGCGCACTCTGGACAAAGGCAAATCTAGATCTCTGGAGATGGACTTGTCACCTTGAGATTGTTGATATTTTTCCACAATTTTGCTTCTCAAGTCCTCAGACAGTTCTCTTCTCCTATTTCTGTTGACCATGCTTAGTGTGGCACACACAGACACACAATGCAAAGACTAAGTGAACTTCTCTCCTTTTTATCTGCTTTCAGGTGTGATTTTTATATTGCCCACACCTGTTACTTGCCCCAGGAGAGTTTACAGGAGCATCACATGCTTGAAACAATCTTATTTATCCACAATTTTGAAAGGGTGCCAAGAATTTTGTCCAGCCCAATTTTGAAGTTTTGTGTGACATTATGTCCAATTCACTTTTTTTCCTCCCTTTTTTTGTTTTGTTCCAATTCACACAAAAGGGAATAAACATGTGTATAGCAAAACATATGTTACTGCAATACTTTTCTGTGAGAAATACTTTATTTTCTGGAACAATGTCTGGGGTGCCAACAATTTTGGCCATGACTGTGTATACAGGGCCTTAGAGGGGATCTGATAACTTTATATAAATATATACGGGGCCTTAGAGGGATCTGATAACTTTATATAAATATATACAGGGCCTTAGAGGGGATCTGATAACTTTATATAAATATATACGGGGCCTTAGAGGGATCTGATAACTTTATATAAATATATACAGGGCCTTAGAGGGGATCTGATAACTTTATATAAATATATACGGGGCCTTAGAGGGATCTGATAACTTTATATAAATATATACAGGGCCTTAGAGGGATCTGATAACTTTATATGTATACGGCGTCATTATAAACCATTGTCTGGAAACCTATTCATTAACATTACTATACACAGGACAAGGGGTCACCCATTTAGACTGGACGAAAGGAAATTCAGCCTAAAGCATAGGAAGGTTTATTTTACTGTGAGAACAATAAAGCTGTGGAATTCTCTGCCTGTTGAGGTGGTTGGGTCAGAGTCTGTACAGACTTTTAAACAACGACTGGATGACTTCCTGCAGACACAGAATATTAAGGGTTATAATATTTAATATGTTGGTAAAAGCTTCTTGATCCAAGGAGAAATCTGACGCCATCTGGGGTCAAGAAGGAATTTTTTCCCAGTATGTTGCATATTGGCGAGCGCTTCAGACTGGGTTTTTTGCTTCTTTTGGATCAACAGCAGTAGGTGATGTGTGAAAGGCTGAACCCGATGGACGCATGTCATTTTTCCGCCTATGTAACGGTAAATCAATGCCTGGAGGAGGGAAGGCTCAATTCAGCAGACACGAGGCTCCTACGGATACAGTGAGTATCAGATGAAGGAGAGATGACGCATTTACTTCTCATCGTGGGTTTATTAAGAGGATTCAATTAGATTGTATTGTAATGTGTTCAATAGCACGGTCATGTTTAAATCCCTATATTCCAGTGTATCAAACACTTTGTAACATGCTGATTTAGATAATCAATAGGCTTTAAATCATTGTATTCTGGTTTATAAATCTCACGCTTTGAAGTCGTTACATGCCGGGCAAAGGCAAAAAAATGGGCTTTACAGAGACAGGCAAGGAGTCGGATTCCAGCGCCAGCTACCCGCCCTCTTACGGTTTCACCAGCCGCCACTGGTGTTAAGTATAAAACCATTTGTTATTTTACAGAAAAAATTAATTTTTCTAGTCTCTTGTGTAAAAAAAAAAAAAAAAGTCCAAATCTTCTTCAACTTATCACAGAGATCCGGGGTAAATTCCAGATCTGGAATCAGAAGAACCTTACCGGATCTACATGTTCTGTTCATCTAGTTTCAATCCCCCCCCCCCCGGAATGACACGTCCATAAAGAGGACAAAGCTTTAGGGTTTGTCTTAAAGATCATAAATTACACAAAGCCTGAAAAAGATTGGTTTCTTTTCATTTTAAATGAAATGAATCGTATTTTGGAGATGATGCGTAATAGCGTATTATGATCTACAATGCGTCGCACCTATGCAAATGCATGAATGTGATGGTTTGAAGAGACGGTGAAGACTAGGGTGGCGACACGCAGACAATATTTTATTTATACGGTGCTATTGTAGGATTTGACATGTCTTTGATGAAGAAATATTAGGGCAAAGGTTATCCTTAGAGGAGAGTAAAAACCAGATGGTCTCTTATAAGGTATGCATAAGCCTCTCCTGCGTGATACAGCTATTAAAATAGCCACATTGTTTGGTCTCATTTGGTGAAAAAAAACACAGAAAATGAATGAGTTACTTTATTAAAATCTAGGTCCACCATACGTGGAAGTAGCTTTGACCTGCGCAAGCTCATTGTGCCATTAAATGAAACAAGAATGGCCAGCTAAGACTTCTTATATAGTCTTCATACATATATATATATATATATCTACAAGGGTTGTTACAATATATATATATATATAGATTAGGTAGACCGTGTCAGTCCAGATGCCAAAATCATGAATACAGCAGTCTGTAGTGATACCTTTTTTATTGGACTAACGTTACATTTAAAATACTAGCTTTCGAGAGTGATCCTCTCTTCATCAGGTCTGGAAGCTATATTGAGCACAATAATATAATTAAACATTGGGACATTAATCGGGCACACGGTTGGGGGTGTTAGATGTTGTAAATCGCCAAATGGCATGGTCAGAGTGGGGAAAGAAAAAAAAGGGGGGGACATTAAGGTGTCTCAGGCACATAAGACAATAGTGATAAGATCATGACTACTTCAAAGGGAAAGTGAAAGGACAAAACCAAAAAAAAACCAGTGAGTATGAAGACACAGAAGAAGAGAAAAAAAAAAAACAGGAAAAAGAAAACCAAACCCCAACCAGAATTATGAATATTATGTGACGTTATTATATTTATTTATTTATTTATAAAGGATTTTACCAGGAAGGATACATTGAGATTTATCTCGTTTTCAAGTATGTCCTGGGACATTTAAAATACAAGCTTTCGAGTGTGATCCTCTCTTCGTCAGGTCTGGAAGCTATACTGAGCAGAATAATGGGTATAATGGGTTAAGAAACCCGAATCTACATTAAGTCCTTGTTTTATAGTGTTGAAATGTGATCATTTTCATTTTATATGTTTTGCGTTCACGGTGGACTTTGAAATGTCCTTTGAGGATTTTAATTCTGAGGTTTTGGATAGAGTGGCCTGTTAGATTGAAGTGAAGTCCCACCGGGGTACAATATGTGTTTTCCTGGTGGTTCTTGATATATATATATATATATATATATACTCCACAGAACTCAGATGTACACGGAGACTTGTAAAAAAAGTAATAAATTTATTGAAAAAACATAAAAAATCTTTATTTTGTTTATTCAATAAATGTATTACTTTTTTTCAAGTCTCCGTGTACATCAGAGTTCTGTGGAGTATTGTGACAGCTATCGGATCTCTGCACTGGAGCAAAGACATTTTTCTGGTATGTGGAGTGCGGAGTTGTCTGGACTTATATATATACATATATATAATGTATTTTTAATGTTTTAAATCAACATCGGATGGGTGAGCCACCCTAATGAAAAATATAAGTAAACGGGGGAGGTGTGAATCAGAATCAGGGCTGGATTTATAACTAGGCAGAGTAGGCATGTGCCTACAGGTACCTGCCACATGGGGGTGCCTTGCTCTTATGAGGGGGACTTATGAGGTATCATTGGAAAGGCCAGATTATGACCTTTCCAGTGATTCCAAAAATAACCAGGTTACAGTTACAAGCATTTATAAAGCACCAACACGTTCCATAGCGCTGTACAGATATATGTAAAAATAAAATCACAAATATAATACAATTTTTCCTTTTTTTTTCTAACGCAGCGCTATTATTCAGTTTGCAATTAGAAAGTGAACAGTGATGCTGCGTTAAGTGCCTTCTCGTTGAGTCGCTTCCCACACTGCCAGCAAGTGTGGAGCTGCTGATGCAACGCATTGTTTAATCGACAACCTAGACTGTGGCGCTGCAGCACATGCAATGTGTAAAAATAAAAAAAATCGAAAAAAGGAAATGCAAAATAATTTTTTCCTCTGTTCTACGGCAGATGAGGCAATTTATGCTTTTACATATAACATAAACAATGCCGCTGCACTAACTCAACTACGGCAACAGTTTCTGCCCCTTCTTTTGATTTGAGCGCAGAGACGAACTGGTTTTCAGTTTTTTCTAATTTTTTGATATTTTTTTTGCCCCCGAAATGAAAATTTCAAAAGTCATTTTGGCATGTTTTTTTTTCTTGGGGGGAAGGGAGGGGGGGGGGGGTTGGGGCGCTCCACATTTCTGTGCCTACAGGCTCCTGAGATGCAAATCCGGCATCAGATCAGACTAGGAGGGGATGGTCGTCCCGCATTTGAAAGGGTTAAACCCTTGAGGGAAAAAGATGGAAGACGCGTTAGGATTCAGATACGTGTCTCTGGACCAAGAAAGTGAAGGATCGAAATAAAAAATTTGAACCCTTTATTACGAGTGTAATTTAAAAGGACAAGAACTAATGAATGGCCCAATGTTGAAAAATAACCAATATAAACAATAACAATGAGGAAAAACACAGTAATACTATTTACACACAAATGAAAAACAGCAATTTGACCATTTCAGAACATCTAGGGATGAGTTGTTGTGATGTACAGGGTTTCATACGCAATGTTTACCTACAATAAAGAGCTATTATGATGTTTATTTACCTCTGATGTATAGCTAATATGTTTAGCTGCAATGTAACCTACCTATGATCAGGGCTGGCCCGTCCCTGGGTCCTGCTGGATCATCTGTGGTCCCTGGGACCATCTGTGTATGCAGGAGGGCTGTGCTACCTCCTCTGCATGCCCCAGCCACAGGGTCAGTGGCCAAGAGAGATCCACAGGAAGCAGTCAGCAGAGAACAGGAAATAGGATTATTTGCTTTTTTCATATTCCTCCTATCTTCATGTGCTGCTTCCTGTGTGAGCACACAGTGACAGGTCCATGCAGCCAGGGAGGGACTCCTCTTAGGGCCTGTCAGAGGGTTTTATTGCTGTGCAGCTCAGTGATTCACTATACACACTGCACATTACGGTGAGTTTTATTGCTGTGCAGCTCAGTGATACACTCATACACACAATGCACAAGACATTACTGTGAGTTTTATTGCTGTGGAGCTCTGTGATACTCATACACACAATGCACAAGACATTACTGTGAGTTTTATTGCTGTGCAGCTCAGTGATTCACTAAACACTGCACATTACTGTGAGTTTTATTGCTGTGGAGCTCTGTGATACACTCATACACACAATGCACAAGACATTACTGTGAGTTTTATTGCTGTGGAGCTCTGTGATACACTCATAAACACAGTGCACATTGCTGTGAGTTTTATTGCTGTGGAGCTCTGTGATACACTCATACACACTGCACATTACTGTGAGTTTTATTGCTGTGGCGCTCTGTGATACGCTCATACACTGTTTTATTGCTGTGGAGCTCTGATACACTCATACACACTGCACATTACTGTGAGTTTTATTGCTGTGGAGCTCTGTGATACGCTCATACACACTGCACAATGATGTGAGTTTTATTGCTGTGGAGCTCTGTGATACACTCATACACACTGCACATTGCTGTGAATTTTATTGCTGTGGCGCTCTGTGATACACTCATACACACTTCACATTGCTGTGAATTTTATTTCTGTGGATCTCGGTGATACACTCATACACACAATGCACATTACTGTGAGTTTTATTGCTGTGGCGCTCTGTGATACGCTCATACACACTGCACATTACTGTGAGTTTTATTGCTGTGGAGCTCTGATACACTCATACACACTGTGTATTACTGTGAGTTTTATTGCTGTGGAGTTCTGTGATACACTCATACACACTGCACATTACTGCGAGTTTTATTGCTGTGGACCTCTGTGAAACGAGTGGATGGGGGGGGGGCAGCATTTCATCCTTAGACCCAGAGAGCACAATGTCTTGGGCCAGCCCTGTGTATGATATATAGATGCAATGTATATTCAAGATGTATACCTTCCTCTGATATATATTTACAATATATAGCTATCTGCAGTATATCGCTACCATGTATAGCTATGATGTTTACCTACCTACCTATTATGTATAGATATAATGTATATACATGATGCATCTGTACGATATATAGCCACATTGCAAACCTACCTACAATGTATAGCTATGGTATACACCTACCAATGATGCATAGTTACAATGTATAGCCAAGATGTATATTTTCTGAGGTTTTAAGTTTCAATCCTTCCCTTCCCCGCTCCAGAGACACATCTGAACCTGAAACTAGCTTTTATAATGAAGAATATGGAAATGGTTTTCATATACTGTGGTCCAGGTCCATCAAGAAGGAGCACACATTGGCCAATCCACTTTTCCATTCTTTATTTTTTTTTCCTCTATGGGATTCAATGAATTTCTTAAAAGTTATTTATTTTTTTGCAGTATAATACCTCCTGAATTAATGAAGGTAAAATATGCCATGATAAAGAACATAAGAATTCATTCCAGTAAAAAGTAACCTTGACACACACGTAAGAATTTATTCATTGTGCGACATAGTTTTATTTAGGTTTGAATGTATTCTTTCATACGCATTTATTTTATGCACTGCCTTATTTGTACAGGGCATACCTCGTATTGATGCCTACGTACCCAAAGATATTTTTATTGATAGAACATCTCATTGACTAGCGTCGCCATGGTGACCTATGGACAACTCTACCTGTCACATGCATTACGTTCATCCTATTTATACGGTATTTGTATGCATGAATAAGGCATGAGGCTGAAATGTCCTGCATTGCATATTCAGCAGTTTTGCCTCCTATACATCTTTTATTTTCTATGTGCCTGGGAGTTGGAGGCAAAACCTTGGGATGTTTGTATCTGGCAGAGCAGGTACCAAAGTTGCACATTGTATCTATAGACATTTGCATAACATACGCCTAAACGTGATGCTACAAGTACCTACTGTGTCTGATCGATCGAGTCAAACAGATCATATTGCTTGGGTTTTCTTTTTATTAAGCACCGACATCTTTTATGGCACCGACATTTCAGCGCTCTCTTGTTCCCCGCACTTGGGGGAATCAAGTTCCCTGACCCTGCGGTGAATTCAGCATTCACCGCAGGGTCCCCAACGTAAAGGAAAAAGCTGCCGAACGGATACGTAAAATCGGCGAAAATCCGCCAATACGAACTGAAAAATCGGATCAATACGAAACGCCGTAGAAAACCCACTGAATGTCCCAGACGATCCGCGGCAATCGCACTGAACGCGTCTGAGAAAAGCTGACGATCCGCGACAAACCCACTGAACGCATCTGAAAAAAGCTGATGATCCGCGACAAACCCACTGAACGTGTCCTAAAAAAGCTGACAGTCTGCAACAAACCCACCGAACGTGTCTGAAAAAAGCTGACGATCCGCAAAAAAACCCACCGAACGTGTCCGAAAAAAGCTGACGCTTTGCAACAAACCCACCGAACGTGTCCGAAAAAAGCTGACGATCCGCAACAAACCCACCGAACGTGTCCGAAAAAAGCTGACGATCTGCAACAAACCCACGGAACGCGTCCGAAAAAAGCTGACGATCCGCAACAAATCCACCGAACGCGTCCGAAAAAAGCTGACGATCCGCAACAAATCCCCCGAACGCGTCCGAAAAAAGCTGACGATCCGCAACAAATCCACCGAACGCGTCCGAAAAAAGCTGACGATCCACAACAAATCCACCGAACGCGTCCGAAAAAAGCTGACGATCCGCAACAAACCCACCGAACGCGTCCGAAAAAAGCTGACGATCAACAACAAATCCACCGAACGCGTCCGAAAAAAGCTGACGATCCGCAACAAACCCACCGAACGCGTCCAAAAAAACCTGATGATCCACCGAACAGAAGCGCCGTCCAGCAGCCAGAAATAGTCAACAAGAAATGCCTAAAAAATAAAATAAAGAGCCTTTTTACTGCAAATTAAAAGAACAGTTTAATAGATATTGGATAAAAACAGGAATATTTTTAACATTGAAACCTATGGGATTCTCCTGAATAAACCTGCCGAATTGAGTCCCTTCAAATCCAAAGGGCCCTATTACATTCTTCACACAAAAACGCTCGCGCAACGCGTGAATTTGTGCGCCCAGCATTAAACGTTAACGCACGGAAATCAACGCTGGAATTACAATCCTCGCACATTTTTTCATCTGTCGAGCAATAACGCACGTAAAATGGACGCGCAAAAGCGCGCGCGCAGCAACGATGCGCGCAGAAATCAGTGTGCGGACTGTTTTTTTTCGCGCGATTCAGCCAATCAGAATTAAGAACCACAATTGTCTCACGTTAAGTTTTTGCGCCTGTCAAAATCAATCTGCGCATATATGCTGCATCAATAATAAAAACACGCACAACTTCTCCATTTTATTGTTTGGGTATGTGTAGAATGTGTAACTATACTTTGCTGCATATTTTTTTTTGGGCTGGTGTATTTGGATTCGGCAGGTTGATAGAATTTGCCGTTAACACCAGCTTTTAGGAGTTGCTAAAATTATGCGCGTAAAGGCTGTGCGTTACAAACTGCGCATAGATTGTAATACCATCCGCGTACCAGCGCACAAACGCGTTTGCACTCACAATGTTAAGTATAGGACGCGCGCAGTACAGTAAGCTTACGCAGCGTTCGCGCAGGTTCATCACCCGCGGTAGACGTATACGTGCGTTTGTTGATCTGACATTGTAATACGACGTTCGGTGCAAAGGGTTTTACCCCTCGCGTTAATGCGTTTTTGTGCGGGTGCAAACGTATGCGCGAAGATTGTAATAAGGCCCCAAAGTCAAAAATCAGACCCGAAGCACCTCAGAAACAATAAGAGAAGAGTAGTAGTGCACAGCAGAAGCAAGAGATGTTGGAGGGAATTAGCTGTGAGCAAGGCGCATGCGTTTAGGTCAGGCTGGAGAAGTCAGTCGGACTATTTTTTTATAAACTCGCTAAAGGGAAGAAATAAATAAAGGATGTGAATTAGGAAAATATTTGTTTCAACGTGAGAAATTATTTGTCACGTCCTCCGGTGTTTCTACGAAGTTTGGTAAAAGAAGATGGGTCTCCCATCCATCCAGTGACCAAGGCTGCTTCTGTTTTGTGTCCACCACTGCCAAGGCACCATTTAGACGGGTGCCGGAAAAAATCCCTACAGCCAAGTTCCCGACGGCCAACTTCCAGACAGAACAAGTACCGGACATCCCAACTTCCCTACACAGCCAACTTCCAGACATCCATAATCCCGGCGGCTAACCCTAAAACTAACACCCTAACCCTAGGTTTAAGGGGGTTAGGGCTAGGTTTAGGGGGGTTAGGGCTAGGTTTGGGGGTTAGGGCTAGGTTTAGGGGGTTAGGGCTAGGTTTAGGGGGTTTTGGCTAGGTTTAGGGGGTTATGGCTAGGTTTAGGGGGTTAGGGCTACATTTAGCGGGGTTAGGGCTAGGTTTAGGGGGGTTAGGGCTAGGTTTAGGGGGTTAGGGCTAGAGTTAGGTTTAGGGGTCTGAGGGCTAGGTTTAGGGGGTTAGGTTTAGGGGTTAGGGCTAGTTCTAGGGGGTTAGGGCGAGGTTTAGCGGGTTAGGGTTAAGGCTAGGTTTAGGGGGTTAGGGCTAGGTTTAGGGGGTTAGGGCTAGGTTTAGGGGGTTAGGGTTAGGGCTAGGTTTAGTGAGATTAGGGCTAGGTTTAAGGGGATTAGGGCTGCTAGGTTTAGGGGAAAAGGGAGTAGGGTTACTGTTAGCCGCTGGGATTTTGGATGTCTGGAAGTTGGCCGTCAGGGAGTTGTCTGTGTAGGGAAGTTGGTCGTGTAGGGAAGTTGGCCGTCAGGGAGTTGTTTGTGTAGGGAAGTTGGCCGTCGGGATTTTGGAATTAGGGAACCTGGTTGTAGGGATTTCAACCCAAACCCCTTTTAGACAACGATGTGTAAGTGCTGCCTACTTTCCATAGTTCCGAGGCTCCACCCCTCTTGTGTCCCAGCCAATGGGAAGGTAATTCAGGGTATATATAGCAAGTCCTTCCACTTCCGTTGTTCTCTGCCTTGTTGCAATTCATTTCCCTTCCATGCGTTCCTGATGGCTATTTCTTTGATTACCTTGGCTTTGACCCTTCCTGATTCCTGACTATTCTGATTTCTCCGCTCCCTGGGTTTGGGCTTTGTTTCGTGTCTCTCTGTACCTCTCCAAGTCTGACCTCGGCTCGTGGCCTCATTATCTCCCCAATGCTTTGACCTTCTCACCAGTAACCTGGCCATTATAAGAACCGGTACTTTTGTCCTTCCGTATGGTTTGCGCGCTGGGTGTGCTGCACCTTTACACTAATTTAAGGGCGGTTGGAAATGTTTATTGTCTCACACCGCAGGAATGCAGACTGAGGATTATAATTAGACTTAATTATAATATTCCACGGCGCTTTACAACGGGTAAGCGAATAGAACATTAACAAAACAATTTGCATCACCAAGAACAATAGGAAAGGGGACTCTGCGCAAGAGCTTACATTCTAAAAATAAAGAAGAACATCTAGTGATCATACAGAGGTGGATGAAATCTGATTCTAACGTCAGCCCTGACATGAGACTTACATACTGTATATATATATTTTGTATTGGAACTTTGAGAATCTGCTCGTTCATCCTGAAAATGTCATCATTCGGCATTCCGTCTCAGAATCGATAACAATCTGCCCGTTCGCCGTGGGAATCTGCCCCTTGACTCCAGGACCCTTGAAATCTGCTCATTTTTCCAGAGAATATGCCAGTTCACTCTGCACCAACCCTGAAAATATCTTCTGTGAGTATGGGAATGCCAGCTCTCTCCCTGCCCCAGCACGTTGTCCATCAGACCAATCATCTGAAAAAATTTGCACATTTTGGCGGAGAAATTGTCTGTTTTTTACAACTCTTGAACAATCTGTACATTAACCACTGCTCTTCAATTGATCATCCCTATCCCTCATCTCTCACAAGCCCCCATTGTCCCTTTTGTCCTCTTCACACACGCTGTGCCTCTGCTCCTATCTATCTCTGCATTGCTCAGCAGTCTGACCCTTTCCACGCTCACCCCATTGTGTCTTTGCCCCATTCACCTCACCCACAGTGTCTGCGCCCTGTTCCTTTCAACTCATTGCATCTGCGTTCCATTCCATTCATCTTATTGAGCCTCTGCTACATTCAGCTCACCTCATTATGTCTCTGCACCAATCCATTTACCCAATTAAGCCTCTGCCCGAATTCTAATCACCTCATTGTGTCTCTGCCCCTTCCACTCGCCTTACAGAGCCTCTGCTACATTCCACTCACCTCATTGTGTCTCTGATCCATTCCACTCAATGTCTCTGCCCCATTCCATTCATCTTATTGAGTCTCTGCTGCATTCAGCTCACTTCATTGTGTCTCTACTTCAATCTGTTTACCTGATTAAGCCTCTGCCCCATTCCAATCACCTCATTATGTCTCTGCCCCAATCCATTTAGCTGATTAAGCCTCTGCCGCATTCCACTCACCTCATTGTGTCTCTGCCCCTTCCACTCACCTTACAGAGCCTCTGCTACATTCCACTCACCTCATTGCATCTCTGTTCCTTTTACACTCAGTGTCTCTGCCAAATTTCATTCATCTTGAGTCTCTGCTACATTCAGCTCACCTCATTGTATCTCTGCTCCAATCCATTTAGCCGATTAAGCCTCTGCCGCATTCCACGCACCTCATTGTGTCCCTGCCCCATTCCATTTACCTTACTGAGTCTCTTCCACATTCCACTCACCTCATTGTATCCCTGCCCCATTCCATTTACCTTACTGAGTCTCTTCCACATTCCACTCACCTCATTGTATCCCTGCCCCATTCCATTTACCTTACTGAGTCTCTTCCACATTCCACTCACCTCACTGTGTCTCTGCCCCATTCCACTCCCTACGTTGTGCCTCTGCTGCCACCTCGCTCACTCATACTGTTCTTTTCCTCCAAATTTCTTACTCGTATTGTGATTTAGAAGATGACAAGCAGTACAGTTACCAGCCTGGAGGGCTTAGATCAATCACTGTGCCGTGGCAGACTAGTGTGGTGTGAATGGTCCTCAGGTGAGCCACAAGAGTTTGCCGTGCGATGGCAGAATGAGGTATGAGAGTACCAGGACAGTGACACAATGTGGGTGTAATGGAGAAATGATACAAGAGGGAGATGTGTGACTGAATAGAACTTTAAACAGAAGCTTCACATCTGAATACTTGTATTATAAATCATAAAATATATCTTCAGAAAGCGGCAGGTGAGCCCTGACAATGTGATGCTCCTTATCCGTGCGCTGCCAGATGAAAACGTTGAAAATCACATTTAGAGTGAAAGAATCACTTCTCTAAGAAAGGATATATTTATCCATACGTAGACCACTTGCAAAATGCCTGCTGTCCTAAAGATACAGCATGTCTCTGTCCTATCCCTTTCATTCCTCTGCTGCTGTCCAGCCAGGCCAGGTCTCCTCTTTGAAGTCCTGACCCTCACACATAGAAAGGTGATGGATGTCTCCATATCTCTAAGTCACAGACTTCATCTCAGGGGAAGCGTAGCAATTTTAGTATCACGTGCCTCCAGCCCTTTTCCCCCTTTCTTGTAGGGCAGACCTTAGGAAGGTAGGTAGAATTTCATGTGGCCCACAAGCAGGTGCAGCCGCCGGGGCCTCAACTAGGCCGTGCGGTTGCCGGGGCCTCGACCAGGCCATGCATTTCCCGGGGACTTGACCAGGCCGTGCGGCCATCGAAGACTCATCCAGACCATTTTTACTTGGCAAGTGAGGCGATAAAAACCTATCTGCGGCCGCAAGACGTTTAGCCTATTCTATTTTTGGCCGCTACCTACTGCCAAGGTGTGCAGGTCTGTCATAGGGCATGGCCCTGCACTACATCACCAACAGCCCTTATGTTACCCCAACCTTCAAGGTAGAGAGTGTGTATTTGCTACAAAAGAGACATGTCCTCCTATTTCTACATCAAGATGAATCTCAAGCAATCTAGGTCCTTTCTACAGGTTTTTTTTAAATAGTTAAAAACATACGTACTTTATTTATCCCTCTTCTTTTCTGTTAGAGTCACCGTCCTCTTCTTATTATTTCTGTTCCCAGCATCCAGCTACAGGAAATAGCACGATACCAGTTATCCGATCAAATGCTTTCTAGCAGGGCTGTCAAACTCCAGCCCCACTCAGATTTTTATGAACTACATCTACCATGATTCCCTGGCTGTCATGGAGCTGACGTGGCGCTCCGTGCTTCAGACCCCAAGAGACTTTGTGTTCATTTGTATCGTGTGATTTTAAATATATTTTACATTGTTTGGTTTTTGTTTAAATTAGTTTAGTGTAAAATGGCGTAGCTTTAGTTTTAAATATACTTATATTTCTTTAGGTAGAAATGTTTTTTTTTTTTAAAGGTACTACCTGCAGCGAGTTCAAATGCTTTCTTTCGTATAGATTGTAAAATAGGTTTGAGTAATTTGTGATTAGGCAAAAGGGTTTTCTCTTTGTTCATCTGCTATCTGTTTACATGTCTCAGAGGTTGGGAGTCACCATTGTCTCAGCCAAAACCTAACTGATTTCCTTTACAATAGATTATGTAAATGATGTGTTTCATGAAGAAAGAGGAGTGTTTATTGTAAATATCTGACATAATGTAATTAGCATTTTAGTAGGTCAATGTGGGTCATTTATGCAAATTATGGCTGTTGGATCTCAGCATAAATTGTGGCGTTTTTGTTCATTAAAGAGCTCAGATAGAGAGAGAATCCTGTTGGAGCATACAGCCGCGTCTGGTGTCTCCTTCAACTACGCTACACTACACACTCAACCTCAGAAGGCACCGAGCGGCCTTCTGGAAATTCCTAACGGCTCCAGGGCAGAGAAACAGAAGCAGGCGGGTCAAGCTGCTCGAGGCGCTGAGGACAGCGCACCCAGTAGCCGGGCTGACCGCAACGAAGGGGTGTCTGGAGAGTCAGGACAGGCGGAAGAGAACGGTTCCGTCACACTGGCCATCCCTGTTGCACTGAAGGAATTGTAGGCATCATCATCTGTGGGGCCTTGAGTTTGACTGCCCAGCTTTATAGGGAAGCAGTGAGGACAGGCAGCACTTGTACGACTCGTGTCGTTTTTGGACCATGTCAGACCAAATACTAGGAAGTCTTAACGATAGACATTCAGATCGATCCAAATTGCCAATATCCGAACTGAATTGCTCGTCAAATGAAAGCTTCTCAAATTGATCTGAACCAATCCAGTTATAATCAGCTAGATACGAATGTGATTGGATTGATTCGGATCGATTCGGAATGCCCCGCAGCTTAATTAATGCCTATGTGTCACTCTGTGTGGTGCATTGAAACATATGCCCCAGTCTGTGCTTCACGTTGTAACATATGCTTCATTCAGTGCACTATTTTTGACACATGTGTCAATTTGGAGCCCCCGCTTCATTCGGTGCATCCATTTTTAAGGATATGCGTTATTGTGTGCAATATTTTTGTTTTACAGCACTTGCTTCACCCTGTGCAGCATTTTGGAGCCTGTGCTACATTCTGTAGGTTTTTATGTTTTATTACACCGGGTGTTCCGAATGTCTGAGATGGACGAATACATTAAAACACTTGTAATATTCCGAATCAATCCAGTCGTAAATACTGGTTATTTCGGATGTTCCTGATTGGCTGATTCTAAATATTTCGGAATCCGAAACATTTAGATCCCAAACTGAATCAAATTTTTTTTTTATATACATACAGAAAAAAACGGCGTCGCTCCTGATCCCGGCTGCAACTACCAGAAGTATGCAGCCCAGTAACATGTATAAAACATAAAAACAACAAAATAAGATGTCATCTGCGCTTATCCCTATAGCTGAAACTATTTTTTTGCCTGTGCACATGTCTGCTTAACAACAGGGTAAACTTAAGTGGCTATAACAGCGCGTCCCTGTTTATTCTGTATTTTTCCTAGATTTGGTAATATGGTCAAGGTGACGGTTTGATCCTGATAGTAAGGTTTTTGTATCTATATATGGCAGACAGTGAGAGCTGGGCTTGCAGAACTGGGTCATCTCGATAGCGTCCGCTCGGTTTTTATGGCTGTAATCGGTGACTAAACCCCATTCCTTGTAATTTAGCTGGCTGTGTGGCTTCTTTTAAATGGATTGTGCTGGTTGCCCTGCAGATCACGGTCTTTAACCCACCGAAAGGGGAACGAGCGGAGGTTCTGATTATTCCAGACGGAGATTCCGCTCCAGGTAATTGTGCATTTGGTATACAGCGAGCTTTTATCACACCTCACACACTCCGCTGGCTCCTTATTCTTCTAACAACATTACTCGTGTAACTGTATTTATTCTGGTTATCTGCCTCAATATCCCATAATCCTCCAGTTGGTTTAAAGCGACGTGTTCGGTGATTTTCTGTCATTTTACCTGTACTTTCTGTAGTCTGATCTTTCTTTCAAATTTATACAGATCCCCTGGGAGAAATTCCGTCGCTTTGCGCGCTTAAAGCTGTGTGAAATTTTCAGCATTGTGTAAGTGTGCAGATAGAATAGATAGGATAGAGATAAAGAGCGATGAATGGATAGATAAATAGATAGAACAGAGATATATAGATATACCGAGATGGATAGATAGGACAGAGATACAAAGATAAACAGAGATGGATGGATAGAATAGATCGTATCTGTCCTAAGATAAATGGATGGATGGATAGATAGGACAGAGATATAAAGATAAACAGATGGATGGATAGATAGGAGTCTATGTTTATCTCTGTCCTATCTATCCATCCATCTGTTTATCTTTATCTCTGTCCTATCTATCCATCCATCCATCCATTTATCTTTGTATCTCTGCCCTATGATAGGACAGAGCTACAAAGATAAACAGAGATGGATGGATAGAATAGATAGGACAGATACAAAGATAAATGGATGGATAGATGGATGGATAGATAGGACAGAGATAAAGATAAACAGATGGATCGATAGGAGTCTATCTATCCATCCATCTGTTATTCTATCTATCCATCCATCTGTTTATCTACCCATCCGTTTATCTATCGATCCATCTGTTTATCTTTATCTCTGTCCTATCTATGCTATTCATCCATCCATTTATCTTTGTATCTCTGTCCTATCTATGCTATTCATCCATCCATTTATCTTTGTATCTCTGTCCTATCTATCCTCCATCCATCTTTGTATCTGTCCTATCTATTCTATCATCCATCTATGTTTATCTTTGTAGCTCTGTCCTATCATAGGACAAAGATAAATGGATGGATGGATAGAATAGATAGGACAGAGATAAAAAGATAAACGGATGGATTGATAGAATAGATTGTATCTGTCCTAAGATAAATGGATGGATGGATTGATAGGACAGAGATACAAAGATAAACTGATGGATAGATAGGACAGAGATACAAAGATAAACTGATGGATGGATAGGACAGAGATACAAAGATAAACTGATGGATGGATAGGACAGAGATACAAAGATAAACTGATGGATGGATAGGACAGAGATACAAAGATAAACTGATGGATGGATAGGACAGAGATACAAAGATAAACTGATGGATGGATAGGACAGAGATACAAAGATAAACTGATGGATAGATAGGACAGAGATACAAAGATAAACTGATGGATGGATAGGACAGAGATACAAAGATAAACTGATGGATAGAAAGGACAGAGATACAAAGATAAACTGATGGATAGATAGGACAGAGATACAAAGATAAACTGATGGATGGATAGGACAGAGATACAAAGATAAACTGATGGATGGATAGGACAGAGATACAAAGATAAACTGATGGATAGATAGGACAGAGATACAAAGATAAACTGATGGATAGAAAGGACAGAGATACAAAGATAAACTGATGGATAGATAGGACAGAGATACAAAGATAAACTGATGGATGGATAGGACAGAGATACAAAGATAAACTGATGGATGGATAGGACAGAGATACAAAGATAAACTGATGGATAGATAGGACAGAGATACAAAGATAAACTGATGGATGGATAGGACAGAGATACAAAGATAAACTGATGGATGGATAGGACATAGATACAAAGATAAACTGATGGATGGATAGGACATAGATACAAAGATAAACGGATGGATAGATAAGACAGAGATACAAAGATAAACTGATGGATGGATAGGACATAGATACAAAGATAAACTGATGGATGGATAGGACAGAGATACAAAGATAAACTGATGGATGGATAGGACATAGATACAAAGATAAACGGATGGATAGATAAGACAGAGATACAAAGATAAACTGATGGATGGATAGGACATAGATACAAAGATAAACGGATGGATAGATAAGACAGAGATACAAAGATAAACTGATGGATGGATAGGACATAGATACAAAGATAAACTGATGGATGGATAGGACAGAGATACAAAGATAAACTGATGGATAGATAGGACAGAGATACAAAGATAAACGGATGGATGGATAGATAGGACAGAGATACAAAGATAAACTGATGGATGGATAGGACAGAGATACAAAGATAAACTGATGGATGGATAGGACAGAGATACAAAGATAAACTGATGGATAGATAAGACAGAGATACAAAGATAAATGGATGGATGGATAGGACAGAGATACAAAGATAAATGGATGGATAGGACAGAGATAAAGATAAAGGGATGGATGGATGGATAGAATAGATAGTACAGAGATACAAAAATAAATGGGAGGATAGCTACGGTAGGTAGGACAAAGACAAAGATAAATGGGTGGATGGATGGATGGATAGGACAGAGATACAAAGATAAACGGATGGATGGAAAGAATAGATAGGTCAAGAAAACATAGATATACAGTGATAGATGGAAGGATGGATAAGTAGAGGATGGGTGAACAGATGGATAATAAAAAGTCAGATATAATTAGATAAATATGTAGAGAGACAGACTAATGGATAAATAAATAGTTTGATATGATCAGATAAATATTTGGATAGACTAATGGATAAATAAATTGTTTGATATGATCAGATAAATATTTGGATAGACTGATGGATAAATATTAAGAAAGGTAAAATCCGTTAGATGATGGCAGAAAGGTACATAATAAAATGTGATCAGAGAAATAGATAAGGATAGATATGAATGGATAAATAAAGGATAGAAGAATAAAAATAAATATTTAGACAGACACACTGATAGATAAATAGTAAGGGAGGTCAGGTCTGATGATGGACAGACAGATGGATAGTCAAAGAAAAGCTGAAAAAGATTGATCAAGATGGATAGATACATGTATGAAGGAAGGACAGACAGATACAGAGTCATATATGAGCACAAATGTTTAGATTGGTGGATAGTCAGATATGAAAAGATCAATAGTTATTGATGGACAGATAGATCTTTAACAGCTAGGTGGATAGACGGATGGATAAAATGTCAGATATTATCAGATAAATAGATAATGATGGATAGATAAAGGATGGACAGCCGGATAAAAATTAGCAAACTCTAATTTTTCCCCTTAGTGCCCCGGTTTTATCTACAGGCACGTGATAGGGCCCTTAGACTAATGGACAGGGGTCTAGTCCTAAAAATATATGTACGAGAACACCAAGATTTCTGCTTCTCCAGTAACCATTGACATGTTGCACTGATCCAGTGTGCATGTGGTGTAGCGGCTGCCACAATATAAAGCCAGGCTGAGGCTTTTAGCAAATCCTTATACTTTAATAAATATCATAAATTTTGGGGAACTTAATAAAAGCTTCTTCAGGTGTGGGACAAAAGGGAACACGATTCCCTCTGAGAAAATAGTAGAGAAACTGTGTTCCCAGGTGTTCCTCCTCAACCTGACCCCTGCTTATGGGCATATAGTAAGAGAGGCAATATAAGACTGACAGACAGATGATAGACAGGTGGATTGTTATAAATGATAAAATAAATTGATAAGGATGGATATAGACATTGATAAAGGACAGGCAGAAGGATAAATGGTCAGATATGATCAGATCAATATTTAAATACACAAACAGATATGGATGGACAGACATATAGACCAATGGATAAAAAGCTAGCTATGATCAGATAGACAGGCAATGAATGGACAGACATATAGACCAATGGATAAATAGCTAGCTGTGATCAGATAGACAAGCACTAGATGGACAGACATATAGACCAATGGGTAAATCACTAGCTGTGATCAGATAAACAGGCAAGCAATGGATGGACAGACATATAGACCAATGGATAAATAGCTAGCTGTGATCAGATAGACAGGCAAGCAATGGATGGACAGACATATAGACCAATGGGTAAATCACTAGCTGTGATCAGATAAACAGGCAAGCAATGAATGGACAGACATATAGACCAATGGATAAATAGCTAGCTGTGATCAGATAGACAGGCAAGCAATGGATGGACAGACATATAGACCAATGGATAAATAGCTAGCTGTGATCAGATACACAGGCAAGCAATGGATGGACAGACATATAGACCAATGGATAAATAGCTAGCTGTGATCAGATAAACAGGCAAGCAATGAATGGACAGACATATAGACCAATGGATAAATAGCTAGCTGTGATCAGATAGACAGGCAAGCAATGGATGGACAGACATATAGACCAATGGATAAATAGCTAGCTGTGATCAGATAGACAGGCAAGCAATGGATGGACAGACATATAGACCAATGGATAAATAGCTAGCTGTGATCAGATAGACAGGCAAGCAATGGATGGACAGACATATAGACCAATGGATAAATAGCTAGCTGTGATCAGATACACAGGCAAGCAATGGATGGACAGACATATAGACCAATGGATAAATGGCTAGCTGTGATCAGATAGACAGGCAAGCAATGGATGGACAGACATATAGACCAATGGATAAATAGCTAGCTGTGATGAGATACACAGGCAAGCAATGGATGGACAGACATATAGACCAATGGATGAATAGCTAGCTGTGATCAGATAGACAGGCAAGCAATGGATGGACAGACATATAGACCAATGGATAAATAGCTAGCGGTGATCAGATAAACAGGCAGGCACTGGATGGACAGACATATAGACCAATGGATAAATAGATAGCTGGATAGGATGGGTAGATATAGATAGAGAAATAGATAAGGATGTGTGTATTGACACATCGATGGATAGATATAGATATGGGATAGATAGATGGATAAATTGTCAGATAAGAATATACTGTATAAGAATGGATGGATGGACCAACAGATGGATAAATAGTTGCATAGACAGATGGACAGTGTCTCAAACAATGGAGCAAACAGAATAATATTGATCATTGGGTTCATTAAATTAGAATAGGTAACATTTAGAATGAGGATGAACATATCTCCAGCTTGTCCATTACTCCACAGGAGCTTCAGAAATTCATGAAAACAAGGTCTTTGACTGACTTGCGAGACGCCACAGTTCAAAATCGCCCACCATGGACCACCAACAACAGGCGTAGCATTATGCTGTGTGAACAGATGCAACAATAAGTCACAGCGATATGAAATGCCCCAACTATGAGCACGCCGTGTCAACCACCATGCTCAGGGGAACAAAGCTGGACCCTCCACTAGGTCAAACCAGACCACAACCCTGGTCACAGAGCTACACAACTGGATCATTGTGTTCTTGACCATGTCAAATGCAGAGGATGAGACTTCTCTGGGGCGAGAGGATGCCACGCTTTGCCTAGATTATGTATTCATTGACCATAGTGCTTGGATGGTTTATCTTATTAGTTCTGCTCGGCTGATATTTAGCTTTTACAATAAAGCAACAAAACCATGAATAAGCAAGTATTTAATCTCCCCTCTAAACCAGCAACACAACAGCCCTGGGGGAACCAGATACCCTTGGGTTTGCTACATAATCTTACATAGCATATGCCATTCAGGTGCACACCCTAATATTTATTAATATATATAGATTTTTTTATTGAAATAATAATTATAATATTTAAAATATTTATTAATACTAAAATATAATTACAGTTTTAATAGAAATACTTATATTTTAAAATCTACAAAATACAGAGATTTTGATCAGCCACAATCCAGACAGACAGATGGAAATACAGCCAATTATCAGGCTATTTCCCTTGAACCAGACATGAGACATGCCAAAAAGGGTAGGTACCTGCATATGATGCTCCAAAAAAACCCCCAAAAAACAAATTTTATATATTTTATGTCAAAGAATAGGAAAAAAAAAATCCAGAACACCCCTGTAAAAAAAATAAATATATAAAATAAAGATAATAAAATATAATGTTAATAAAAATACAATAAATTTCCTTTTTGTTATTATTATTTATTTTATTAACATTATATTTTATTATTATCTTTATTTTAGATTTTTATTATAAATTTTTTGCTTCTCCTCCTAATACAATAAATTTCCATTTTGTTATTATTATTTCTAAGAGGGGAAAAAACGTTTCGACTGCCAGAAATTTTTTTAAAAAAACCCACTTTTATATATTGTATATAAAACAATAAGAAAAAAGAAAAAGATCCAGACCACCAATGTAAAACATAAAAAATCTAAAACAAAAATAATAATAAAATAAATTATAAATAAATATATTGTATATAAATAATATAAATATAAAATAATAATAAAATATAATGGTAATAAAATAAATAATAATTAAAATAAATATATTGTATAAAGAGGGGAAGCAAAGTTTCAACTGCCAGAAAAATGTAAAAAAAAACAACAACTTTTATATATTGTATGTCAAACAAGTGGAAAAAAGAAAAGATCCCTGTAAAAATTATAAAACAAAAATAATAATAAAATAAATTATACGATGCATTTATTTTATTTTAATTATAATTTATATGACCAGGGATGGTCTGGATGTTTTCTTTTTTCCACTTGTTTGACATACAATATATAAAAGTTGTTGGTTTTTTACATTTTTCTGGCAGTTGAAACGTTGCTTCCCCTCTTTATACAATGTATTTTTTTTTTTTAATTATAAAGAGGGGAAGCAACATTTCCACTGCCAGAAAAATGTAAAAAAAACCTGCTACTTTTATATATTGTATGTCAAACAAGAGGAAAAAAGAAAACATCCAGACCATCCCTGTAAAAAATATATATAAAAAAAATAATAATAAAATAAATTATAATTGGGGGGGCGGAGCTAGACTCGGACACGAAAGGTCGCGTTCTCACGGAGCTCTGCTACAGAGACTGCTATTTCGAGATTGCCACCTATTTTTAGAGCCTGCCTGGTGCATCCTGGCTTGCTGACACAGAGGAGACACGGAGGGACCTCGAGCAGAGTCGAGAGGTGGTTTTGTGGGCTCGGGAGACGCCCGGAACGGAGACGACGGCCTAGCAAGGGCGGCCATTTTGGGAGCCTGTGGAGATACGGCGGTCTGTGGCTACCACGCCAGCTGTGGGGAGACGTATCCTGGTCCCGACTAGCGCCCGGATGGGTAAGAAGACTGGGAAGTGGGCTGACAGTGCCGGACCCAGGCCAACTTGACATCTGCAACTCTTTAGGTGGTGGGCGGCTGTTCGCCGCGGGTCTCCCATCTCCCACCCTACGGTTCCTCTGACGAGGATGGCTTCACCTGGTCGAGGGGGAGCAGTGATGAGGCCGACCTACCCTCCTCGGAGACTCCGTTACAGGACCAGAAGGCCAGGAAGGCCTCTGCGAAAAGGGCTGCGAAGGCGGCCCGCGGACGGGCTGCGCTCTCTGTCTCTTCTGACGCTGCTGCCGTTCAGACTGCCTCGTCCGCCTTCCTAGAGACTACCCCAGGGGAAGACGTTCAGCTTGCGACTAAAGGCGACATCAAAAGAATGGTGAATGACATGCGGGTAATGTGGAGTGCTGACGTGGCGGGAGTTAAAGCTGAGGTGACCCCGGTGCAGGAACACATGGTAGACATTCAAGCACGAACGACGACTGTGGAGACCACGCAAACTCACCTTGCCTGTAGGGTGGGATCTCTTCAGCTACAGGTGGAGAATTTGTCGCGTACGGTGGAGTCGTTGGACGCCCGACACCGCCGGCGTAACGTCCGTATTCGAGGGAGCCCGGAGTTGGTGCAGCCTGAGGCGACTGTGGCATATGCCAACCGCTTGGCGAGTCACCTGCTGAAACTCTCCAGAGACTTTTGGCTTGGCAATTCGCGTCCGGAAATCGGCGGCAGCCCCGGAGACGGCGCCGCGAGATATTATTGCGGTGGCGAGGGAGATACCCACGAAACTAAAGCTGATGTCGTTACCTTTGGCGAGGGGTGTCATTGCCTTTGAATCCTCTGTGGTGTCTCTGTATAATGATCTGCCTTTTTTGACGCTGGCGGCGCGCCGGAGGTTTCGGGAGGTGGCGACTTGTCTTCGGGCTAAGGGGGTTCGGTACAGATGGATAGCAGCTGGCACCCTGCTCTGTACACTCGACAACGTGCCGTATATTTTTGGCACCCCGGATAAAGTGTGGCCGGTCTTTGCCTCCCTGGGAATTTCCAGAGGCCTGGAGACCGTAGTGGTTAGTACTTCGGCTTCACCCTCTCTGGATCCAGGCTGAATGCCTGCCGTCTTCCTCCCTCGCCTGAATCCCCCCCACGAGTGTTTGTTATCCCCTTATACCCCTCATCAGTTAGCTGAGACTCCCCAGTTGGGTATTTGAGACTTTTATCTTACATTTTTGGAGGACTTTTGTTGTTCGTCACTTTATTGATCCACCTTTTGCATTTATTCCCCCCCCCCCTTTTAATTCAGAGACGCTTCGGCCATTCTCTTTCTTTTTTCCTGCTGACATTCCCCGGCTGGGGATAGATATGAGACTTTGTTTTTGGTTTTTTTTCCCTTAGTATTTTTGACGAATTTTAGTATAACCCCCCCCCCTTCCCGTTTTTTTCAACATTTTTGCTGATTCTTTATGCGGGCCCCCCCTTTCTATGTTCTCTATATTTCTTATGACAGTATACTATCTGGCCCCGCGAGGCTGACTCTGACGGTCAATCTGTGACCTTCATTTCTTTACAAAATAATAATAAAAAAAAAATTATATATTACAGATATATTGTATAAACAGAGGAAGCAACGTTTCAACTGCCAGAAAAATGATAAAAAAAGCTTTCAAAATGTGTTTCTTAACGCAACATATATGTTCGTGGAATGCTGGATCTGCTACTTTTTTTCTAGCTTTTATCCCCCTACATTTCCAAGTCAAAAAATGCCAAAGCTTCAATAGAACAGTATAAATGCTTGTTTGGGTATCACAGTGTGATTTTTTTTTCTAGGTTACACAGTACTATAAACCTCAGGACCCTCAGCTTTATGTAGGCACAGGTCTCACTCTTTATTATTGCTATTGATTGAGGAGAGCTCATCACGAGCTCAGATCCTCAAGATCCAACTTACTCCTTAGTCAACAGCGGTGGGCAAACACACAGGGATGAGCAGCGGGACTCGGAAATACCAATGCTACTTAGGAGAGCCAGAAAAAACACAAAACAAAACAAAAAAAAGAGGATTTTTCAATTATTTTACAATCAGCTCGGGTCAATATTTGCTTCCAGATTCGCTGATTATCACCTCCCAATCGCACTCTGTCCAACGCGCTCATCACGAGGAATGTCTCCGTGAAGATTGTTTACCCTGCGGAGGCGCAACATATACATATTCATAAGAGTTTCTGAAAAAATTGCGGTCGAATTCGTGTATTTTAACTGGGGCTAATTAAAGCGCGCGGCCGCGTACGCACGACATACGCTGGGAATAAAAAAAAAAAAAAAGTACAGTTTGAGATCCGGCAAGATAATTCAGAGTTTAGGTAAAATTCTCCAAATTACTCCATGTTTAGTAGTTACTTCCTAAAATTGGCCCTTTTTGTTGTTTATTTTTGGTAGGTTTGCCTTGTTTTCCCAAACCCCATTATTTTTTGACTTCTTTTACGTATGGTTATTTTAAAAAAAAATAATAATAAATACATAAAGCATTCTTTATCCAATAAAGCTAATGTTTATTGGCCCTTTAGGACGTTTTCAGTTTATCTCCAGATAAAATTCATGAGGCGGAGAATTGCCCCGTTTTTTAACGGCCCGTCTTTGAGCCGTCTCATGCCGAACCGGATAAAATATAGGCAAGGTACAGACGCGGCCGGCATAAGCGCCACGCTCCCTGCTGGCGCCTCTACCTGTATGATGAGCGTCCGTCTTCTCCCGCCCCGCGGCCCCCCAGTCATTTGCTTACATTGAAATACTTTAGATAATGTAATAATTCCCAGGTCCCTTTTCCCTCCATTGTTGGGTTTAATTGAATTGCAGATCAGGAGGGTCAATCGTGGTGTACGGAATCGGGAATCACAACGGGCTGAGAGCAAATCTATTTGTTGCCAGAGGGAGCGGCGTTGACCCTTTTGACAGTGAATTTATTAATGTGGCTTTTCTCATTTTTTTTGTCACTTTTTTGAAATAGTAAGAATGTGTTCATCCCACATCCCTCCTGGCAATCAAAAGGTTAAAATAAAATCATATATTCACATGCGATAATTAAAGGGGCCACGCCGTATTTTTTTTTCCCCTTTTTTCTTTTTGAATTCCAGTCATTTTTCTATGGATTGTGCTGCCGAGATTAGTAGAGGGGAGCCAAGGTCGACCACCCCTGGGCTACTGGATATTTGGTTTTAAATAGATTTACAATGTATCTACATCAGGGTCTAGCTGCAGGTTTCAGGAGCTCGTGTAATTTGTTCACCGGTGGGTGTTGGGGAAAGAATACCATGAAGCTAGGAAGACGCCCAAGAAGGCCATGTCTAAATTCTGCCTGACAGAAAAACTAGAAAAATGACATGCGCTTGATCGAAAGAAAAGGTATGGAAGAAAAAGATACGAGAAGCTAGAAAGACAGAGGGATGGACGGAAAAATAAAGGGATAGATGGATAGCAAGGTAGAACCAGTATCAACTGAACGATTGGCCTGCTCAGTAACAGGACTGTGCGAAGGACAAAAAAGAGAGATTTGAAGAAGTGAGATTTTACCTATGGGCAAGGATAGAAAGCTAAAGGGATACAGGGTTAGAGGAATCGATGCGCAAATAGATACAGGGTTAGAGGAATCGATGCGCAAATAGATACAGGGTTAGAGGAATCGATGCGCAAATAGATACAGGGTTAGAGGAATCGATGCGCAAATAGATACAGGGTTAGAGGAATCGATGCGCAAATAGATACAGGGTTAGAGGAATCGATGCGCAAATAGATACAGGGTTAGAGGAATCGATGCTCAAATAGATACAGGGTTAGAGGAATCGATGCACAAATAGATACAGGGTTAGAGGAATCGATGCACAAATAGATACAGGGTTAGAGGAATCGATGCACAAATAGATACAGGGTTAGAGAAATCGATGCACAAATAGATACAGGGTTAGAGGAATCGATGCACAAATAGATACAGGGTTAAAGGAATCGATGCACAAATAGATACAGGGTTAGAGGAATCGATGCACAAATAGATACAGGGTTAGAGGAATCGATGCACAAATAGATACAGGGTTAGAGGAATCGAACAAATAGATACAGGAATAGAGGAATTGATGAACAAATAGATACAGGGATAGAGGAATCGAACAAATAGATACAGGAATAGAGGAATTGATGAACAAATAGATACAGGGTTAGAGGATTCGATGCACAAATAGATACAGGGATAGAGGAGTCGATGCACAGATACAGGGATAGAGGAATTGATGCACAGATACATGCATAGATTGCACAATTAGATACAGGGATAGAGGAATAGATGCACAACAGGCTAATTTACAGGGACAGGGTCCTTTGTGAAACAGTCAAATGATCTGATTCGTTTCATGTCGTTTGATTTAGTACTCACTTGTATGTAATGTAAGTTGGGATCGATTCTATATCTATTCAAATTCTGGATTACTAAATGAAACCCTAATTGAATCAAACTCTGCTCAGGAATCATTCACTCAATGGTTCTTTTGTGTATAACGAATCAAATTAGTTTTATACCGTTTCATTCGGATTAAATCAATTCTAGCGGCTGGGTGGAGTAGAGAGAACATCACAGCTCTATAATCATGGAGACCGTGGAGGCGCAGGTTTGAATCCCAGCAAGAGCACCTCTCCAGTAAGTGTCCTTGGGCAAGACACCTAACGGTACACACTCGCCGCCAGGACATACTTGAAAACGAGACAAATCTCAACGTATCCTTCCTGGTAAAATACATTGTTGTTTCAGAAGGGTTTCCAAAATTCGTAACAAACTGAGATTACACCCCTAATCAATTTGTGTTCCCATTGGTTGAAATTGGTGTCACATGGAGCAGTGACACAATGAACGAGTTGTTGTGACAGTGTATCACTGAACTCCCATGATTTTGTGGCCATCTACTGCATTGAAAGAATTCTGGGAACTGTAGTCAGAAACAGTTGCACATCAATAAAATATATATTTTTTAAAAATATCAAACTGATAAAAATGAAGGTGGTCTGTGGGAAACCTTAGTGAAGTTATGGCCCGTCTGCAAACCTAGATGACAATGTATGTCCGGGGTTGCATACAGAGGTTTTTCTGTCAAGCCTGCGCGGTAGTTCGCTAACAGGAGGGCCCTGCAATCACCTCTCATCCAAAGACATTAATTAAAAAGCATTAATAATGTACAGCGAGGTCCCGTGTCTGTTCCATAATCAGCCACCTGGTTATCCGGCCCGGCTGGTCGAGCAGAGCACTCTCCCTCAGGGACAAATCCCTGCCCTTCTCATATGAAGAAGAGCCTTATTAAAGCCGGGGAGATTGCCTGCCAGCTGCACACATCTGGGGCACACACACACATCCTTAACCCCTCTACAAACCAGGGGAGCGGCGACGCGCTACGGCGCAAAGCAGGGATATTCTGAAATGTAAAGGACTTGTATTTCAACAAAGTGATAAAAAGTGTCACGAAGCAACTCGGTTTTAAAAAATGAAATGTATATTTAAGTTCTTCCCATTATTTCGAGTCCTTGTGTACATGTAATATGTTGTTTATGTTTGCAGGTTCAACGCAATCTTTTCTCTTTCAGGTTTTAATGAATGAACCTCTTGGAATCCGTGACGTATTGACATATTCCACAGCTGCAGATTCTTTTCCAGGTTTGGCATTTTTTATTCCACATGGTGCATCATCTATGCGACAACAGGGGGACAATAATGCTGCATTAACCTTCCTGGCGGTGTTAAGAGTGTGGCTCGGGGTTAACTTTCTATGCCGAAAGCGATAACCCCAAGCCGAGCCACACTCTGGTTGGATACATACCTGGTCCTGCGCTCCCTCACTGACATCCGTGATCGCATTCTCCTCCGGCAATCGTGGCGTTCTGCTTCCTTGTTCCCTACTCGCGAAAAGGGAACCAGGAAGTAGGACATTGCGATCGCAGGAGAATGCAGGGGATAGCGAGGGAGCGCAGGGACAGGTATGCATCCAGCGGCAGCCCGAGTGTGGCTCGGGGTTACCGCTTCCAGCAACAAAATTAACCACGAGCCACACTCGAATACCGCTAGGGGGCCGAATAAATTGTTCAGATTCAGACATATTTTATGTCAGGGAGGTTAATAAAAAAAACAAAAAAAAAAAACTAGATTTTACTTATTATTCAAGATGTCAGCCACCTCCAGGACAAGTCCACGATCTGGTGCTAGATCATGGACTGGCACCTAAGGGGTTAAAGAGGCATTGCTAGAAAGGTCAGACTCTTGGGTCTGCCGGGGAGAGGGGGCGCACCTGAAACTGGCATCAATGCATTCAAGCGCAATGACGTCAGTGCGCCGGCAGGTCCTTAAAAGTGGCGTCTGACTTCAGGGAAGTCAGACGACTGCAGGTACCCAGACACAGAGGAGACTAGCCATCGATGGGCTCAGGTTTTCCAATGGCATATAGCGGTAGCGCATGAGGACATACTCTACAAGGCATCCGCAGGGAAGGAGTTAAAAAGGCCTTTATTTTTTGCAAAAGCTTTTTTTTTTATTTAACACCATTATTATTTTGTAACACTTTGACACATTTACTATATTTTTATTGATTTAAACCCATATTAAAAGACTAACTCGGTGCAATTCGCCAATGCCAAAATTCAAATACACAATATTCTTTGCATCTGTCAAACTAAATGACATTTTCAGCTGTTTGTCAAGTACTATCCTGAGATACGATGTATGTGATCGAGTGACACACTATCAAACCAGTTTATGTGGACATATGGGGGGGGGGGGGTGAGAAAGAGACAATATTTCAGATATACAGGGGTTTTAAGGTGCAAAATGCCCAGGAATACCCACCTACCTCTTTGGTTTCTTAATTGACCCTTTCATCCATTGGTGGAAAGGCATAAATAAGGCAGGGCTGACAAACTCTGGGGCCCCCCAGATGTTTCTGAACTACAACTCCCATGATTCCCTGGCCTATTGCATTGAAAGAATTCTGGGAATTGTAGATGTCATCTGTAGGGTTGTGATTTTGACAGCCCTGGCATCGGGAAATTGCTCATTTTATAGTAGTGGAGCTCAATGAATACTGGAAAACATTTTGAAACTGGGTTATTTTGGCCTAAAATGTACAGTTCACCACTTTGCGCCAACTCACAGCTTGTCAAACCTTTCTAAAAAGCACACCAACCATCATGACCACATCATTGTGCAGGAATACAGGTTATACCTTGGCCTTGAAGGTTTTAAATCAGCATCTGTTCTATCCTTTCCTGCTTTTCAGCCACCCAGGTCAAAAGTTAACCATTTTTTAATCTTTTACTTCCATAGATTTTTGCAGGCTTTTGTCACCCAGGCATAATTTTACACCATCACAAACCTGTTAAGACTACAATCATGACATTATCCTATACTATAAAAGAGTAAGGCTTGGCGTGTCAGTCGCCAAGCCTACTCTGCGCATGCGCGCGCAACCAGCGGCGGTTGGCTGCGCGCGCATGCAACCGCCGCAGCACGAGCCGGCTGTGCGCTCGCCGCGGCGGTTACAAGATGCACACAGCAGCCGGGTAGAGGCTGCGCTCGCAGCCTCTACCGGGCTGCTGCGCGCATCCAACCCCTGAGCGGCGAAGGGAAAGTTCCCTCGCTTCCGCTCTTTGAAGGACCCAAGCCGCGGTCACGTGGGAGTCCCACGTGACCGCGGCTTGGGTCCTTCAACGAGCGGAAGCGGGGAAACTTTCCCTTCGCCAATCGGGAAGGTAAGTATGCGGCTGAGAGCTCCAGGGGCAGCTGTCCGAATGCCGATAGAGCATTCGAACAGCCGCCCCATGTCTGGTCTGGGGTCTGAGCTTGGGGGCAACATACCCACGTGCTGGGGCAACATACCCACGTGCTGGGGCAACATACCCACGTGCTGGGGCAGTATTAATAATAGACTGCCCTCTGGGCAGGCTTTCCAACTAGTGTAATATAAACCAATAGGTCTTGGATGTCTGAACATTTAATATGTTGTATAGCTTTCATGTTTAAAAGAGTTGAATCACTGTGTAAGGCTGGGGTCAGACGAGCGTAGCGTTCACGTTAGTGATTGCACCTAAAAGTACGTCCGTGATAGCATGAAAGAAAGCCCATCGGAGCCCGTTACACGAAGTACATCCACACTGAACTGCGGACGCACAACGGCCGCGGCCCACGGACGCAAGGCAGGCAAGAACGTACAACTCCTAGAACGGCCGCACAAGGTGCGCTGCGTCCGCATAGCTTTGTGTGTGAGTGATGGAACGTGGTCAGACGGACTGCATTTATACGTCCAGCATTTTTCACGGACAAAATGGCTTTTTATTTTCTCTCCTACATCCATCAAAATATACGTCAGTGATAAACGGACTGTGTGGCCACTACTGCGTCTTCCGTACTGACGTACGTCCGTGTACACAGACGTACAGTCCGTAGAAATCACGCTCGTCTGACCCTAGCCTAAGTGTTCACATGGACATCCTACGGCAGCACAAACAACACCACAATGCAAAAGCGATGTTAGGTAGCATGAACTGACACTTTTTTGTGATGTCCCCCCTCCACCATAGTGTTCAAAAAAGGCACTAGAGACATCTTCATGGTTTTGGTTTTATTTTTCAAAGACAGAAATCTGTTTTACAAAAACCTTTTTTTTTTTTATAATAAAAAAAAAAAAAAAATCTCCTTTAGGCTTCAGAAGTGCTACTTAATGTATATGTAATACAATAATATACCAGTATTTGCCATCAGCACCACCACCCCCAATTTAAAAGAAACCGCTACATCTCTACAGCTGAACCATGCAAATAAAATGGACAAAACCTGAAAAAAAAAAAAAAATACAAGCTGCTGGTACACTTGACACTGTAATAAGTAATCCCTGTAATGCATGGATTGAAAACAGTTGTGACATGAAATTAACTAAATTTGCAATCATGGCTATCCAAGAGCATAATGATAAAAGGCATTTTAACTCAACCCAAAAAAGGGATGATAGGGGAAACAAAAAAAAAAAAAATTGCCCCAAACCAAAAACACTTCTCTATGCACTGGCTGCCTGACAGATATTTATATATAAATTACACTTATATAAATTTTATATCCATTCTTTACACATTCTGATTGCATTTACTGTACAATGGGGCAAAGGGTGACTTCATAAAGTGAAAAGGCTGATTATACAAAGGCATGTACAATGACAGTCTTGCTCAGGGATAATCCACATCGCCATTCTGAGTTCCTGAGTACTCTCCTCTGTTTGGAAGCAAGTGAAGAGCTCTAACAACGCAGAGGAGGTATGGCTTTGAGGGGCATTTGTGTGACACAAGCCCATATTGGAGCTAAACCAAATTCTATACATGGAGGTAGAACCTTACCTGAGGAGCAAAGAACCAGCTCCTAATAGGACCATCACCACAATGCCTTGCTTTCAGGGTCCCTAAAAAGGTTTTCTACCCATCATAAGCCCGTTTGCATTTTCAAGTACACTTTTTGTACTGTATAAAGCCCAGTAAAAAGCAGACACGGCGGATAAAAGGTAACAGGAGAACTACTTAAAGCAGGACCTGTGGAGACCTTTAATGTCATGACTACTCCTGGTGACCAGCAGGCATGACAAAACATTTCGGCAACCCACAAGCACCGAGATCACACAGACCGCTAAGGTACATTCTCCAAAATCATTCGTCGGCCCTCCTCGTAGTCGTCTTCATCTACGTTAATGAGGAGCTGGATGGTCTCCTGACCCACAGCCTGCTTCAGAGAGTCTGTAATGAAGACACCCTTGAGTGCCTCTAGCAGGGAGCCATTCATGTAGTCCGTCCAGAAGGCATCCAGATACGACACTTCTGAGAATTTGATGTCGCAGATGATCGAACCGAGATCCCTGGATTTTAGGACGGTGTTTGACTGACTGAAAAGGTCAAACTGCTTCTCCAGCGGATTCGGTTTAATGGACAGAACGTTCTGCCTCAGAATGGAGTCGTGCTGGCAATACTCTGCTCTGACCCGCAGACGTATCCCTGCAAAGATGGTGGAAAAGAAAGAGAAGGGAAGAAAAAAAAGTGGAGAGGTGGGGGAAAATAAAAAACCAAGACCATTAATACAACACATATAAGACTGGATTACAAGCAGATCATGCACATGTTTTTGTTTTTTTAAACTGCATAACCCAACCCATTATATATATATATAAAAAAAAAAAAATGTTTTTTTGCAAATGGAATCCACTCTAAGCAACAGACAAAATGATGTCCTCCATTGCAGGACTATACACGACAGTTCAGACATCTAACCCCTTCCCCTCAATTTGAAGTAGACACAATATCACGTTATGAAACGTTCCCAGGTAGAATACTAAAACTACATAAATTTACATAATCGAAAGTAAAAGTCCCACTGATACAGAAGAAAGCTGAGGCCAATACTTTTGGCCGATGTTCACAACCTAAAACATTGAACGGCTGTGTGAACAATTAATAAAAACACCATTTGCAAATTAAAATGCGTATTCTAGATTTTCTCTTTTTATTTAGAGCAAGAGTTATCTCCATAAGAATCAGTAGGTAGGTCTAACCAAGACAACGGAAGAAATGTTGGTAAAAGGAGAGCACAGCGGGCTCGTTACATACGCTCTTAGTGAAATCTTTCCTCTTTAAATTTTCTCTTTTCTTTTCAGAAGATCAACCTGTAGAAGTATTTAACCGAGAGGGCATAACATCGTTTTATCTGTCCATGCACATCAAAAAAAAAAAAAAAAAAAAAAGGTTTCCGTTTAAAAAAAATTAAAATGCATTTCCATGACAGAATATCGGGACACCGGTGCAATGTGTTGTAAAATTCTCACCAAACCTTTCCACTGACAGATGGAAGAAAGTAGGATCTACTCATAAAAAGGGAGGGTTTTTTTGGAAGGCTACTGGCGTTGTCTGAAATTTTGGAATGTTCCTTTAGCACGTTTGAGGTAATAGGCCGGCAAGATGTAAAGCACTCCCAGGAAAGGTCTTAAACATACAGTGGCCTACAAATCTCTGTTCTGTTCCATTAACTATCCACTTGGCCTCAGACAGGACCTTGAATACGGTAGTCCGGTGGAAAGCAGCCAATACTGTTTTTTTTTTTTGTATGTGCTACAGTTTCTCAATGTACAGGCGGACTGACTGGAGAACCCGTACGGCTCTTTATGGGCGAGTAGAAACTGCAGGATGTGGTTCACACTGCACATGAACAGGTTATCATTTGGAAAGGCTTGACATACAAAGAGTTGTGTACTGATACAGTTTTATTGCTACACCACATTACGAGAAGGATTGGTGGAGCTGGAGACTACAGTTTTGAACATTCTGGGGGTCATCATATTTCTTTCTCAAATGGGCAAACGAGTGGAGTTTATTTTAGTGAAAAGGAAAAGCACATTGCACCTTTATCGCACCGTATGCGTTTCTTTTTAGGCTATAGATCACACCTTGAACACATGTCCCAAAACGTTTCATTCACACACGTCGAGGTCAGTTTACACCAAATAATTTTTTGGTTTTGCGAACGTGCACCCATGTGAGCTAGATCAGCCATCTTTACAAGCTTTAAAGCGTTCTACAGCTAAGTTTACTGGTAAATCTTCGCTTAGTGAGGGATGGACACCCTCTGGTGTTTGTGCATTACAATTCCCAAGCTTGTTTTGCAATTGTTGAAATGGAGACTCGTTTGTCTATATGAAGCTGGAACATGTGACGTGGAGCTAAATGATGTAATAAAGTGAGAATGCTTGTGTATAAAAAGGTAGTCTGAGACTACTTATTGAAAGAAAAATCCTGTTATGAGTGTAAAAATATATAAATCAGAAATTAGCCATGAACACTAGGAGAACCAATGGGTTACAATCATTACTGGAGAACCCTGAATAGGAGTTAGAGGTTTTCACGATTTTGAATAACTGTTAAGATTGTTGATCTGTAGCACTTTTGTTGGTTTATGGTCTGCCCTCTTACCAAATATTCCCAAAAAGTGGTGCTCAGCCATCCTTTTACATTTTGGAATGGGACAGTAATTTATGGAGATTTATATTAACCCCAGCACATGAATATTTCCGATCATTATGGCTGGAGGTTTAGTGTACGACAAAGTGTTATTTATTTATAATATTTTTTGTTTACACCAGTTTTAATGTGAACAGTTAGAAATGTAAACAAATTAGATCAATCCCAAGGCTAAAGCTCAGTTTTAAGGTTTTTTGAATTTCAATGTGAAAACTTTCTATAAAAGCAAGCATTCAGAAACATAAACCTTGAAATATTGACCAATAGAATATGAAACTGGTCTTTTTTCCAATGTTGCGTTTGCACATTTGGTTTGAATCAAAAAACACAAAACAAAAAAAACCTACAGCCTGAATTTATGTTGTGTGAAAAACAAAACCTAAATAAGCACTTTGTTCTGGTTGTGTTATACAGTCACTTTACTTTTGGAGCAAAAAGCTGATTTTGACTACAAGCAGGGAACACCATGGACATGCTTTATTGAGGGAAGCAATGTGACGTGTTCCATTGTCATGACTGCCGTGGTTCAGGTCCAGAGGCGGCATTGCAAACCTGAACCGTATTGAGAACAAACACGCCGCAGAATTCAGTTTTTTCCCCCTCCATTAAAAACACTCAAGATGTTTACTCAACTCCATGGCAGGCAAGAGTTTAATAGCTGGGATCAGCAAGCTTGGCACTCCAGATGTTTTGGAACTACGTTTCATTAGGCTCAGACACATATTAGGTTGTCTAGGTTTCATGGGAAATGTAGCTCTAAAACATCTGGAGGGCTGAGGTTGCCAAGCCCTGGCTTAAAAGGAAGATATTTAAATTTAATCCAAGAAATTCATATTGTAAGATTTAGTTTACAAAACACTGACAGGTACAAGCGTCACAACCAGGAGAAAGAGTGCATCTCTAATATTTTGCCCCCCATGACATAAATGAACACTCATGGCTCGTTCGTGAACTTATTAGATCAGCTTGTATAAATACAGTGCAGACGGAAGCAGAAACAAAACAAGCCTGTGTTTTGCTCCCATGTTTACCATTGAGTTGCAGTGCCAGGCTGTCAGAACAGCTAGTAAGGTTTTTTTCCATTGTCGATCTTAACTGTGAACCGAGAGAGACAGGTTGAGCTTTTGACAATACAGAACATTTGCTTTTCTTTTGTTTTTCTCTAATTAGCTAGCATGAAATGCACTTTGCAATAACATTGGGGGGGGGGGACTATTAAAAAAATGCATTAAACATTCACACTGCTAAAAAGATTTAAAAAATTTCAAAATGACCGGTGGAAATAAAAATACTCCAAGAGTAGCAGCAGATATCAGAAAATAAGGCTTCTCATACAGGCAGCGGGAGGAGATATCTAATTAGTAAGTGTTGCGGCTAGAAATCCTGAAGCTTCAATGTAATGCAGGGAACATCAACAGCTCCTTGTCTGCAGACAAATTAATAAGGAAAACAAACCCGTCTAATCATTTTGTGCAGCCTCTTGCTGAGGAAGGGTCATATTTTAAAGTTACTCGGGTCTTTCAGTAGCACAATCAGAATGTTGTACACGCTGCACAAAAGCAATGGCTGAATTCATCCAAAGCACAGCCGTTACGGGCGTAATTCTGTAAAGATCGAGCCAAAGCAGCTTTTCCAAATTGCACTCTTTGTTACCAGTTTTTTTTAACACTAAAAACTTTGGGTAATAATAACACCTCTCGGTGTTAGGTGTGTTCGGCGCTAAACAAATTATATTATTGTGACAATTTATCTGATAGAATTTGTACAGTCATGCAGCTCACCACCGGTGTGTCCTTCATCCAAAATAAATGAAAGAGTACAAACTTTGTTTAAGGGAGCGCAAAAAAGAGGAACAATTGATATTCACTTCCATATCACAAGCTTCTCGGCTATTCCCGTGATATGGAATATTCTAGAACGTAGATCGATTAAAAACCTTCATTGCGTAGTATATCTCATCTAATAAGTTAGAATTTGAGCATAATGGTAAGTATCTCACTCACAAACAGAGCCTATAGGCTCATGGTATTCGCCCTTAAGCCTCTATGGGGGGCTCTTCCCATCAATCGATAGTTTGATATGAAGTGGCTTCTTAATATTCGTTTGTGCCTCGAAAAAAATGAGAAAATATATGGCGCAATACCAGTGCAAATAACAATATATACAATGGTTAGGCCAATTTACTCACATGCTCCTGAGCCTCCCAATTGAGTGGCTCAGTACCCAAGCCTTGGACCGCTTCAGACTGATGAAGCCCGCAGAAATAGTGAGCAAAACGCGTTTCGGTTAGCACCAATTTTTATATATTTTACTTTAGATTACCTTTGTATTTTTTTTATTTCTTTTAAAAAAAAATCCACACTCGACTGCATTCTCTATTCATCTGACGCAGACCGCCCAAATCATCTATTTCCCACCAGCAGATTCAACAGCAGGCATTGCAGTAGGGGTAGGACCCCCCCTTACTGAAGCGGTCCAAGGCTTGGGTACTGAGCCACTCAATTGGGAGGCTTAGGAGCATGTGAGTAAATTGGCCTAACCATTGTATATCTTGTTATTTGCACTGGTATCGCGCTATATATTTTCTCATTTTTTCGAGGCACAAACGAATATTAAGAAGCCACTTCATATCAAACTATCGATTGATGGGAAGAGCCCCCCATAGAGGCTTAAGGGCGAATACCATGAGCCTATAGGCTCTATGTTCGTGAGTGAGATACTTCGAGGAGATATACTACGCAATGAAGGTTTTTAATCGCTTCTACATTCTAGAATATTCCATATCACGGGAATAGCCGAGAAGCTTGTGATATGGAAGTGAATATCAATTGTTCCTCTTTTTTGCGCTCCCTTAAACAAAGTTTGTACTCCTCTAAAAACTTTGGGCCCTATTCTAGTTGAGCCATTAACGTTACACCAATAGCTTCTTGCCTATGCCAGCCAACCTGCAAACGTCTCGGAGTTCAGCTGACACCGCAGCCTACTATACATCAATGGTGCCTATACTTTGTATAGGAAGCGATTCCAAGGTCACTTTTTAATCTCGCTTGCAGCTACGATTATAAAAAATAAATTACTGTCTGCCAACACCTGGCTTTAGCAAAAATACTAGATACCAAAAACAAAATACCAAATACCCCTCATCCCGCCAATAGGATGTCACAATCTGCTGTTGTCTAGTCACTGCAAGCAGAAGGACCCAAGAACAAAGGGCATGGAGCTGCCAGTTCAGCTATTGCATACATGCAATCTCACGCAAATCTCCCAGAAATTCATATTAATTGCAGGAGTGGATACCAGTGCTGTTTGTAACAACCAGAAATAGGGAGCCGATAACGGTAGTAGTAATGGGGACTTTGTAGGAAAGTTCAGTTTTCCCCCAAAACAAAAAAACAGTGCATCAGCTCTGCTTTGGCTTGATCTTTAGTGAATAGGCACAAAGCCAGTAAGAATCACCTGCTCTAGAACTAAAGTGCCATTCTGACTAGGCTATGAGAGATCACAGCATGGATAGTTTCTACATTGAAAATGTAGAATCAGCTGATCAGCTTTAAACTATATTGGCAAATTGAAATGACATCTCATACAGACGAAAAGCTACGTGCTACGTGACAGCAGAGTAATGAACTCCTACCGCTCTTAACCTGACTATGGGCAATAGGAATTGTGTTCCGACAGAGCTAGGCTAATCTCCAGTGACGTTACATTTCAGTGTTTACACATGTCCAATAACCTGTGGACAATACATACTTGGGAACCCTGGTGTAACAGTGATCCGGATTAGTCCCTCTTCCCTGGATGAAAGAATCCTCTTATGGAGGGGGGGGGGGCAAGGCCCTAGATGGGGGTTGGCAGAGGTACACATTATGATCCCAGCCAATATAAACAAAAAAAAAAATTACACTTTTTAAAAAAAATCTTTTTCACTGGATCTATAGATCAGTGTTTCCAAACCTTGGTCCTATGGACCCGCAACAGGCAAGGTTTGCAAAATATCTGAAGCATAGCACAGGGGCTAGGTTTCGCTGCTCAGGAAATGAAGACGGAATCCTGCAATCACCAAGGCAATCCTTAAAATCTGGCCTGTAAAGGGTACTTTAGCACAGGGTTGGGAAACACTGCTGCAGAGTATTGGCAGATTAATGCTTAAAAGCTAGAATAAGTGGCACTCAGTTACTGAGCTATAGTTTAAATACAAGGACAGGTATTACCGAAGCAAACCAAGTCCACAAAAATTACATGGGGGGGGGGGGGGGGGTTTACTAAAACATGCTTCCTATACATATTACCGAGGATAATCTTTTAAAAATATGGGCCATTAAGTATAAACCTTTCATTTCTGGTATCTGCAGCAGAGAATATTTTTACAAAAAAAAAAAAAAATCTGGAGTCACTTTGATATACAGCGCCATTTTATTGTGACTACAGAAAAGGCAGAAAAAAAAAGAAATGAAAAAAAATATGTTTATGGCCAATGCTGATCTAAGCCAATGTGAATGGGTCCTCGGCTACTGTATATTAAGCCGTGAGGCCCAGCAGAAAATTTCCAGAGGAGGAGAATGAAAAAAGTAATATGAATCAAATCAGTACTCTCCCAAGTATGGTATATGAGTATTTAAACAGGCAGCAACGTCATCTCAGCCTCGTGCCAAGGAGCTTAAAAGCATGCAAATAATTGTGGTACTGTCATGTTGCTGCTTGGGGAATAAGGTCTATCAATGGTCTCTCACTTGTAGAAGGCATACATTTACCTTTTCTGTATGGCTGTTTGAGGAGAGTAGAACTCATGACCATTTCGTTATTTGAGAGATTTTCTCTCTTTAATCATCAACTTTGCTCTGAACACCTGGAATTTAAATTTTAGAGAAAGTCGACTGAGGAGAACAGCAAGATAACACCATGACATTTCAGGAAGACTCAGGGTGGAGGGAGTTTGGGGGGGGGGTCTGTGAGGAAAAGGAACATTTAAACTCACAGACAATATACATAGAGCTTGTTTGGATTTCTTCACTTATGGATTTTAAAGCATTGAGAGAAAAAAAAATAAAAAAATAGATATTTGTGCTGGAGAATTAAATTATGCACCAGTCAAGTGGTTAACTTTGTATGAAACCTCCCAATACTGGCACATAACGTATAGGTGCAAGATTCCCCGTCACACTGTTAGGACAGGCCTGTATGTAACATGATACATATCCAGCAGAAATGACAGTTCCTCTGACAGGTGGAGAAAAACATCTAACGTAATAGATAATCCAGCAATATTGGGGGTTTCTAGAACTAGAATCCTCCAGCTAAACCTGGGGAAGGTTCAACAGATCAGTGGGGGAACTAGCTAGTAAGGATCCAGCACTGTGAGGCAGGATTCCCCAGTGGTGGAAGAACAATTTCATAACCCCTTAAAGGACCGAGGGTCTTTAAAAAGTCAATGCATTTATGTTGGAACCGTTCCGTCTTTGGTCCTTAAGGGGGTTAACAATGGATAACTAGCATTACAATGCACAGACTGGCTGGAGGAACAGCTAGTAACGGAATGACTTATTTTCGTAATACGATGCATGTTCCTCCAACCGACTGAGCTAGAAAACTAGGGGAAAAAAATAAAAAATAGAAATCACAACACGTAATATATGAAAGCTCTTACTGTTTTGTCCTTGCAGCTATCAGGTTTGACGATTTTTTTTTTTTATAAATTATTTTAAGCAGTATAGTTCTTCTTTAGGAGTCATTTCCTGCAAATCGTTGAAACGTGAGAAATGTTGGAGCACAGATAGTTTAGACAAAACATTAGATTGGTAGTTTGTGAGCTGACACCTTTGCACAAAGATGAAATGGAAGGCTGGATCCAGACCAGAAAACGGGTTAGTACTCATATGGTATTGTAGGCAACACAGAGTGGCTAGAGGTTGGAGATGAAATGTTCGAGATACAGTCTACAGTTCCATAGGTTCCGATATCAAAACGACAGCCATGCATACTCCATGAAAAGTTACATTATACCAGTGTTAGGTAGCTTGTTTAAAAACACAGAAAGTGGACACTAAAGCATTGAGTCTGAAAACAGGCATAAACGGGTTTTAGGGTCTACAGTACGCAAGCAGTGGGGTTAAGGAGCTTTACATTTAAATTTTAGTGGACCATAAATGGAGGAGCAGCGAGTGGAGTGACATTGCACTTGCTACTGCAGGACATTACCTAGCAGGTTCCTGAATAACAAACGTCAGAGTCGGCCCTGAAACGGAGAAGCATCAATGCTGGCAAGGACAGGGATTACAGAATGGTGTCAAAGGAAGCATTTGCCATTCAGTTGAACAGATGCCTTGAAAGCACTAGAAATAAAGAAACCCACGTGCAATAGTGGCGTTATATAGGACAAGTTAGAGACTCCTTGATTTTATTGTTTACAGCTCTTCAGCAGACAGAAGAGTTGATATGGAGCACATGTACCTGCCCATAATAAATTGGATGCTCCACTTCAATAGTATATTATTTGCTCCATTATGGGAGAGCGGTCATATCGCTTACTTCATTACACAAAACGCAGAGGCCAAATATGTTAAACAAGGAATTTCGTTACACAGTAACAAAGACACGACATTAGTTAACAGGAGGGAACAAAACAGTTACGGCATATGTCCGGTGATCGCACCATGTACGCCCGTACTGACGTGCTTTCTGGCGTCAGTCGCAGCATTGAGACGCTGCAATGGGGCCAGCCACACGCTGTTGCGCACAACAGCGGCCATGTAGCAGCCCTCTGTCAAAGCGCTAGAACGTGCGTTGACGGAACTGCAAATCGTGAACCTCCATGGAGGATCGAGCCTTGCAGCGCTGAGCCAGACGGGCATCGAGTGGAAGGAACGTCCACTCACGGACGTGCCTTTCGTTCTTCAAATATGCTTGTCTGACGCCAGCCTAAATTGGAAGTCCCACCTAATATATTGCTTTGCTGTAGTAGAGTACTTTTTCTATGCAATGTTAGAGACACCTTGATGTCCATTGACTCCAAAGCTTGTGTACAGCAGTTCTAAAATATGAATTTTCTTAGATTTAAGCTGCATAATGAAAATGTGAGGGTAGCCTTTAGTGTCCCTAAAACCACTAGGACTACATAGCAGAAAACTGGACTAGGGATGCACCGATACCACTTTTTTAAGACCGAGTACCGATACCGAGTACCGATACTTTTCTTTAATGTCATGTGACGCTTTCCAATAAGAACAGACCATATAAAAATGCCCCCCCAGCTCACACATGGGTATGCCCCCCCAGCTCACACATGGGTATGCCCCCCAGCTCATGGATCCCCCCCCCCGTGACGATACTTACCTTCCTGGGCGACGCCGGGAATGTCTCCGCGCGTGTGCTCGTTGGAAGGACCCCAGCCGCGACCACGTGGGACCATGTGATCGCGGCTGGGGTCCTTCCAACGAGCGCACGCGGGGAAACTTTCCCGGCGTCGCTCAGGAAGGTAAGTATCATCGCGGAGAGCAGCTGCAGGGCCTGACCGAATGCTCTATCAGCATTCGGACAGGCCCTGCAGCTGCTCACTGTGTTCATACTTACCTTCCTGGGCGACGCCGGGAAAGTTTCTGCGCGCGCGCTCGTTGGAAGGACCCCAGCCGGGATCACATGGTCCCACGTGGTCGCAGCTGGGGTCCTTCCAACGAGCGCACGCGCGGAGACATTCCCGGCGGCGCCCAGGAAGGTAAGTATTGCGGTGAGCAGCTCCAGGGGCGGCTGTCCGAATGCCGGCAAGCCGGCTCAATGCCGGCTTCCGGTATGGGAAAAATATCGGGGGTACTGCACGAGTACAAGTATTCCTGCAGTACCCAGTATCGGCCCTGATACCGATACTAGTATCGGTGCAACCCTAATGATTACTGTAGAATAAATTAAGCACATCAAAAACATTTTGTGTGAATGCGTAGTTCTTTAAGAGCCAAGGATTTTCTTTCAGCTATACACAGAGAACAGTGAGCATGGAAATAAAGGTCAGTGACTGAAGCCCCCCCGTTGTTTCCTTCGCCCATGAAAGTGGGTGGCTTTATTTCTTAAGATGTCCCTGTCCTACCATCGCCAATGCAGAGAATCTGAGACCGATTTTTGCAACCAAATGAAAAATCTTACACTTTTAATGCTTTTCCTTGGACAAAGTGGAGGGAGAAGAAGTACTTTATAAAGCAGGTGTCAAAATAGATTTAAAGTTGGACTTCCAATTTAGAGGCAAAATGCGTAGTTCTAGACGCCTATAAGACTTGAATGAGAGGGCACCATTGAAACCTCAGGTTTTAGCCAGAAACAAACATCAGGACATTTAATAAGGTCATTCTGCAAGCTGTTACTCCACATAAAAAGGAGAGCAGAAAGGTAGTAGTGGAAATGTAGTGGACGATGGCGGGTACTTACCACAGGTAACTTTGCTCTCAGTCTGAGCAGGAGGAGGAAGGTTATCGGTTGAGACGTTATTTTTCCTAGTTTGGCTGCAACGGCTCCCCCTTCCTCTGACGACTCTATTCCGTTTGCTGGTATTAGAACCTGCCAGGGAGGGGAAAAAAAAAAAAGTGTCTAGTGACTGCTAAAAAAACCCCAAAAAAACGTATTAACACCTTGCCTCCAGGACGCTAGCAGGCTTAAATGCCACCCCACATGTTTCAGGGAACTCCTACGGCCACCCTCATTTCTCTGTAGTCAATGACGTAATTTGGCCACAGGGAAGCGAGGCTGGCCATAGCAAGGTGTGCTGTGCTTTTAGGCCAGCCCACCACTAGGAAAGCAGGTGTGGAATAGGAGTTCACCCCACAACATCAAGGGGTTAAGAGGGTTGTGCAAGCATGGTCTACGAAGATAATTATAATTATCTATTTGGACACTATTGGAAAGTTATGCAAAGAAATAAAAATTGCTCCACTCTCCCTTCATAAAACGTTGGTCACAAGCTCCTGAGCATCGCAATTTTCTTGTAACCAATTATGGTTTTGTGAAAGCCTACAATGCATAGAAATGCTCATTAAAAAGGGAAAACCAAGATAAAAAGAAGATGGGATGGGGGGGGGGGGGGACACAGCCTGGAAGCTTGCCCAACAGGAGTTCATTGACTGCCTTCCAAGGAGAGGAAAGACCTCAGATTTTGGAGGTTGCCTCAGCCCTAGTAGACTGCTACGGGATGGGGCGAGAATATTCAACAGCTAATGAACACTTTGGCTGAAGTGTCGAATGAATTTGCCACACTAGTTTACATTTTATGTCATTGCAAGTTAATGGCGATATCCATTTAGGATTTTGAATAGCTTGACTATAAATTTAGCAGTTCAATGCTGCTTTAGGGACCAGACTACTGAAAGTTTCCCTGCAATTCTTTTTTATTCAAATTCATTGGATTTTTTAATGAATGGAAGAGAATACTAAACAGCATTTTAGACTTCAATTCATTACCTGTTTCCCAGTTTTCCTCTCTGGTCTCGGCTGGTGTTGAATTCAAACAACCATCCATCTGTTTATCAGACTCTGCCACAGACGGTCCAGAAGTGTACCTCTCTGGAGACACTAGAAAAAAAGAAAAAGGATTAATACACGCAACATTTAAATCACAGTACCTGCAAGCAAAAAAAAAAAAAAATTGACAGTAATGTGCAAGGATGAAACATAGTTGGTAAATAAGATGCCTAGAGCCATTTGGATTTCACAGAATCGCTTGAATATAAAATCACCATGTACAACATTAAAACTCCAGAGACATAATAAGGAACAGAAATAGAACTTTATAAAATAAAAATGCAAAGTAATAATATGACCTCTGAACAGGACATGTCATTGCTGCCACAGACGGCCATGCTTAAAGTTGTTAAAATCTTTAACATTTACCTTTGTACTCTGACCATTAAGGAGCTAGGCTCTATAAATAGCATTGTACAGAATTGACGGACAAAAAGTTCATATTGAAAAATCACTATAAATAGACTATCTGCCGCAAGTGTGTAAAAAGTACAGGTGAATGTACAGAATGATGCGTAATGTAGAATGCAAGAATTGCAATTTCAAAAGGAGTAAGTAAGCTTCACTTGCCTGTGCGTCGTCTTTTCATGGTGACATAAGGGAGCAAGTCATGCCGTGTTAATACTCTTAATAACCGTAGGAGTGGCGTGAAGTTGCCCTCATCGCAGGCACCTCGTCTCTCCAGCTCCAGCAGTAACTCGGCGCCATTCTTTGGCTTCAGGATCTCTGGATTTTTTAAATTATTGGAAGAAGTTTGAGAATTACTGTAGGTACTCCTGCGATTCCACTTCTGCCAGAAAGCCAACAAGGCACGGTTTGGCTCACTGCTGCCCTCCTCGTCCACAGCCCAGTTCTGGGGGTCCAGAGGGTGGATGAATTGGTAGGACTCATCCAGGAGAAAAGATAAGGCCTCAACATCAGTTTCAGTCAGATGAGAAGCAATAACATCGAACATGTAATGCAAGGGAAGCATTCCGTAATACTCCAAGCACTCATCTTCCTCCCAGGATTGAGAGAACACGGGCCTCTTGATTCCAGCCATTAGGATTTGACGAATGGGGGGGGGGGGGGGGGGTAGGGGATGTTCGCAAATGGCCCTCAGTGAGTGAGCACGACTTGTCTGGGGGTTGTAACGATTAAACCAGATTTAAGTCACTAATAAATGAAAACTGACAGTCTCTGGAAAGAAAAAGGGGGAAAAAATAAAATAAATCCGATAAGTGAATGCAAAAACTCATACAGAACATATACATACATATACACAGTAATGTAGATTAGGTAGGCCGCGTTAGTCCAGATGCCAAAATCTGGAGTATAGCAGTCTGTAGTGATACCTTTTGTAGAGTTTAATTCCACCTTTTGACCATACCATTTACAACATCTAACACCCCCACCCGTTTGCCCGACAGTGTCTTAAGGTTTAATTCTATGATTTTTGTCAGTAAAACGTCCAGGCCTGAAGAGAGGAACGCTCTTGAAAGCTTGTATGTATGCATGCACACAATTTATGCTCTTGGATATTGTTCATGCCTTCCTCAAATGCATGAATAATATTTACAGAAAATTCCCAAGTGAACATTGGGTTTTGTTAATGCCAGATGAATATAATTTTACAGATATCTATAGAAATGTGCTTGGAAAATATATATATATAAAAAGGGAAGTGAGACATGTTGGAGATGCTCACACACTTCAGGCAGGGGTAAAACCACAAAGGCTTTGCTATGAATGGGCCCAGGTGACTGCTCACGTAGGAAGAAATCTTAGCAGTCCTCTGATGCACCTCTAGATTGCTCAACAACTGCTGCTCGGGGCCTGCTTTTATTTCTATAAAGAGAGCGCTGAAGAGATTTACTAGCTCAGCGCTGTGAAAGGAATGCCTAATGATCAATAAACCAAGAGTAATCCCATCTATAAGCCGCTCATTAATCACCCCTGACTTCATTACCCCACAGGCGAATCGTATATATTCGCCACCTTGACAAAAGCGCCTTAATAAGGACACAGGAAATACAGCTCATTTCTGTCAATCTATAAATATACAACAGGTGTTTATTCAGCGCCGCGCTGATCAATGATTCCTATACAGCTGTTAATAATAATCCAATACCCCGGCGTGTCTTCAGAGTACAGATAAAGCACGCACTGTTTTACCCACAGGTCTGTAACATGCCTAACACTCGCTGTATCGGCACGGTGCTCCACTCCACGTACAAGCACCTGCAAGATCTGATTGGCTACAAAACGTCCATCAACATCGTCAAATCATTAGGCGTCTCTGAGACCAAGCGACTGCAAGTGGCAAATTCCCATGCTATAAACACAGAATTTTGTCTCTAATTAAAAGGGAACCTGGCATGATGCCATGGCTTGTACCAAGTTAAGGTTATTTCAAAACCTGCCAATATCAAGATCTAGCTTTAAATTGTGGGGTTTTTTTTGGGAACCGTCAACAGGGGAGAGTAAAAATAAATAAGTGTAAGCGTGAAGTTTGACTTGAACATGGGTTTATGGTAAAACTAAGAAAATCCAAAGATTTGACAGATTATCGCTGGAGAACTTTACTACAACCATTAAGTTTAAGAGAAAACCGCTATTTAAGTTTTGAGCCCCATCTAGTGAAAGCTCCTCCCCTTATCCAACAATATTAGACTTCCCCTGTTCACCGGCCTATCAGATGCTTCTCAGAAAAACATTGAGGACCATCAGATTCTGTGACGGCAGCATTAATGCCTGGGGTCTATAGGAGAAGGAACACTCAACACCAGGATACTGACATGAATTTGTAAAGCTCTGATGAGGAATATACTGTATTAGGGTTATGCCACACCAACTACCTACATGTTAAAGTGACAGGTTCATGTGCAAAACTGTGAAAGGGCATCTTTCCCTTTATATGGCTGTGTGTGTCCCCCCATTGACTAGCTGCTCGCAGTGGCGCCTCCGTGCTACAATATAGCGCCAGCACGTGGGAGAAGGAAAATCTCTGCATAACCACCCCCCCCTTATATAAGTCGGGGGCGGATATCTATGTGGAGAGAAAAATGCCGTGTCAAATGGGCAAAACACGTTGTGCCTGTGACAGGTGCACTTTAAAGCTCCGTGCTATCCATATCACCGTCTACAAACAACAAGGGTTGATAACAAAGCACTTTGTGTTTCGCAGCTAACTGTACAAAGGTTGAGTTGAGGGGGACATCAGGAGTGATCATTAATGCAGCTACCACAGGAAAAATTAGATGCTGGAAAATGGTAAAGGCTGGCATATACGGTTACTGCCCAGGCCCAAAGTGGCAGGATGCCATTAGTCAAAGTCCTCCGAGAAATCACTTCTTGTAAATCTACAGTAGGTCTCAGAGACCTCATGGTTTCAGAGTTGAAGCTGTACATTTTAGGAGACGAAGAGGTACATCGTAGGACTGCACCTAACGATTATTTTCATAAATTGTTAGTTGACTGATAAAAAAAGTGTTCTTGTTTTTATGTAAAAAGAACACTAAATGTAAACCCCCTTTTTTCTTATGCAATTTGCATATAGTGTACGCAACGTTCATACTTACATATGCCCAAGCCCATGTCTGCTTTCTCTCTGAATGAACAATGCTACGAGCACTCAGACATGATGTCAGCACTAAACCGGGGTGAGAAGGGTGGGGTGCACTCCACTCAGCCTGACCACCTTAATAAGCTAAAGCAGTCAGGGTGTATAGAGTGTACCTTTTAAAATAAATTCATGAATAAATTGAGGACAGAGGGAGTTTGGGGGAAAGAGACTGGACCAAAAGGTGGGATGGCAGCACTGGACTGGAGAGAAGGAGGGTGGGATGGTGGCACAGGACTCCACCTCCAAGTAAGGATAAAACACCAGCGGTATAGGTCTTCCATGAGGTGGCAGTACCTCAGGTCTGTGCTATAGTTCTGATACTGCTAAATTTAATAAAAACAAATTTATGACTGATCTAATCCTAGATCAAAGCAAAGCAGCTGGCAAATCTGCTCCGAACTCCGTTAAACACTGAGCAGTACAAAGTCCGATTAACTGATAATGGGAAGAATTGTCAACTATCCTCATTAACCAATTAAGTTGTTTTAGCCCTAATAAATAGTGACCGATTTTCTGGATTATGCTGTTCCAGGGGTAGGATTGGAAACCAATCTGATGTGTCGCGCCTGCAGACTATTGCAGTAACAGTTTTGTGATTCCAAACCAACCAGAAGCTACAGGTAGTTTTTACCCAGCCTGGAGTCTGCTCACAGCTTCATGGTGTCCGTTTGAAAGTGTTGCCATTAACAGAAGGTCAAAGCCTGGACAATTTACTGAGCCCCGGTAACGCTGAATTAATTTACATTACAGAAAAAACCTACTGTGAGAAGTAAATGACCTCTTAATTGGTAACAAAGTAATCTACCTTGGAAAAAGCCTTCCAAGTAAAAAGGAAAAGAACGTTTAAATCTTTAAAAAAAAAAAAAAAAAAAAGGATGATACTTGAAGTTCACACATTAAGGGTTATAGTTACAACTGGTAGGGGAACCTGAGTGTTGTGGAAGGCAAAGGGATAATGGAGACCGCTTTCTTTAAAAAGGATATTCAAAACAAAATTGCGATTGCTTTTAAAAACAATAAAGTAGTCAAGATGAGTAGAGTGTCCCTTTAAGCTTCGCATTTACTTAATTGTTTAGAAAATAAATTTATGGACAAAGCCATGGTGTGATACATCTTGCAGCCAGGTAGCATCCAGCTCAGATGTTTGGATCATTTCACACAGATCTATATGGTGAGCTTTCCCTGACTCCTAAAATATGTATTGATCTATAGAGCTTTCACCAGAGAAGTCAATGGAAGATCAGGGATTGGAAAGGATCTCGTATTTAGTACCCAGTACCTGAGTACTAGGGCTGAAACAACTAATCGATAATGAAAATATTTGTCAACTATTCTCATAACAATTTTTTTAAAAAAAGGCGGCGAGGGCTTGATTTCTGCATAGAAGTAAAAAAAATATTTTTTTCATCCAATGAAGCGAAAAATAACTAATAGATTATGAAAAATAACAGTTGCTGCCCTAATGCGTACATTGCTGTAGCTCAGGAATTTGGTGCCAAGAAGCCATTTTCAATAAGCACATGTTCATAACCCTACTAAAAACACCCCCCCCCCCCCCGGTGTGGCCTTTAAAAAGGAGCAGAAATCCAGCATACTTCTCCATCCTGATCTTTAAATCTGTGGAAAGGCTTGCCAAATTTAAAAATAAATAATCCTATGGGTTTCAAATGACCGGTCCTTTTACTCTGTAACCCAATATCAATTAAAACAACAGAAACTCATACCCCTGGCTGTGAACATTGAGAATTAGCACAGGAAGATAAATCTGCAATGTGACAGAGGCTGCCGAATAATTAGGATTACCTCCTTGTAGGTAGAAAATAAATGGACAGTTTATTTTGCTGAGATTAACCCATACAACAATAAGAGAAAACCAATATGATTTTAGACATACAGACGAGTGTCTACAGAGATTGACAGATGCAGGGCCAGGTAGCCACAGGCTGAGATTTTACCTCTGGTCACTACCTTCAACAAATCAGTATACCCCCTCCAAGCGTTTGTCCTTTTAACAAGAGACAGCAGGTCACACAGAGGCAATTGACAATATACACGCGTATACAAGCCACCCGGTTACCATCTCATTTAGGCCAGTGTCAGACAAGTGTTTTTCAGAGCGAAAGGAACGTCCGTGTGAGTTCCTTCCACTCTGACGCCCGTCTGGCCACCTCGCTGAGTGCAGCTAGTGCTAGGATTACGCTTTGCAGCCCCGAATGCGCCTCATAGCGCTTCGACAGGGAGGCTTGCAGCACGTCCGCTGTAGCGTGTGCAATTCGTGCGCTCGTCTGATCCCGGCCTTGTAACAACCAAAAGAACACCCAGATATTTTTTTAAAAAAAAAGGGAAAAGGAAAGGGGTTCCAGTGTTTTTCATGTACATATTTGGGAAAACCCGGCTTTATCTGCACAATAGGTGCTGTAAAATGATAGCATTGTTGGCTATTATGTAAAAAGGATGTGGCTCTGTGCCCGCTTCATTACGGATTGGATGTTTGCATCATAACCTGCCCAGCAACTAAAAAAATGAATCGTTACCACCGCCCAAGTCCTGGGCCCGATTCCAAATATACTATGGACATGCAGATACATTATCGGCTCAGCTGGTAATACTGGCATCACCGCTGCAGCGCCACCACCCCCCCCTTCTATCTTGGGTCCAATGGGGCTATATGTAGGCTACAGACCCCCCCCCATGCGATCACATGGCGTGACGCAAGAAGGACATTGCTACCCAATTTCTCTCTGCGTTCTTCCGCTTCCATGGAGCCTAGAGAAATCCCTCCACATAATCGCATGAAGTGACAGGGACACTGGGAACCTCTCTGCAGCGGGGCAGGAAGCAGCTCTTCACCTATCCCTAAATTTTGGGACAAGAGGTTACGTCGATTTTTTCTTTAATAAAAATTGTTTAGCCATTTTGAACAGGAGATATATATATGCTATACTCGAGATTTTGGCATCTGGACTAACAACCTATTTTTTTGTTACCCATGAGCCAGTAGCTCCAATTAACACTACAAAACCTATATATTCCCAAATATGACAAAAAGTCGGTCGAGCCCTGATTTTGTCCCTCAAAAATATAAAATAAGATTTTAAAAAAAAGTAATCCAACAGACAAATTACCTGTTGGATCCGGGAGATGTCAAAATAAAAAAATATATATTAAAAAAAAAAACACACCTCTCTCAAGACTTGACAAATTCAAAGGCCAGGCATCCATCGGCTCATAGATTTTTACTTTTGGCACCAAAACCGATTGGGTTATTCTAAGTAAATCCACACAAAGCTCCTTGTGGCTCCTAGAAATGTGTAGATGGCTCCTAGAAATGTGTAGATGGCTCCTAGAAATGTGTAGATGGCTCCTAGAAATGTGTAGATGGCTCCTAGAAATGTGTAGATGGCTCCTAGAAATGTGTAGATGGCTCCTAGAAATGTGTAGATGGCTCCTAGAAATGTGTAGATGGCTCCTAGAAATGTGTAGATGGCTCCTAGAAATGTGTAGATGGCTCCTAGAAATGTGTAGATGGCTCCTAGAAATGTGTAGATGGCTCCTAGAAATGTGTAGATGGCTCCTAGAAATGTGTAGATGGCTCCTAGAAATGTGTAGATGGCTCCTAGAAATGTGTAGATGGCTCCTATGATAGAGATACATTTACTGCGCCCCAGTGCCTGTCTAAATCCTTAACAAAAAAAAACCACACACACCACTGAGAAGCAACCTTGGCCATCCAGGAGTTGAGAATACATCTCCAATGAGGCTCAGCCAATCGAATGTGTAGCTCAGCATCAGGGAGATGTAGTACCAAAACATCTGGAAGGGCCAACCCCTGCGTTACCCTATCCACCAGGTGAAATAACCCCATGGCCTCTCCTGTTTTGCTATTTCGATCTTGCCCAGCGGTTTTCCACTGGGACAGGCAACCTCTGGAGGCCTGCAAATTCACAAAAAAAAAAAAACTCGTAAGAACGTTAAAAACGCCATCGAAACATACTCAGGTAAAACTAGTTTAGCGTCGCAAATTTCACGTTCCCCATTGCAACCATTTTTTTAATCCTTCTAAACCCTTAACCCAAACCCTATACTGACATTTTAAACGTTATTAAGTTCCAGTTGGGTTTGCACATAATTTACAAACGTTAAAAAAATAAAAAGGTTTTTGCCCAAACTCAAAAAATGTATACAATTACACATAAACAACACTGTTATGGGGAACCCTGGCAGCCCAGATGTTTCTGAAGTACATGTCCCCTGATCAGCCTTAAAGCTGGTGAAGCATCACGGGACTTGTAGTTCCGAAATATGATGGGTGCCAAGGTTCGCCATAACTGGTGTACACATACATAAACACACATTTCCATGTATATGTGAGGGCATGGGACCTGGTAATTAGACGCGGTTACCTCAGGCTGACCCTCAAGACCTATAGAAACGGTTTTCTCCCGGTTACCTCAGAGCTCGGGCTGGCTGCGCGGCCATTTTCCGCTCGGGTTTTAACGGCCTCTTTAACCTAGCGAAGCCGCCAGCTCACGGCTCGGGTGTCTGGGAACCGCGGGGCGCTCATACTCACCGTCCGGAGAGTGTCAAGCAAGCGTCGCGACGGAGACGTCAACACCAAAACGGCTTCTGGTACCTTCTCTACTGCTCACTGCTCATGCGCGCCGCCCGGGTGACTTCTGTCAAGCCACGCCCGCCGTCATAGCCGTAGACACCTCGCAAGCTGTGCGCAGGCGCAGAGGCGCTCGGAGGGAGGGCTGAGAGAGTGGTAAACAACAACGTGCCTGCTGTCTCACGAGGACAACCTGCTCGACCAATGGGTCGGCGAGCCGTGAGCCGTTTACGTAAGGTCTATTCACAAGCGGCAGTTACGCAGTGGGAAAGCGTAGCCACAGTGCCGGGTGGCGGCTGCTACGCCAGGACTTTTCGCAGTGCCACACAGCAGCGTATCCTGCTTGTGTAATGGTTATGACTGAACTCACAGGAAGCCAGAATGGTGCAGCAGGTGCTGAGCAGCCTGCAGCCACTTGGAGTTGTGCTTCATACAGAGTAGGCTTTTTTATTATTATGTAGATATGTCTATATGCTGGGCAGGCCACTAGCAAATTGATTACTTTTATATAAATCCCTATCAAAGTCAGTTAGCTGCCCTGACACGCACCTGTCAATCAAATCCCTGGCATGGCGGCTCAGCAGGCCCCTGTGCCCAACATAGGGGCTATTGGAGTCTATGCTCCAGGCCCAGGACCTTAGACATGCCCATGACAGACAGTTAGGCCTGGTTCACACCTGGGCGTTTTATAGCGCGTTCCTACGTGCTGTAAAACGCTCAAACACTGAAATCCCATTATTTTCTAAACGCCCTATGACCAAAGAAGTACAGGAGCTTCTTTGGGGCGTATTACAGCGCGTTTGCGGCCGTAGACTTCAATGCGAATGCGCTGAAATGCGCTTTTGTGCGTTTTCGGCATCAAAAACGCACGTATGAATGCACGTTCCGCACATGGCAACAGGCACAAAAGGCACTATAGTCTTTCTCATTGGACGCCTCTGAAGTATTTTTCATTGGACACCTGTAGTCAATCAAAAAAACATGAGTATGACGCGCGTTTCTAATTGTCAAAAACGCCAGGTAATACGCTCATAAAAGGCCCGACAGAAATACGTGTAAAACGCGCATATGAGATACGCTCAGGTGTGAACTCAGCCTTAGGGTTGACAGGGCGGCCATGTTTTCCTGGACACATATTACTGTTTCATGCAGAAGTGGAGAACACGGGAAAGTGCTGCCCTGCAACATGTATAATTCATGTGCTGCATGAAGGAAGTCAAGGCAGCGTATGGATTATACATGCTGCGGGGTGGCATTTTTCATGCAATGCCCATCAGCATGAATAAATTATTTGTGTCCAGGAAAACATGGCCGATTTGGCAACTCTAGCTGTGATAGGCCGAAGGGCTCAGACGAGAGGGGGTGAGACATAACGTGTATCTGCTGTGTTACATATACACGTATGTGCCTGGTTTTATATGCTTGTAACTGCTTGGTTACATAGACACATACAGGTCTATTCAAAGAAAGGTGAAACTCAGGAGAATGAGTGGAGAAGTGAAAATTCCAGGTCAAAATAGCCAAACCAGAAAAATTCTCCTATTTTTCTCACTTTCCAAATTGGCTATATAGCGCCAGCTCTTAGGCTGGGGTCAGACTAACGCATTTTTAACGTGCGTTCTGGCGCACTTAATCACGGCCGCACTAGCAGCAAATGACGGGCAATGACAGCCAATATACGAAGTACGGTCGCACGAAAGTCCGGCCGCGCAACGCAAGTGGAAAATGAACGCATTTTTTCGAGAACGCAGAACCGCTAGTACGGACATACAGAGTGCGCTGCGCCCGCTAGCGGTGTGTGTGTGCGATTTGGAGACGTCAGACCCTGCTCATGTCCGGCCAACATAACGTCCAGACGCAAAAAGTTTCCTGGTTTGGATTCGTAAAACATCACGCACGAAAATGCGCATCGTATGACCGTTTTCGCATATTCCGTGAAAAAATACATCAATGCGTTCGGACGCACTTTTTTACGTTCGCGTGTAAAAATGCTTTCGTTTGACCCTAGCCTTAGTAACTAGCGTTAGGACCAAGTGATCCCAACACTAGTTAATCTGCGCGTTCACTTTGCGCTCCCCATGTTAGGTATAAGGAGCGCAAAGCACAGTAACCTCGTGCTACGTATCGCTAATTAGCAAGCATTAACGTTTTTTTTGTTCAGTAAGTGTTTATCGAGGTTTTACAGTGTATAAAGGCATTACAACAGTATCTGGTAAAGATGATTTGAGTAATAGAAAACAGAGAACGTAGTAACAGTCAGGGTAATTCAGAGAAAGGTGAAACTCTGGAGAACTTTGGAGAAGTGAAAATTCTAGCAGGGTTATTCAGAGAGCGGTGAAAACCAAGAGAATGACTGGAGAAGTGAAAATTCTAGGTCAAGAAGCCAAACCAGAAAAATTCTCCCATTTATCTCACTTTCCAAATTGGCTATTTTGACCTAGAATTTTCAGTTCTCCAGTCATTCTCCTGGTTTCACCTCTCTCTGAATAACCCTGTAGGTCAAAATAGCCAAACCAGAAAAATTGTCCCATTTATCTCGCTTTCCAAATCGCCTATTTGGACCTATAATTTTCACTTCTCCAGAAGTTCTTCAGAGTTTCACCTTTCTCTGAATAACCCTGAGTGTGTATCATACAACTGGATTCAAAAAGAGTAAACAAAGAATTAGGGTTGCACCGATACCAATACTAGTATCGATATCGGTGCCAATACTGGGTACTGCAGGAGTACTTGGTACTCGTGCAGTACCCCCGATATTTCCCCCGATGCCGGCTTGCCGGGATCCGAGGGGCTGGGGCGGCTGTTCGAATGCTCTATCGTCATTCGGACAGCTGCCCCTGGAGCTCTCCGCGGCATACTTACCTTCCCCGAGCGACGCCGGCAAAGTTTCTGTGCTTCCGCACGTTGAAGGACCCCAGCCGCAATCACGTGGGAGTCTCACGTGATCGCGGCTGGGGTCCTTCAACGAGCGCACGCACAAAGTCTTTGTCCGCGTCGCTCGGTAAGGTAAGTATGCCGCGGTGAGCTCCAGGGGCAGCTGTCCGAATGCCGATAGAGCATTCGAACAGCCGCCCCATGTCTGGTCTGGGGTCTGAGCTGGGGGGCAAATATCCATGAGAGCTTGGGTGCTAATATCCATGAGCTGGGGGGGCAAATATCCATGAGCTGGGGCAATATCCATGAGAGCTTGGGGGCATATCTATGAGCTGGGGGCAAATATCCATGAGCAGGGGGGCAATATCCATGAGAGCTTGGGGGCATATCCATGAGAGCTTGGGGGCATATCCATGAGCTGGGGTCAATATCCATGAGCTGGGGGCAAATATCCATGAGCAGGGGGGCAATATCCATGAGAGCTTGGGGGCATATCCATGAGCTGGGATCAATATCCATGAGCTGGGGCAATATCCATGAGAGCTTGGGGGCAATATCCATGAGCTGAGGGCAATATCCATGAGCTGGGAGCAATATCCATGAGCTGGGAGCAATATCCATGAGCTGGGGCAATATCCATGAGAGCTTGGGGGCAATATCAATGAGCTGAGGGCAATATCCATGAGCTGGGGGCAAATATTCATGAGCAGGGGGGCAATATCCATGAGAGCTTGGGGGCATATCCATGAGCTGGGATCAATATCCATGAGCTGGGGCATATCCATGAGCTGAGGGCAATATCCATGAGCTGGGGCAATATCCATGAGAGCTTGGGGGCAATATCCATGAGCTGAGGGCAATATCCATGAGCTGGGAGCAATATCCATGAGCTGGGAGCAATATCCATGAGCTGGGAGCAATATCCATGAGCTGGGGCAATATCCATGAGAGCTGGGGGCATACTGTGTATATATATATATCTTGGGGGGGATATACATGTGAGCTGGGGGCATTTTTATATTAGGTCTGTTCTTATTGAAAAGTGGTCACATGACATAAAATAAAAGTATCGGTACTCGGTATCGGTGAGTACTTGAAAAAAAGTATTGGTACTCGGTCTTAAAAAAGTGCTATCGGTGCATCCCTACAAAGAATACATAAAAGCTAACAGGTCTATTCAGAGAGAGGTGAAAACCAGGAGAACTGTCAGGAGAAGAGAACAATCTAGACCAAATAATAGCTGATTTGGAAAGTGAGATAAATGGGAGAATTTTTCTGGTTTAGCTATTTTGACCTAGAAAGTTTCACTTCTCCAGTCATTCTTCTGGTTTTCACCTCTCTCTGAATAACCCTGTAAGTACAGTCATGGTCGAAATTGTTGGCACCCCAGAATTCTTTCCACAAAATAAAGTATTTCTCACAGAAAAGTATTGCAGTAGCACATGTTTTGCTATACACATGTTTATTCCCTTTGTGTGTATTTGAACAAAACAAAAAAAGGGAGGTAAAAAAGCAAATTGGACATAATGTCACTCAAAACTCCAAAAATGGGCTGGACAAAATTCTTGGCACCCTTACCTTAATATTTGGTTGCACACCCTTTGGAAAAAATAACTGAAATCAGTCGCTTCCTTTAACCATCAATAAGCTTCTTACACCTCTCACCCGGAATTTTGGACCACTCTTCCTTTGCAAACTGCTCCAGGTCTCTCTTATTGGAAGGGCGCCTTTTCCCAACAGCAATTTTAAGATCTCTCCACAGGTGTTCAATGGGATTTAGATCTGGACTCATTGCTGGCCACTTTAGAACTCTCCAGCGCTTTGTTGCCATCCATTTCTGGGTGCTTTTTGACGTATGTTTGGGGTCATTGTCCTGCTGGAAGACCCAAGATCTCGGACGCAAACGCAGCTTTCTGACACTGGGACAGTGCGACCCAAAATCCTTTGGTAATCCTCAGATTTCATGATGCCTTGCACACATTCAAGGCACCCAGTGTCAGAGGCAGCAAAACAACCCCAAAACATCATTATACCTCCACCATATTTCACTGTAGGTACTGTGTTCTTTTCTTTGTAGGCCTCATTCCGTTTTTGGTAAACAGTAGAATGATGTGCTTTACCAATAAACTCTATCTTGGTCTCATCTGTCCACAAGACGTTTTCCCAGAAGGATTTTGGCTTACTCAAGTACATTTTGGCAAACTGTAGTCTTGCTTTTTTATGTCTCTGTGTCAGCAGTGGGGTCCTCCAGGGTCTGCTGCCATAGCGTTTCATTTAATTTAAAAGTCGACGGATAGTTTGCGTTGACACTGATGCTCCCTGAGCCTGCAGGACAGCTTGAATTTCTTTGGAACTTGTTTGGGGCAGCTTATCCACCATCCGGACTATCCTGCGTTGCAACCTTTCATCAATTTTTCTCTTCTGTCCACGCCCAGAGAGATTAGCTATAGTGCCATGGGTTGCAAACTTCTTGATAATGTTGCGCACTGTGGACAAAGGCAAATCTAGATCTCTGGAGATGGACTTGTAACCTTGAGATTGTTGATATTTTTCCACAATTTTGGTTCTCAAGTCCTCAGACCGTTCTCTTCTCTTTCTGTTGTCCATGCTTAGTGTGGCACACACAGACACAACAATGCAAAGACTAAGTGAACTTCTCTCGTTTTTAGCTGCTTTCAGGTGTAATTTTTTATTTGCCCACACCTGTTACTTGCCCGGTGAGTTTACAGGAGCATCACACGCTTGAAACATCTTATTTATCCACAATTTCGAAAGGGTGCAAGAATTTTGTCCAGCCATTTTTGGAGTTTTGTGTGACATTATGTCAATTTGCTTTTTTTCCTCCCTTTTTTTTGTTTTGTTCCAATACACCCAAAGGGAATAAACATGTGTCACTGCGATACTTTTCTGTGAGAAATACTTGATTTTCTGGAAAAATTTCTGGGGTGCCAACAATTTCGGCCATGTAATGCTCGGGTTCAGAATATACACTGGATTTATTTAAATAGAGGGGGAAAATAAAACTGTGGGGAAGGGTAGCGCAATGCAACACGTACAGCCAATAAAAAATGATGTCACAGGGACTGAACTTCACACACCGACCATCTGAAAAACCCATTCTGATCCACCAAGGGGTAGGGCTGTGCAATTAATTGCAATCGTCGAATCGAATCGCGATTTCTGACCCTGCAATTTCTAAATCGCATAAGGCTGCAATTTTTGGCTCCTGTTAACTTCTAGCGGCATGGTGCTTTGGGCGCTCGCAGGGGGAACCACGTGACGAGCCGCGTTCTCGCGGCTCGTCACATGGTTCCCCCAGGCGAGCGCTCAAGCTCCATGCCGCCGGAAGTTAACAGGGAGCCGAACACGTGGCGCACAGAGGTGAGCTGGGGCAGTAATTCCATGTGCTGGGGCAGTAATTCCATGTGCTGGGGCAGTATTTCCATGTGCTGGGGCAGTATTTCTGTGCTGGGGCAGTATTTCCATGTGCTGGGGCAGTATTTCCATGTGCTGGGGCAGTATATCCATGTGCTGGGGCAGTATTCCATGTGCTGGGGCAGTATATCCATGTGCTGGGGCAGTATTTCCATGTGCTGGGGCAGTATTTCCATGTGCTGGGGCAGTATCCATGTGCTGAATACTGAATACATTTAGAATGTATGTAGCATGTTTGAAAAAGCAAAAACAATTGGCTAAATCGCAAATAAAATCGCAATCGCAATATTCATTCAAGAAATCGCAATATGATTATTTTGTCAATATTGCACAGCCCTACCAAGGGGATCTATCTGTGGATTTGGCTTTGCGTATTGTGGAGGTGGGACTTCTGAGGGCGTCGATGGCCGCCAGTACTACCGCTCGAGGACTGAGAAGAGGACGATAGCCTACATGAGTCCTTCGACAGGAAGTCCGACCGCCAGTACCATGTGGCATGGTATTTATTGTTAATGGAGAAGGACATTTCCTAGCTTTAAAGAGGTGATCGAGCCCCTACTAGAGAGAAGCTTTTCAGTGTGTGGGACCAAAGGGAACTCTGTTTCCCCTGCAAAAATAGTGAAGGGACTGCGTTTCCATGCGTTACTCCTCGACTTGACCCCCTGGTTCTCGAGCTCCGGTGCTGGAACTTGCTCAAAAGTACAAAAAAAACAACATGATGTTTTTTGACAAAAGTACAAAACAAACGTGATGTTCCACAACTCCGAGGCTTCTGTCCGAGCGAAATACTGTAACTTATTACATAAGCACCCTGCTTAGGGTTGCCAGATCCTCCATGCTTTCCTGGGCGAGTATAATTTATTCATGGTGATGGGATATGCATAAAAAAATCCAACCCTGCAGTCTGTGGAATTCATATGCTGCAGGTCAGAAATCAGGGAAGCCCAGGTGACCTGCCTTAATTAGGAAATTAATTTCCTTAGCCTTGCCACTGTTCATCATTTCAGCGGACCCATGGGCAATCGAGACCAGGGTCACTTCTTTTGCACCTACGTCATCTCCGTATTCATTTTATAATGTACCTTAGATATTTGTGGAGATTCGATTAAAAATTGTAATGTATATATATTTATAAATGGGTAAGAAATACATTGGTAAATAATATTATTGACTAGACTACTTTTTTTTATACACATATTTAAGATATGATTATTAATTATTTTATTAAGAAATATATTATTTCATTGTTCTATTTATTAACCTACTATAGCACATACTTTTAATAAGGGACAATTGAATTCATAATTTGTTTTTATAAAAAAAATATTCACAGTATGGAAATAAAATATATTTATTAATTATATTCATTACTATAGCACACACTGGCGCATAATTCATAAGCATATAATATTTTAAATGGGAGTACAATTTAAATAAGGCGAATATTGAATTTGTATTTACATATTTTTTGATTAAGTAAGTAAGATTCACAGTTTGTAAATAAAATACATTTATTATTATAGCGCACTGGCACATTTTATAGGCACATAATATTTTAAATTGGGAGTACAATAAAATACATTTATTGTTCATGTTCATATTTATTATTATAGCACACGGCACATATTTTATAGGCACATAATATTTTAATTGGGACTAAAAATAAGTTTAATAAAAATACAATATTATTACTTATGAAATGTGTTATTATAATTTATAAATATATGAATTTATAGAATCCCGTTGAGACAATTTTGAATAAGTTATAATTGTTGGGATAGAAAAATTTTTGAATATCGTAGATATGTATTTATACTATATTTATTAGGATTGGCAAAAATACAGGTAAGGTGTTATTGGTCTTTTAAAAATACAGTAAGTGGTATGGTGTATTTATATAAGACACAAGAACGGACTAAGAGCGACGTAAAAATAGAAGAATTTAAGAGCTCTTCGAAAGCGTTGCAGTCCAGGAGGGATTGAATGATATGTTATTGTACATTAATCTTCACATTGTTGTATAATTTTAACAATTCAGTGGAGCGTGAAATAGAGAATCGATATCTGTCATTGAGGACATAGGACTGAATTTCCGCGGTCCAGAGTGGAACGCTTAGAAATTGCACATGTCCAACATGGCGACTGCCAATGGTGGATTTCTGTGCTCCACTTTGGAACACGAGAGGGAGTGCGCATGGCCAAAATTGTGGAATGGTAGGTGCACTGAGAACAGAGGCTTGGAGCGCACGCTGGAACATGGATCAGCAGCAATGAAAGACTGTATTAAAGGAGAAGGATTGAGGGATTATTTTGTACCAGCTGATGAAGCCGTGTAGATGGCAAAACGCGTCCCGGTCAGTTTATTCCATATTATTTAAATTTTATTGATTTAATTAAAATTCTTTTGGATTTGTTCTAAGTCTGCTTCAACCGCGTGGAGGTGCTTTATTGGGTTTGCCTTTAAGAAACCCATACTTGTTGAACATAGAGCCGGAGTGGGTTCCCTATGGGGTAAGTGGGCACTCGGTTATATTATCTTTTTATATGAGGTGTGCAAAGCTGAAAAATTTGTTTCGTTTTAAAATAATTTAGTTTGAAACAGAATTTGTTTGAATACTGATTTGTTTTGTTATTTTGTTTTGTAATTTTGTTTATAATTTGGGATCGATTCGAATCACTGAAAAAAACCAACAATCAAATAATGCTTAATTACTGTTACATTAGGGTTAAAGGTGGGTTAAAAGGCAAGCTAGGGTTAAATATTGAGCTTAACAAGAGAAAAAAAGTTGTCATCTGCGCTCGTTTCTATGTATTCCATGCACAACAAAACACTATGAGGTTTTAGTTTGTTTCAATGGCCATTGCAACGTAAGCTCACTCGCCCCTTCAAGGCACCTCTTTATAGAGTGAGTACCTAACCAATGTAACCAAAAGCTGCTCTACTGAGCAGCTCCAAGCCCCTCCTGCTGCTTTTCGGCTAAGGAGAGGCAGAGAGATGGTGGGTTTTATTTATAAACGCACCAAACACTTCCCATTTGGGGTTAAAAACAAAAACATGGAAAGAGGAACAGCAGCAAAACGACGAACTTTGGCTACAATGGTTAGGTACTTACTCTATAAAGAGGTGCCTTGAAGGGGCGAGTGTGCTTACGTTGCAATGGCCATTGAAACAAACTAAAACCTCATAGTGTTTTGTTGTGCATGGAATACATAGAAACGAGCGCAGATGACAACTTTTTTTCTCTTGTTATGTTTTATACATTAACTGGGCTGTTACTCCAGGCTGTTGCAGCCGCTCCGGTGAGTATGGGCGCAACGCCATTTTTTCTGTATGTATGTATATTATGCTTGTAACACCAGTTCGTCGTTTTGCTGCTGTTCCTCTTTCCATGTTTTTGTTTTTAACCACAAATGGGAAGTGTTTGGTGCGTGTATAAATAACACCCACCATCTCTCTGCCTCTCCTTAGCTGAAAAGCAGCAGGAGGGGCTTGGAGCTGCTCAGTAGAGCAGCTTTTGGTTACAAGCCAAGGAGTCAGAACCAGAGAGGGAAGTCAGACAAGCCAAGGAGTCAGAACCAGAGAGGGAAGTCAGACAAGCCAAGGAGTCAGAACCAGAGAGGGAAGTCAGACAAGCCAAGGAGTCAGAACCAGAGAGGGAAGTCAGACAAGCCAAGGAGTCAGAACCAGAGAGGGAAGTCAGACAAGCCAAGGAGTCAGAACCAGAGAGGGAAGTCAGACAAGCCAAGGAGTCAGAACCAGAGAGGGAAGTCAGACAAGCCAAGGAGTCAGAACCAGAGAGGGAAGTCAGACAAGCCAAGGAGTCAGAACCAGAGAGGGAAGTCAGACAAGCCAAGGAGTCAGAACCAGAGAGGGAAGTCAGCCAAGCCAAGGAGTCAGAACCAGAGAGGGAAGTCAGACAAGCCAAGGAGTCAGAACCAGAGAGGGAAGTCAGACAAGCCAAGGAGTCAGAACCAGAGAGGGAAGTCAGACAAGCCAAGGAGTCAGAACCAGAGAGGGAAGTCAGACAAGCCAAGGAGTCAGTACCAGAGAGGGAAGTCAGACAAGCCAAGGAGTCAGAACCAGAGAGGGAAGTCAGACAAGCCAAGGAGTCAGAACCAGAGAGGGAAGTCAGACAAGCCAGGAGTCAGAACCAGAGAGGGAAATCAGACAAGCCAAGGAGTCAGAACCAGAGAGTCAGACAAGCCAAGGTCGCTGCACAGCAAAGGTAAAATACAAAACAAATCAAACAGGAGCAAGGAAGGGAAAAAGCAAAAATAATAACCGAAAAATAAACAAAGGACAAGGCAACCGCAGGGACAAGAAGACAATGGAAACCGGGAACCAAATATAAACACAACAAAATATTCAAAACTGGCAAATTCAGGCCGCAAGACAGGTAAAATAAGAGGCAGCAGAATGCTGGACTGGCTTACAAAGGAGATGGTCTGCGCTATGTGGGCCAGGTGGTCAGAGACCTGGCAGGCTACAGGGAAGTCCAGGAGCGGTAGGTGAGGAGGAATGGACCAGACATGGTAAGAGCTGTCACGACCCCTACGTGCGCTGCTGCGCAAAGACGCCGGGTTAAGCCGCTCACTATCTATCCTAGACCCAGATAATCACGCGCGCTTATCTACCTGTCCCGGCCACACTTTCTCTCACAACAGGCACGTAGAGCGCGATATACTGATCCCAGGATTGTAACGCAGTACAAATCTTCTCTTGAAGCGGGTAATGACTACGTCTTCCACAATCCCTGAGCTCACTTTCCTACTCTATTAGTAACGCTGCCACCAGTCCTCATGCACACTACGCGCGTCGTGACGGGAGACGCAGGGTTTAGCAGCCGCACTATCTGCCTACCCTAGACTCTGACAGTGACTACAGGTCCCACAATCCCTGCCGTCTGACGACCGCAACTCGCAATTTCTTATATATAACCGAGCTTAAAGCAAATAGCAATACTCCCAATCTCTTAGCGTGGATTTCATCAGCCAGAATCAGAACTTAAATAGGTTATTTATTTAGGATATAGAACAAAGATATATATAATCACAGTGCATTTGTTACAGGAAAATTATAGCTAGAATAAATCAAATAATTACACACTACACAGCAAATAAAAGAAAAAGAGTTAACCACAGAGCAATTACTTACGAAGAGTTACTCATTAAGCTAGCATCAATGGTCTCCTGGGGCCTGGAGATAGAGCATGGACAGATCAGTCCTCTTTCGAAGGTACCCCAAGTGATCAGCCAAAGCACATGGCCAGTTTTCAGAATTTATTCATTTCCTGATCCTTCCAACCCCCACCCACAAATGGCCCAGGCTCCAGTACTACATATCCCAGAGTGCCCTTCTCGATCGTGCTCAGTACGCTGGTCAATTAATCTTTAATTGCCCAAAAGTGTCCCTCTTCCCCCCAGACCCCCCTTAGAGATCAAGGATGTGCTTCCTGTCTTTGAAGATCGGATCTAAATCTTGGTGCCTGGCTGGCTTCCAAGGTGTGATTAATATGTCAATGTACAAAGGACATTCCCTTTTACAGTTACGTGTTATATCCTCCCCCCAAGGGAGAAAGCTAACCATTTCAATTACATTTTAGCAGGTAAAATGCTAATTCCTCACCAGCTGTGGACACAGGGATACACTTCCCAAATGGTCAGACCCCAATATGAATATGACGATATGGAGGAGATATATATATATATATATATATATATATATAATATATATATATATAAATAAAGAAACAGGCACTTAGACACATATACACAGGCAGACCCTGATATAGATAGAAATACAGATCTAGTCTGCCACAAGAGCCAGCACAGATAGGCTCAGCCATAGGGCTTAGGGCACCCCCCCCCCAGGTGTTTCTGAACTACAACTTGCATGATTCCCTGGCTATCTATTGCAATCAAAGGATTCTGGGAATTGTAGGCATCAGTATCTGAGGGTCCTGGGAGTTTGACATCTCTGTTCTTGGGGTTCCTGTATTCTTAGAGTTGGAAGCGCTCCGAGAGGCTTCAGAGTGGGCAACTTTCCGCAAAGCAGGGTCCTGCAGCTGCTCGGTCTGGAGCAGGAAAGCATGGGATCCTGGCTGGCCATCCAGCTTTTTATGTTACGTGCAGTACAATCTGCAGGCCAGTGGCAGAGCGGGGTCGTGCTGCACATCTACTGCACCCTCCAAGAGCCAGCCCTGACTGGCAAATGTTCCTTGGTCTCCTCCCTACAGGAACTGGGTGCAGCACCAACATGCCCTGGCCAGATTGTGATGGGAAGAAAACTTGCATAGACCATGTCTCTCCAGGGGTCACTTGGCCTGGGCTTGTTCCTCCCTCAGCCTCACCTTTCAGTATCCCAGGCTGTAATTACCGAGGCCTTCTAGGCCTCAATGACCGCCATGACCACCTCACACTGCGCAGCTCGCATGTCTTTACACTTAAAGGTGCGAAGGCTGATTCCTGAGTGTGTCTACTAAGTGTCTGCTCCCAGGTCCCTAAAATGTGATGATTCCACGTATATATCCCTAAGGGCCACAGCCTGCTCTCCATGTATTACATGATGTCCTCAGATGATCCATGAATCAAGTTTCCTTCTGTATAAAAGAACAGACCCAGACTCAACACGCAAGTACATGTGAGCTACAACACGCAAGTACGTGTCAGCCAGGACACTCCCTCTAAATCACCGCTTGATTGCGGGAGAACATATAATTAAAATTCCTAAGTAGTGACATTGCGTGCTAATTATAGAAGGGATGTGATGCATGAGCTCCTCAGATACAAAGTAAACAAGCGGAGAACTAAGGCCGGGTCAGATGAGCACACTAGGTGCGCCCATACTGACGTGCCTCCTGGCGTCCGTTGAGATGCTTCAACAGGGCTGGTCACACGCTGTAGCGCACATGAATTGCGCGCTACAAGCGGCCGTGCTGAAAGCCTCCCCGTCAAAACGCTAGATACTCGTTAGTTGAGGCTGCAAAGCGTGATCCTCCATAGGCGGATCGAGCCTTGCAGCGCTGAGCGCACTAACTGCGCCCAGCGAGGTGGCCAGACGGGCGTCAGAGTGGAAGGACGTCCACTCTCACGGACGTTCCTTCTGCTCTCAAAGACGCTCATCTGACCCCGGCCTTAAACATACACTGACATGGCAGAAAATACGCTTGGGTTTTCTGACCTTCCATGTCCCACAATCTCCACTCCTTTACCCCCAGGGTCATGTTGGGAACACAGTTTCTCCTATTTTTTTGCGGAGGAACGGAGTTCCCTTTTGGCCCGCACACTGGATAGCTGTAATCAGGTTTCAATCGTATGTTTCCGTAATAAATCACAAGTAATGCCTTAGAATGAATACAGTTACAATGATTTTATATAAAACCCAAAATATTAATAGAAAATGTAAGCTCCTCTGAGCAGGGCCCTCTACACCTCTGGTTTCAATCCTATGTCCTTATATCTCGTTCCCTTTGGTTATTGTAAAGCGCTGCGGAAACTGTTGGCGCTATATAAATGATGACAATAATAATAAATGTGAGTGTGGGAAAGTGGGTTAAGAGCACCTGGTTAATTACCGTGCAGAAATCTTAAGGTGTTATTCAGAGAGTACCAAAATGTCACCGACATTTTGTTGCGCTCTCGTTCGCCGCACTTCCGCCAGTTAAATTCGCCGAACCTGCAGTGAATGCAGTATTCAATCCCGTGGTACCCCAAGTACAGCCGACTGGGTGGAGTAGTACTGTGCCGGCTGGGTGGAGTAGAGGTAACATCACTGCTCTGCGTGGAGAGAGCCTGTGGAGTTATGGGTTCGATCCTGACGAGCAACCTCCCCAGTAAGTGTCCTCGTGCAAGACACCCAACAGTACATACCAGCCACCCAGGACATACTTGAAAACGAGAGAAATCTCAATGTATCTTTCCTGGTAAAATACTTTCACACCCCCCCCCCCCCCGCAGATTGTATGGGCCATGAAAATCCTAGATCTGAAATAAAAACGAAGATATTGGATTCCAATATTGTTGAATGGAGTAGGCAGTGGCTGAGTGACAGACAACAGAGGGTTGTGGTAAATGGAGTTTATTCGGCGCATGGTCTTGTTACCAGTGGGGTACCTCAGGGGTCAGTACTTGGACCCATTCTATTTAATATTTTTATTAGTGATATTGCAGAAGGTATTAATGGAAAAGTATGTCTTTTTGCTGATGACACAAAAATTTGCAACAGGGTTGACGTTCCTGGAGGGATCAGCCAAATGACAAATGATTTAGGTATACTAAAAAAATGGTGGGAGCTGTGGCAATTGAGTTATAATGTGGATAAGTGCAAGATAATGCACCTGGGACGTAAAAACCCAAGGGCTGAATATAGAATATTTGATACAGTCCTAACCTCAACATCTGAGGGTTGGGATTTAGGGGTTATTATTGCAGAGGATCTAAGGGTAAGTAGTCAATGTAATAGAGCAGCAGGAAATGCTGGCAGAATGCTTGGAAATGCTGGCAGAATGCTTGGTTGTGTAGGGAGAGGTATTAGCAGTAGGAAAAGGGAAGTGCTCATGCCACTGTACAGAGCACTGGTGAGACCTCACTTGGAGTACTGTGTGCAGTACTGGAGACCGTATCTCCAGAAGGATATAGACATCTTAGAGAGAGTTCAGAGAAGGGCTACTAAAATGGTGTACGGCTTGAAGGAGAAAAGTTACCAGGAAAGGGTTAATGATCTTAACATGTACAGCTTGGAAAAAAGACGAGACAGAGAAGATATGATAGAAACATTTAAATACGTAAAGGGAATCCACAAGGTAGAGGAAGGGAGTATATTTAAAAGGAAACAAAGTAGCAAAACAAGAGGACATAGTCTTAGATTAGAGGGGCAAAGGTTTAAAAGTAACATCAGGAAGCATTATTTTACTGAGAGGGTGGTGGATACATGGAACAGTCTTCCAGTTGAAGTGGTAGAGGCCAAAACAGTGATTGAATTTAAGCAGGCATGGGATAGGCATAAGGCTATCCTAAACAAAAGATAAATTCAGGTAAAGTATCCATGTAATTGGGCAGACTAGATGGGCCGAAAGGTTCTTATCTGCCGACATTTTTCTATGTTTCTAAGTAGAAGTAGATTTCACGCAATCCTTTCCTAAGGCAGCCAAAAATAAATCTTGATTAAAAAAAGGCTGCTATCAAAGAGATCTAAAAAAACATGGTTCAAATCATAGAAACTGAAGTTGAAGATCCAGACCAGGTTTGGCAAGGTCTATTCTAGATCTAAATTCTGGATCAAAGCTTAGCTAATACCATTGCAAGCACCAATCCTGTACAGATGGAACATAAAAGTTTTTAAGCTGAGCGTTAGTGGTATAGTGGTGAGCATAGCTGTCTTCCAAGCAGTTGACCCGGGTTCGATTCTCATTTGTTACATGAGATAAAAGAGATAGTTCAACAATCACTTGCTATTGTCAAAATTAGCAAATATGAATCTTCACTTTCCTGAGATTTCTAGGCAGGATTTTAACCCTTTCGCATTTCCCGCCTCTGTGCTGAGGTCATTTTTACCGATTTTGCTCATCATGTTTAAACGCGTTTTGAAGGCTTATTTTAGTATATGACCCAGACATATTCTATATCGTTCTTTCCGTCAGACTCGGCAGATTCATATGTCATTATTATATGTATACGTCATGACCTGTCTATATTATAACAAAATATGCAATAAAATATGAATTTTCAATAATTTACAACGTGTAAAGTGTTTTTTTCCCCACATTTTAACATGCGAGCAATTGCGGTTATATTTTGTATGGGGTGCGCTTGTTAAAAAAATTAGAGATAGGGTCTCGTTACATTTTTTTTGGTGAAAATTACGTGATTTTTAACAAACGCACCGCATACAAAAATCGTTAGTGCAGCATTATTGTTCACATTATAATTGAAATGGGAACAATATTGCTGCATTAACGAACCAAAAAAAGAAATTTTTTAAAAAAACTTTTTTCATACTCATGTTTGGTATTGTTGGAACGGCCATGCTCTGCCCGATCCAACAATACCAAACATTAACCCCTAACTGCCACGGATCGGGAGATAGGGGGTTCCAACGAACCCCCTATCTCCACCATCGGTGGCAGTTAGGGGTTAACTCCAGGACTGGCGTCATCGTGCTATGCACGATGACGCCAGGCCTCAGGGGGCACTCCCGGAAGTTTGGCCGACATCCAAGATGTCGGCCAGCTCCGGGAAAGGATCACGAACCGGCGCTTTTCAGCGCCGATTCGTGATCCGGCCCCCATGGGGTTAATGCCAGGTACCATTTGGAAGGGCAGGCTGTGCCCTTCCAAACAGTGCCTGGGTTAACCCCCTGCACGCCGCCAATCGGGAGGGAGAGAGGTCCGAAGGACCTCCCCTCCACCCTTTCAGGCGCCTCCTCCGCACATGCGGGGGGGCGCCTGAATTAGGTGTCATCGCGCCCCCGCGATGACACCTAATTACTCCGGCGGCGGTTCCGGGTGCTGGGCTGACATCGAGGATGTCAGCCTGCACCGGGGGGGGGGGGCAGCGAACGGCCGGAACCCGGCCGAACGCTGGCCCCAAAGGGAGGATGCGCTGAGCGCGTCCTCCGCAAGGAACGATACTGCGGGTGGACGCGCTGAGCGCATCCTCCGCAGTGAAGTGGTTAAACAGGGTAAGTAGTCAATGTAATAGAGCAGCAGGAAATGCTGGCAGAATGCTTGGTTGTGTAGGGAGAGGTATTAGCAGTAGGAAAAGGGAAGTCCTCATGCCACTGTACAGAGCACTGGTGAGACCTCACTTGGAGTACTGTGTGCAGTACTGGAGACCGTATCTCCAGAAGGATATAGACCTCTTAGAGAGAGTTCAGAGAAGGGCTACTAAAATGGTGTACGGCTTGAAGGAGAAAAGTTACCAGGAAAGGCTTAATGATCTTAACATGTACAGCTTGGAAAAAAGACGAGACAGAGGAGATATGATAGAAACATTTAAATACGTAAAGGGAATCCACAAGGTAGAGGAAGGGAGTATATTTAAACGGAAGCAAAGTAGCAAAACAAGAGGACATACAGGGTAATTGAAAGAGATCCGAATTGCTTGAGAACGGTTACCTTTCATGGCCATTCGGCTATCCAGAGAGCAGGCAATTCGCAAAATCCTGGCGAATTGCCTGCACATACGGTGCGTGTTCGAGGGCAGTGAATCCCCATGAAAAAGCACTGCTTCGGCTATTCAGAGATCACAAACCAGCAGTGAAAAGTTCCCTAAATGCCCTGCCATTCGGTGGGTTAATTCGGCAAGTTTATTCAGGAGAATCCCATAGGCTTCAATGTTAAAAATATTCCTGTTTTAATTCAATATCTAATAAACCGTTTATCATTTTATTCTGCAGTAAAGAGTCTCATTATTTATAGATTTTTTAGGATATTTTAAGCATTTTTCTTGAATTTTTAAGTTTACTTATTTTTTCTGTAACAGTCTGTAACAATCATTCATTGGACCTCATATGCAAATTTCAGACATTTTCGCTCAGTAGTTTCTTTGCAAACAGTGTTTCAGTTTTCAAACATTCATGCAAACTGTTTTGCTAATTTATTCACTGCCTCTTCTGCGGTCTCGGCTTTTTCCGGAGGCTGCGATCGGCTCCTGCTCGGGTTTTTCCGTGGTTTTCGTCAGGTTAATCCAGATGTTTTTGCGGGTTTTCGGCGTGCATTCGCCAGGTTTTGCGGTTAGTTTTCGTCAGGTTTGCGGCAACTTTTCCCTGCAATTCGGGGGCCCAGTGGTGTTTGCTGAATCACCGAAATAGGATCGGCAAAAGGAACCGAATTGAAGAGAACGAAAAGTCACCGAACGTGCGGTGACTTTTCGAATCTCTTTGAATAACCCTGATAGTCTTAGATTAGAGGGGCAAAGGTTTAAAAGTAACATCAGGAAGCATTATTTTACTGAGAGGGTGGTGGATACATGGAACAGTCTTCCAGTTGAAGTGGTAGAGGCCAAAACAGTAATTGAATTTAAGCAGGCATGGGATAGGCATAAGGCTATCCTAAACAAAAGATAAATCCAGGTTAAGTATCCATGTAATTGGGCAGACTAGATGGGCCGAAAGGTTCTTATCTGCCGACATTTTCTATGTTTCTATGTTTATAGCAGACGACCCACTGAACACATCTGAAAAACCATAGAATCGATCCGAAAAAAGCCAATGACCCGCCAACCAGCCACCGTAAAAAACTGCCAAGCTGCCAGTGAACCGGGTAAAAGAAAATAAATACACTATATTGCCAAAAAGTATTCGCTCACCTGCCTTGACTCGCATATGAACGTAAGTGACATCACATTCCTAATCCATAGGGTTCAATATGACGTCGGTCCACCCTTTGCAGCTATAACAGCGTCAACTCTTCTGGGTAGGCTGTCCACAAGGTTTAGGAGTGTGTTTATGGGAATTTTTGACCATTCTTCCAGAAGCTCATTTGTGAGGTCACACACTGATGTTGGACGAGAAGGCCTGGCTCTCAGTCTCCGCTCTAATTCATCCCAAAGGTGTTCTATCGGGTTGAGGTCAGGACTCTGTGCAGGCCAGTCAAGATCATCCACACCAGACTCTGTCATCCATGTCTTTATGGACCTTGCTTTGTGCACTGGTGTACAGTCATGTTGGAAGAGGAAGGGGCCAGCTCCAAACTGTTCCCACAAAGTTGGGAGCATGGAATTGTCCAAAATGTCTTAGTATGCTGAATCATTCAGAGTTCCTTTCACTGGAACTAAGGGGCCAAGCCCAGCTCCTGAAAAACAACCCCACACCATAATCCCCCCTCCACCAAACTTTACACCTGACACAATGCAGTCAGACAAGTACCGTTCTCCTGGCAACCGCCAAACCCAGTCTTGTCCATCAGATTGCCAGATGGAGAAGTGCGATTCGTCACTCCAGAGAACGCATCTCCACTGCTCTAGAGTCCAGTGGCGGTGTGCTTTACACCACTGCATCCGACGCTTTGCATTGCACTTGGTGATGTATGGCTTGGATGCAGCTGCTCGGCCATGGAAACCCATTCAATGAAGCTCTCTGCGCACTGTACTTGAGCTAATCTGAAGGCCACATGAAGTTAGGAGGTCTGTAGCGATTGACTCTGCAGAAAGTTGGTGACCTCTTTGCACTATGCGCCTCAGCATCTGCTAACCCCGCTCCGTCAGTTTACGTGGCCTATCACTTCGTGGCTGAGTTGCTGTCGTTCCCAAACACTTCCACGTTCTTATAATACAGCTGACAGGTGACTGTGGAATATTTAGGAGCGAGGAAAGTTCACGACTGGATTTGTTGCACAGGTGGCATCCTATCACAGTTCCACACTGGAATTCACTGAGCTCGACCCATTCTGTCACAAATGTTTGTAAAAACAGTCTGCATGCCTAGGTGCTTGATTTTATATACCTGTGGCCATGGAAGTGACTGGAACACCTGATTATGATTATTTGGATGGGTGAGCAAATACTTTTGGCAATATAGTGTATATATATATATATATATATATATATATATAGTCCTATGAATAACAATAAAAAGGTCTGTCACAGAATAAAAAAAACGCCATGTAAAAAGGAAATCGGAATTAAAAATTTTGCTGAAATAAATCCAGAAAAATAATTAATAAGGCAGCAGAAGGTTTTTTATTCTCCAGGCTACCTGAGATAAGCCGGCAAGCGCTGAATGAGATAAAAAAGGAAGCTTAAAAGACTTCTAATCTACCCCCTGGTGATGTCCTTTGAATACATCCCACACAATACAATGATGTGAGTCGGTGACTGACCCATTCACTCCATTCTATGGCCAAAGCCACACAGTGAGGAGGAAGTGATGGGAAGATACTGTGGAGGGGGGAGTTTACAACACAAAAGATCACACAATGGATGCACCCAGTGACACATATAGAGGAAAATATCACACAATGGATGCATCCAGTGACACGTATAGAGGAAAATATCACACAATGGATGCACCCAGTGACACATATAGAGGAAAATATTTTCTTAACTAAACAAGAGAAAAACAAAGCACATGTAAGATATCAGCAACATCGAATAAACACAATAAGGACATTTCATTTTTTGGTGGTACTGGCCCTTTAATTTATTCCACAGCATATCCACCAGGCTGATCCACCCAATGTGATACCTCCCAGTTTTCCTGGTCATATCCAATCACACGCTTTTCATAGAATAACATGTCAACCTGGACATACACAGACCTGCTAATCCACACGTTCTAGCTGTGTGACAGTTACACAATTTTACCCCGGACCCCGTGATCACCCGGCAGCTCTAGGCTGTCATTCGCTTTTCAGGAGGCCTGAGGGGGAAAAAAAGCAAACTGAGCACTCGCCATACGTAAAAGGGTTAAATCCGTGCGGTTGAAACTGATACTGAGCACTCCTGATCTCCTGCCGCATGCGCTAGTCTGACAACGCCCCTTTTGGAGGTGTGGCTTTGATGACACGAATCACATTGCGGTCATGCCCCTTCAGCAGCCAATCCCCTCTCACCTGATCCAGACCAAAACGTGGCAGGTCTACATACAGAGGGGGGGAAAGACACAATATATAACGCACACATATTGATCGTCTTCGCACAGTGCACATTCACACACAAACCCATCACACTGACACATTATACCTTTAATCCAGCCACCAGACGGGCCTTGTTTTCCTGGACGCATATTACTCCTTGGCGCAGAGGGGGAGCACAGGGAAGAAGCTGCCCGATAACGTGTAGACATCGAAGGAGGGAAATCAATTGCCTAATCAAGGCAGGTCATGTGGGATCCCACCCTGATTAGTGAATTGATTTGATGTTTAACAAGGCGTGCCGAGGATTGATCGAGAGGCGGAAAAGGGTTATATCCGTTCCTTTAGATGGCTTAAAGAAAAATGACAACTTAGATTTGTCGGGAATACAGGATAATTAATACTTAGCAACAGAAAGCGATTGTTTTGGCTCCTCATTTTTTTTTTTTCTTTCTAAAAAAAAAACACATTTCCCATGATGCTTTGCTAACCATCCCTCGCATTGTCTGTAATGGAACGTGCCGTCCTGATGGATCTAGGACGTCAAAGCTAGACGTCACCATCTCTGACACGAATTCCTCAACACGAAGTTACACCTTCAAATCAGGGTCGGTGTCCTGCACCAGGTCGCTAGCATTGCGTGCAGGAGTATGGGTGTGAGCCCAATGTGCAGTGAAGAGGAGCAGAAGGCAGGTTTCAGGGCAACAGAATTTATTTAACCCTTTCACTGCTGAGGACGTGGGGAACGTCCTCATTGACTCCTAAAGAAAGATAGGGGGTTCCTTTGAAACCCGATATCTCCCGACTGTTGGCAGCTAGCAGGGTCAGATTTGGTATCATTAGAAAGGCCAGAGCATGGCCTTTCCAATTATCCCAAACATGACCATGATTAAAGTAAATAACAAAAACAATAAAAATAATAAAAAAAAGAAAAAAGGTGTTTTTTTAAGACGTGAAATGGCCCAGCAGTGAAGGGGTTAAAAGGAACAGACAACAGATAAAGAACCAAAGTACAATAACAGAATACAAGAGAACTGAATAACAGGAGGAGACTGGGCAAGATGGGAACTGATTGCAGAAGGGAGGAGAAGCAGGAAGGAAAGGGCTTATAGTTAATAGGAGGATGGCTGAGAGTAATGGGAACTCAAGATCGGAGGAGCTGAGAGGTAGGATGAAATGAGGGTAAAGGAGACTGAATTACTAGAAGGGGACTAGAGTGGAATACAGAGGGGAATTCAGATAACAGGAAGGGAGGGGACACTGAATATACAATATACAAAAGGAACACATAACATATAATCCAGGCAACGGTACAATGGAACAAGAAATAGAGAAGTCAGGGACTGGCAAGGATCTGGTACACAGGAATATCAATCATAGAATAACAGGGGGAAACAGTGGGCAAAGGAGGATACCGGTAATGAATGTCCAGGAATAACAGAGGGTAAGCAGGAATGTCTTTAGGGCAGGAGGGGTTCCAGGCAAGGATCTCAGGAGGGATAGTCCGCACTTGGCTAGGCTAGCAACGGCAATGAGGACGCGTGGGATAGAGGGCATAGCTTCCTTAAGTGCAGGACTGATCAGGCAGGATCAGGTGAGGCTCCAGGACTTGTATGGAAGGTTCACGTATGTCCTGGAACCTGCATAGATCATGCAGGACATGGCATATGAGGAATCAAAAGGGGGCGCCAGGGGTCAGAGCGTCCAGGTCCTGACAGTCGGCAACCTTGGCCCGACACATGTTTTGATACTACAACTCCCTTGAGGCTCAGTCACTCGTTAGAGTGGCTGAGCCTCAAGGAAAATGTAGTTCCAAAACATCTGGGGGGGGGGGGGTGGGAACGGTTGCTGATCCCCCTCCCCCTGCCTTAAATTACTGGTTATGTTAGCAGAGCTTCATGGGAAATGTAGTTCCAAAACATTTGGAGGGCCAAGGTTGCTGACCTCCCCCCCCCCCCGGTCCAAGCCGTCAGTCGCTGTTGAGTTTTTGTGGGACATGGAGGTTTTAGGTTGAGGTATATATATATATTTTCTGTGAAAGGGATACAAAAAAAAAACGATCCTGTTAGGTTCACCCTAAATCCATGACATAGGTGTATACGGGGAAAATAGGACGACTCCTAACTACAGGGGGTTGCAGGGTATCTGGTGGGAAGGCACTGGGTCTGTATCCATGTTAGGAGCCAGTCATTCATTCTTAGGAGCCAGCAATATTTTTTTATAAAAAAAATTGCGCAGGTTAACAGAAACAAATGAATAGCCAGAGGTCCGATCTAGGAGCCCGTGGCTACCCGGCCGCTGGGTTATCAGGCCGTGTCTTCCAGCCTGGAATAATAACGGTATGGAGGCACTCGCTGGATACTCCTTTTCAGACGTTGAGCTCTTGAGACACCTAGTGCTCGGATGCTTCATAATAATATCATGTGAGCCCCGTGGTCAGAGTGTCCCGTGGCGGAAAACTAATTTGCTGATAAGCTTTCAAGATGCGGCTATCGCCTTCTCTTCATCGGAGGCCGTGGGGAGGACCGGTGCGCCAGTGGTGGCCCGTTTTAAAAAAAAACCACAAACTGGGTCCTGGATCCAGATAGTCAGATCAAGGGAGAGGCGCTGAGGTTATGGAGCTGGATTACGGCAAAGCGCAAACGAATCGGGCTCTGGGTCATGGCAGGGGGCAAATCATCTTTGCGGTCAGAGGCGTGTGTCAGTGTAGATAGGGCAGGCTGCAGGCAGGGGTTAATGCAGTCTAAATCCAGGCACTCAATCCATGCCCGGCAAGCACCCTGTGACGACGGGAGTGGATCCAGGCCCATGCCAAGCCTGCATGGAAGCGGTGAAGGGTTAAATAACTAAAATGTGAGTTGTGGGACTTTTAAGATGAATGGGGGGGGGGGGTTCAAGAGCTCTGATTTAGCAATTATATATAATATATATATATATATATATAACACCAAGAAAGAGCACTCTATATTATTGACCACCTTCCATCATTTTCTGTGAAAAAAACACAGTTTTAAAAATGCTCAAAAAAACCTGACTGAGGTAAAATGATGGGGATTCACAAAGTTATGATCATCATTTGCTTAAGCTGTCACAGTCGCCAATGTACCCCATCTTTGACAGGTCCTATCTAACTTGACCGAGTCTGCACTTACAGGATCAACTCACCCTGGAGCTCCCCGGCTGCTAGAGGCCTTTATAAGCTGCCATGGTGGAGCACCTGTGAACAGGGAGGGGTTCATACCAAATGAGCGTTGTCAGCTTGGTAACAAGACATCCGACCGACCCAAAAACAGTCCTCACCTCTCCCTGCATTAACTCATCACTGCAGTCCTCCCCTCCTGTTTCTCACCCCTCACCCATGTTCCCACCCACGGGAATAGGGTCCTCATATCCTCATGTATCTGCTGGCAGGAATACTGACCTGTCTCCTGTATGTATTGTAGAATTGTCCTGTCTTTACCCATTGCACCTTGTACAGCGCTGCGGAATGTGGTGGAGCTTAATAAATAATAATAATAATAATCTATATCTAAATCAGGTGGAGCGGGCACTCGTTACCCAATGCTGGTGAGCGTATTCCTCGCTTGTCCTGGTGCAGTTTCCCAAAGACATGGATAGAAAAAATGGAAATAGCCCCGGAGGCACACGGCTCTTGTAAAATCCAAAATTTACTTAAATCATGTAAAAACGGAGGTTTCGGCCCCTTGAGGCCCTTATCGAGGTAAAAATAAAAACAAGGGTTTTTTTAAACTCTCTGTCTCTCTATATGATTATTATTATTGTCATCATTTATATAGCGCCAACAGTTTCCGCAGCGCTTTGCACTAACCAAAGAGAACGAGATACAGATAGACAAGCATAGGAACAGAGATAAGAGGTGTAGAGGGTCCTGCTCATAGGAGCTTACAATCTAGAGTATATCTATACTTTATAACAGAATATGTATTTTATATATGTTTATATATATATATATATGTCAATTTATTAATGCACGTGCTTATGTAAATACTCAGCAACAACATTATAGAGGATGCAAATATCTGCTTAGATATACAGTATACAACTATAGATACATGTGTATTCTATTAATGTCTTTCTGTATATATATATTTATCCCTCTTAGATTGTAAGCTCTTGAGCAGGGTCCTCCCTCCTTCTGTTCCGCGTGTGTAACGTGTATGTATATTCGTTATTCTGTCTCTCCCATTGTACAGCGCTAAGGAATTTGTTGGCGCTTTATAAATACTTGTAACTGTATTCATACACTATAAATAAGTGTTATGTGTATATATTTAGTTATCCTTTTATATATATATATATATATGTTTATTATTGCAGGATTGATTTACACATCCCAGCAATTCAGAGAACTGCTTCACAGAGCTCATGTGCTACATTCTCCATCTGCAGCAAGGAACTCTGGGTAAGACATGCAAATTAAGTTCCTAATGTCTCAGTTTTTGCGCCCAGTGTCTGTTTTAACACAGAACCCTCCTTGCCACGCCACGCCATGCCATACTAGATGGTGTGGAGCCTTTTAATCTCACTTTTTCCCCTCCACCATAATTTATATGTGTGTGTGTATATATATATATATATATAATATATAAATCTTACAAGCAGTATTTTAACATGATCTTTGAATAAAGCATCCTTTTTTAATTTTATCCAAGACCCTGAGTGCGTCCATCCAGTGTTCAGTGTTAATATATATGTATATATTATAGAAACCCCAGTGAACACTGGATGGACGGACTCAGGGTCTTGGATAAAATTAAAAAATTAAAAAAAGATCATGTTAAAATACTGCCTGTAAGATTCTACCGACGTTTCGGCCATCTCAGGAGCCTTTATCAAGGTTAAGTGTGTATAATATATATATATATATAATATGTGTAGGAGACCTGCTCTGGGACTTATGTAAAATAGAAAAACTTTATTAAATGTATCAAAAGGTTACATGAAATATATATATATATATAGCTATCCACATGTATGTATTTTTAAACATTTGTATCTATATATATATATATGTTACTATTTCTCTATTTATTTGCCTGTATGCATACTGTATATCATTATTCTCTATCAGTATGTTAATATATGAATAAATAGTGTATATATTTAGTTATCCACGTGTCAATGTGTGTGTATATATGTATATAAACACTTTGTAGCTACATATACACGTGGATGTGTCTCTATTTAGGTGCCTGTGAATATGTATACTGTATATTATTATTCTCTCTATGGGTATATACATATATTTATTCATATATGTATACTGTAAATAAATATGTTGCGTGTGTATATATATGTATATATATATAGATACACTTTGTAACTGTATATAAATGTGTGCATGTGTATTTCATATATAAAGTCGTACGTTAATGCAAGAAAACTAAATGTTTGTGTTTATATATATTTAGGTCCGCCTGTGTGATTATATGTATAAAATATAATATATATATATATATATATATATATAGGATTTATACATTTTAAGATATAAAATCCTATGTTTGTCTGTGTCGGTGATCACTCAGGATGCTCTCCCCCCACTCTCCCCCTCTCGCTGCCATTTCCTCGGTGTCTTTACAGCCGCCCGGACTCCGCTCTCTGCCAGAACCGATCGATAAGGGGAAAAAAAAAACAATTATTTTGTAATAATGAAATGTCCTGGGTATTCGGTTGCCGTGACAACAGCACTCTCTGCCTCTCTCGCTCCGTCAGTCAGCCAGTGACAACGCCGGCTGGGCTGACCCCTGACCTCCCTCAGCCAGTGGTACCCCCGCACACTGGGTGGGGGGGGGGATGGCTAGCAAATGCCACAAACCCACATCCACAATGTCTCCTTAAAGGGACCATTCTCTGCTCTTTCGACATTCTCTTCCAGGACGTGTTTGGGAATTATAGGCCCCTCTCTATAAATATATATATATATATATATATACACACACATAATGACAAACGGTGCAGGTACATGTAAGCATCTTGTGTTTAACCCCTCTGCTGTCGGTGCAGATTAGCCGATTAGCTGGAGCCAAGGAGTTAATTGCCTCGGGGCCTAAGCGATAGAAAAAAGACCGGGACATAGAGAATTAACAGGACAAAGGGGGTTCATCAAGGAAACGGATGAGATTGCAAAGAGACCACTGGCGTCCCTGTACAGCCAACGCTATATTGAGAATTTAATTTCCACACTTTACGAGCTGACATTACAGGACCTCCTATCATAACCTCAACTCGTATATCAGCAAAAAAAAAAAAAAGCAACAAAACCCAGCGAAGGACAAAAAAAAAAATCATAAACACGCGTCGTACGTCCCGTGACCCCTGAGAAGTCACCCAAGTGTTACTGCGTGGCTGTGCGCACATTCAGCGCATTAATACACAGTGTGTGTGTGTTATTCTTCACCTACGATGGGAGTTGTAGTCCGGCACAATTCGGGCGGGCACGGTCGCCCATCCTGACTATCTGGGATAATTATTAGCGGGTTTGTGCAGCCGGGATGAGTATGGTGCTAGATTGGCAGCACGTGGATGGCTGGGAGTGATGGGAGTTGCAGCGGGCAGGCGAATGTATGAGGTACGGCTCACATAGGAATCAATTTGTTTTTTTTCCCAGGGGTCCAATGGGGCTGCGCTATGACAGGTGGGGAATGAATTCCCTGGGACACACCTCTCGTGCGAGCCGTGCGCACCAGAGAATGCACTCCCCCACCTCTGTTACGCGCTGACCTGACTTGACCGCTAGGATAAGAGTTTGCCAAGGGATCTGCAAGTGCTGGGATCTCAAACTCAGGTCGTCGTCCCCCAGATGTTTTTGGCCTACGATTCCCAGAATTCCTTCAATGCAATCGATGGCCAGAGAAGCATGGGAGCTGTAGTTCAGAAATATCCGGGTGGGCCGGAGTTTGAGATCTCTGACCCTCGGGTGTCTCCGCGTGAGGAAACCCGTTGTTGCGTCGACAAGGAATGCAGCACAGAGGATGTATCCTCCAGAGAAAGGATTGCGGAGCAGAGGAAGGCTACAAAAAATCGGGTTGACTTGAAGGTCCCCAAGAGCAAAGCGTCCTCCATAATCCACAAATGGAAGAAGTTTGGGAAAACCAGGACTTCTCCTAGAGCTGGCCACCCAGTCAAGCCGAACAAACAGGGGAGACGGGTCATGGTAAGAGAGGAGACCATGTAGCTGATGGTCGCTGTGGGTGAGCTCCAGGGATAGTAGAAGCTTGTAGAAGGGCCACCATAATTGCACCACTCACCTGGCGCCCTATTCGACCATGCTGTTAAGATAACGGCTCAATATCTTATACATAGCGGCCCCAGTCGTTCTCTTAACATCTCAAGCTTCTATTCTATAGCTTTTCTTCCAGCTCGCGGCCACTGGCCCCTTACTGTGCATTAACAGCCCCCACACTTTGTATACTTTGTATATGAGTCAATAATACCGGCTCAGCACAAGACCAGCGAGCTATTCCATGGTAGAGAGTACCGGCTCTCAAAGCCTGCCGTTAAGGGATTTCACTTTAGCAGAATCACTTAAACTGACTTTCTAAGCACCCTGACCACTTCAGCTTATCAATGTGGTCAGACTGCGTGGAGTGTTTACCCCTGCCAGGGACCGACTCGGGTAATGCTTTCAGGAAACCCACCTATCTCAAAAAAGTAGGGGCCAGGACACTTCCCAGTGTCCCAGGTTTGGAATATAAGTCTGTTTTAGGTCCAAATCCCACTGACCCTTGTTTTTTTGGGAGCTCCTCCATATATTCTGGGTTTGCTGGTATGCTTTTAGGGGTTCCCACATATATTGGTGATGTGCAGGTGTCTTTTTAGGAGCTCCTCCATATATTCAGGGCGTGCGGGTGGCTTTTTAGGGGCTACTCCATATATTCAGGGTGTGCGGGTGTCTTTTTAGGGGCTCCTCCATATATACAGGGTGTATGGGTGTCTTTTTAGTTGTTCCTTCATATATTCAGGGTGTGCGGGTGTCTTTTTAGGGGCTCCTCCATATATTCAGGGTGTGCGGGTGTCTTTTTTAGGGGTTCCTCCATATATTCAGGGTGTGTGGGTGTCTTTTTAGGGGTTTCTCCATATATTCAAGGTGTGCGGGTGTATTTTTAGGGGCTTCTCCATATATTCAGGGTGTGCGAGTGTATTTTTAGGGGTTCCTCCATATATTCATGGTGTGTGGGTGTATTTGTAGGGGCTTCTCCATATATTCAGAGTGTGTGGGTATCATTTTAGGGGCTCCTCCCTATATTCAGGGTGTGTGGGTGTATTTTTAGGGGCTCCGCCATATATTCAGGGTGTGTGGGTGTATTTTTAGGGGTTCCTCCATATATTCATGGTGTGTGGGTGTATTTGTAGGGGCTTCTCCATATATTCAGGGTGTGCGGGTGTATTTTTAGGGGCGCCTCCATATATTCAGGGTGTGTGGGTGTATTTTTAGGGGTTCCTCCATATATTCATGGTGTGTGGGTGTATTTTTAGGGGCTCTTCCATATATTCAGGGTGTGTGGGTGTATTTTTAGGGGTTCCTCCATATATTCATGGTGTGTGGGTGTCTTTTTAGGGGCTCCTCCATATATACAGGGTGTATGGGTGTCTTTTTAGTTGTTCCTTCATATATTCAGGGTGTGCGGGTGTCTTTTTAGGGGTCTCCTCCATATATTCAGGGTGTGCGGGTGTCTTTTTAGCTGTTCCTTCATATATTCAGGGTGTGCGGGTGTCTTTTTAGGGGCTCCTCCATATATTCAGGGTGTGCGGGTGTCTTTTTTAGGGGTTCCTCCATATATTCAGGGTGTGTGGGTGTTTTTTAGGGGTTCTCCATATATTCAAGGTGTGCGGGTGTATTTTTAGGGCTTCTTCATATATTCAGGGTGTGCGAGTGTATTTTTAGGGGTTCCTCCATATATTCATGGTGTGTGGGTGTATTTGTAGGGGCTTCTCCATATATTTAGGGTGTGTAGGTGTATTTTAGGGTCTCCTCCATATATTCAGGGTGTGCGGGTGTATTTTTAGGGGCTCCTCCATATATTCAGGGTGTGTGGGTGTATTTTAGGGGTTCCTCCAATATTCATGGTGTGTGGGTGTATTTTTAGGAGCTCCTCCATATATTCAGGGTGTGCGGGTGTATTTTCAGGGACTCCTCCATATATTCAGGGTGTGCGGGTGTATTTTAGGGTCTCCTCCATATATTCAGGGTGTGCGGGTGTATTTTTAGGGGCTCCTCCATATATTCATGGAGTGTGGGTGTGTTTTTAGGGGCTCCTCCATATATTCATGGAGTGTGGGTGTCTTTTTAGGGGCTCCTTCATATATTCAGGGTGTGTTGGTTTGTTTTTAGGGGTTCCTCCATATATTCATGGTGTGGGTGTATTTGTAGGGGCTTCTCCATATATTCAGGGTGTGTGGGTATCATTTTAGGGGCTCCTCCATATATTCAGGGTGTGTGGGTGTATTTTTAAAGGTTCCTCCATATATTCATGGTGTGTGGGTGTATTTGTAGGGGCTTCTCCATATATTCAGGGTGTGTAGGTGTATTTTAGGGGCTCCTCCATATATTCAGGGTGTGTGGGTGTATTTTTAGGGGTTCCTCCATATATTCAGGGTGTGCGGGTGTGTTTTTAGGGGCTCCTCCATATATTCAGGGTGTGTGGGTGTATTTTTAGGGGTTCCTCCATATATTCATGGTGTGTGGGTGTATTTGTAGGGGCTTCTCCATATATTCAGGGTGTGCGGGTGTATTTTAGGGTCTCCTCCATATATTCAGGGTGTGTGGGTGTGTTTTTAGGGGTTCCTCCATATATTCATGGTGTGTGGGTGTATTTGTAGGGGCTTCTCCATATATTCAGGGTGTGCGGGTGTATTTGTAGGGGCTTCTCCATATATTCAGGGTGTGCGGGTGTATTTTAGGGTCTCCTCCATATATTCATGGAGTGTGGGTGTGTTTTTAGGGGCTCCTCCATATATTCATGGAGTGTGGGTGTGTTTTTAGGGGCTCCTCCATATATTCAGGGTGTGTTGGTTTGTTTTTAGGGGCTCCTCCATATATACAGGGTGTGCGGGTATCTTTTTAGGGGCTCCTCCATATATTCAGGGTGTGCGGGTGTCTTTTCATTCCCTGTACATGTCCTCTGTGTAAAAATACATGTGCTCTCTCCGTGATGCAGTTTCGGGTAAATGCAAGAGACCTGCTGTTCACCAAAGTTAAGCAAAACCAATAAACAAATTACGTCTTTTTTATGCAATTACTTTTATTTTGCGTCCTCATTGTTACTTGGCGCGTGAAATATGACGTATATATGGTGTATTTTTCTGTAACTTGGATAAAGCTGCAGTTCATAGATCATGAGTACGGTCACTTCTATTTATTGATATTCTTTCTATATGCCCCTATGTATAAAAAAGGCAAAACTAGTGGTGCCGTTATCCTTCAGATGGGGGACAATCTGCACACAACACTTTGTGGCACCTCTGACACAGGGAGTACACAACAATCAACTGCTCTGCAACACTGCCCCCTGCTGTGCAATATGAGGTGGTGCACGCAGCTGCAGGTTACAGGGAAATAATTCAGGTAAATAATAATTCTCTCCATGGAATCCAATCAATGCAAAGTAATACTGTGGTTTCTGCAAATAAAAAAGGGGAATCGGGCCATTTAGGAATGTCAGCTCGGGAGAATATTTTCCGTTTTAGTTCGCTTCAACGTCAAATTTTAAATTCTCACCCCCGTTCTCCGTTTTGCGGATAAACCCCCAAATAATGTGATTTTACACCGTGTTGCACCGCACTCATCAGGTGTGAACCATCAAGGAATCTCCAATTTACTTCTATCCGAATGTCCTCTGACAGCTGATGCAGAAAACCAGAGATTTGGAATCAAAGTGCCTCTCATCAACCCAGCGGGATCGGTTATATCCGGTAAAGCGGAACTTGTTCTAATTTAAAGGGACACGTCGAGCTGGAGATGCCCGCCATTTATTTTTCTCAACGCGTAGTATAAATGTTGCGTAAGAATAGAGAAAAAGAAAATAACCTTATCTGAAATGATTCAATCTTTTCAGCAAGCTGCTGCTGTTGGGAACTCTGCTTGGACCAGGAAGTGGCTCGGCCAATCACGATCCTCTCATTCTTTCAGTGGAACTTGATACCCCATGATTGCGGGGCCTATGGCCTGTGGGATATGTAGTCCAGGGTTTGGCAGGTGTTTCATGCTTCCGATAAGATGAATGGAGGTGCCAAATAAATAACAATCTGCACTGAGGTCTGCTCAAACCGGGACGTTTCTTGGGCAATCAGAACCTCTCATTCCTTCGTTTGGAATAATCATATCCCACCGACCCATTCCCATTGGCTTATGGGATATTGGGATGTTTACAGGTAGTTGTAAGGGGATTTTCTTATCTTCTAAGACCAGTAAATGGTTCACCATTACCCAATAAAAGATAAAGGGCTACATTCAGGCATGTACTGGCCATAGGGACTACAGGGAGATTCCCGGTGCGCCGATGGCTCAGAGGGCCAGTGTGAATGCTGTTTCACCGTGCAGCTTTCACAGCCCTTAATGGGAGAGAACGTCCTCACCATCTGTAAAACAGACGCAGTCTATAGTTTTCTCATATTGGGGCCTCCGCGCCGGTGAGACCTGCTGCGAATCTGCCACACCTTAAGACATGCTGCGCACTCTGCGCCGCTGTGTTGTTTTACCCAATCGCTCTGCAGCAACTCCGGTATCTATAGAGTGATTGGTTGAATGATCTGATTGGTTTATATACTATTTGTGAGCGTTTGCATAATTAAAGTGGGCTGGTCTGAATGATTTTTTTGCCCCAGTCCAGCCCTGGCTACATTACATACTGAATGCTAACTGTAGCATTCAGATGTGTAAGCGTTAACATCAGCATAAGTGACATTAACGCATGCCCCATATTACATCCCTAACGCTAAGCCCTTTAAAAATCGATGATTGCGCACACTTGGCAAGGTTACTGTACTTTGCGCATCCTATACATAACACGGCGAGCGCAATTAGTAATTAGCGTTTCGATAAGTGAGGTATTACAAAGTGCCAGCGCTAATTACCGCAGCGATGGGATAAACTAATTTTTAGCTACTCCTAAAAGCCAGCGCTGATTCCACTTTTGTAGAAAAATTTAGCAGCCACTAAAAATCCCCCAATAAATCCGATACTCCCCTCTCATCCTGCGGCGAGAACAGTGGCCCTATCCACCGCTTGTCCTGGCCGCGAGCAGAGTGAGACTGGGGACAAATAGTCCCCACCACTCGCAAGGAGGTTCCTTTCGCTCTGAAAAAAGCTTGCCTGACCCCGGCCTTAATTTTTTAAATCATGCCTTTTAAGGGGGAGAAAGAACGAAAACAAACTACAGATTTGGCCATGTTCCTGGCTGCTGGCTACATTATAAATCTGGTGACTCTGGTCCTTCTGTGTTTTATTGGTTGTTTTGTAGCCTGCTGTTGATCCCCTGGCTGTGTCTCCTGCTCCTCGCTTGGTGCTCCCATTTTTTGTTGTTGATTTCCAAGTATCTGACACTTTGTCTCGTGACTCGTTTCTGAAACTGCATTGAATGCCTGCGACCGTCTTGCTCGGCATCTTTCTGCTTCAATTCTGGATGGTACGACCAGGTTCCTGTGCAAGCCCCGCACCATCTCTGCCCCCCAGCAACCATGTTCTCACTCTCCGGTATCCGTGGAAGTATATGTCTGCAAGGGTGTGCAAGTATCTTCTGCCGCTGAGCTCCACTTCCCACTACGCGGCAGCTGCAACGTGACAGCGATTGAGATCCACACAACATCTATAAATCCTCAGAGGTAATAAAAGAACATTGATCTAGCAGGACGTTCAATATTTATATATATGTACAGAAAAGGTCTGGAGGTTGTCAACAATGTGCTCCTGAAATTGTTGGAAGAGGACTTCTATCTGGAATTGGTCACGATAGTGGTGGGCATTTCCAAGTAGAAGTGACGCTGAGTGTGTTCACAGCGATTGAGTGTTCCAGAACTACATTTCCCATAACTCTCAACTAAACTAGTGAGTGCTTCGAGCATCATGGGAGATGAGGTCCAAAACATCTGGATGGACAAGATTGCTGACCCCTGGCCTAGGGTTCTTAATGGACTACAGGGTTATCCAAAGAGATCCGAATGGCTGCTGAAAGGGAACCGAACGATGAAAATCAGCGTTCGGTTACCTTTCTTGGCCATTCGGCTATCAAGAGCGCAGGCAATTCGCCAAATCCTGGCGAATTGCCTGCACATACGGTGCCTGTTCGGTGCCTGTTCGAGGACAGTGAATCCCCATAAAAAAGCACTGCTTCGGCTATTCAGAGCACAAACCAGCAGTGAAAGGTTCCCGAAATGCCCTGTGATTCAGTGGTTTAATTCGGCAGGTTTATTCAGGCGAATCCCATAGGCTTCAATGTTAAAAATATTCCCGTTTTAATTCAATACCTAATAAACTGTTCATTATAAAATTCTGCAGTAAAGAGTCTCTTTATTTATAGATTTTTTAGGATATTTTAAGCATTTTTCTGATTTTTTTTTAAGTTTACTTATTTTTTCTGTAACAGCCCTTTTTATTATCATTCATTGGATCTTATATGTGAATTTCAGACATTTTCGCTCAGTAGTTTCTTTTCAAACAGCGTTTCACTTTTCAAACATTCAAGCAAACTGTTTTTCTAATTTATTCACTCCATTTGTCTGTGGTGTCGGCTTTCACCGGCGGCTTCGCTGCGTGTGATTGGCTCCTGCTCGGGTTTTTCCGGCGTTTTCGGCGGGTTAATCCAGATGTTCTTGCGGGTTTTCGGCGTGCATTCACCGGGTTTTGCGGTTAGTTTTCGTCAGGTTTGCGTTGACTTTTCCCTGCAATTCGGGGAACCTGTGGTGCTTGCTGAATACACTGCAGAGTCGCCGAAATGGGATTGGCAAAACGAACCGAATTGAAGAGAACGAAAAGTCACCGAACGTTCGGTGACTTTTCGATTCTCTTTGAATTACCCTGATAGTATTTAGTTCCTAGCTGGCCTGGAAGTAAAAATCATTGAGCAGCGGTTGAGTCTGTTTTTCTGCTCCGGATCGGCTGAAATTCCTGACTGCGAGAAACTTCAATTTATAGGGACTCAGAAATAACCCGAGGATGAAGTCACAGTGAATGCATCGGGGACAACTTGACCAAAACACTGAACATCTTTATATAGAAAGACATCAATTTTCTGTCTTTACCAAAGCCACTTTATTCAACATGTCCTGCACTCAGGAAATTATTACGTTTGACCCAATAACATACCACATATCTGATGCCGGATCACCTGCAGATCATTCTGAACCGCAATACCCATAATGCTCAGCCACGCTCAGCATGAAACATTACATTTACAGATCACCCAGGGTTTGAGCCCAAACCTCTCCGTTATGTTCTTCTCTGATACTTTCTCTCCTTTTTGGATCACAAAGGTGTGTGGGGGCTTTTAGGGTCACCTCCACATATTTGAGGAATGTGGGCTTTTAGGGTCAGCTTTATATATTTGCAGTTTGTGGGTGACAATTGTACAGTATTTTCAGAGATTCCTCCATATATTTGAGATGTGTGGGTGTATATTCAGCGGCTCCTCTAAATACTTGAAATGTGTGGGTGTATTTTTAGGGGCTCCCTCATATATTTGAGATGTGTGGGTGTATTTTCAGAGGCTCCTCCATATATTTGAGATGTGTGGGTGTATATTCAGCGGCTCCTCTAAATACTTCAAAATGTATGGGTGTATTTTCAGAGATTCCTCCATATACAGTTGTGTTCATTTTGATCATTCAGTCATCTTGCTTACAATTAAATCAAAGAGGCACGTGTAGGTCAGACAAATATAACATAACATTTATAATGAAATAACCACAAATGTCTTTTCTGTGCTCACATCATTATCAGTTTTATTCAACCCCCAAGTGACATTCAATCTTAGTACTTAGTACAACATCCTTTTACAGTTATAACAGCTTTTAAACGTGAAGCATAGCTTGACACAAGTGTCTTGCAGCGATCTACGGGTATCTTCGCCCATTCGTCATGGGCAAAAGCCTCCAGTTCAGTCACATTCTTAGGCTTGCGCACTGCAACTGCTTTCTTTAAGTCCCACCAGAGGTTCTTAATCGAATTTAAGTCAGGTGACTGCGATGGCCACTCCAAAATGTTCCAGCCTTTAATCTGCAACCATGCTCTAGTGGACTTGGAGGTATGCTTGGGATCATTGTCCTGTTGAAAGGTCCAACGTCTCCCAAGCCTCAGGTTTGTGACGGACTGCATCACATTGTCATCCAATATCTCCTGGTACTGAAGAGAATTCATGGTACCTTGCACACGCTGAAGCTTCCCTGTACCTGCAGAAGCAAAACAGCCCCAAAGCATGATTGACCCCCCGCCATGCTTCACAGTAGGCAAGGTGTTCTTTTCTTCATAGGCCTTGTTCTTCCTCCTCCAAACATAGTGTTGATCCATGGGCCCAAACAGTTCTAATTTTGTTTCATCAGTCCACAGAACACTATCCCAAAACTTCTGTGGTTTGTCCACATGACTTTTGGCATACTGCAGTCGACTCTTCTTATTCTTTGGAGACAGCAAGGGGGTGCGCCTGGGAGTTCTGGCATGGAGGCCTTCATTACGCAGTGTGCGCCGTATTGTCTGAGCTGAAACTTCAGTACCCACATCTGACAAATCTTTTCTCAGTTCCTCAGCAGTCACACGGGGACTTTTCTCCACTCTACGCTTCAGGTAGCGCACAGCAGTCGAAGTCAGCATCTTCTTTCTGCCACGACCAGGTACCGTTTCAACAGTGCCCTTTGCCTTGAATTTGCGAATGATGCTTCCTATGGTCTCTCTTGGTATGTTTAACATCTTTGCAATCTTCTTATAGCCATTGCCCTTCCTGTGAAGAGTAATCACCTCTTCTCTTGTCTTCCTGGACCATTCTCTTGACTTCACCATGTTTGTAACCACACCAGTAAATGTCTAGAAGGAGCTGAGTATCACAGTCATATTAAAGCTGCCTACTTGGTGCTTATTATGCTTTATTGCTGCTCCGTGACATCCACAGGTGTTTTCAATACCTGATTGAAAACACTTGAATGAACCTCTGTTCTTCAGAGTGGTAGTCTTTAAGGGGTTGAATAATTGTGTCAATGAAGAATTCACAAAAGAAACATTTACTACTGTATTACAAAACCAATTGATGTCATTTTAGTTGCATATGGTTCTTTAAAAAGTCCTTGTAGGATTTCATTCTGAATACAATTACAAATGTACACTAAATTCCCTAAAACCCTTTACAGCATTGGGGGTTGAATAATTTTCAACACAACTGTACTTCGATCATAATTGTATGCTACCACGGACGTTAAAATGTGCAGCAACACAGACTTGAACACTGCACTCGTCTGACCCGAGCCTAATATGTCAGTTTACGCAACAAAATTCTAAAGAATTCAGAAATAAAGACACTACAGTATAAGTGAGGGTATTTATGTACCCCCAAAAATATGGAGGCGTCCCTTAAAAAACACCAGAACACCCCAAATATATGGAGGAAATGTACAAAAACACCCACACTGAATATATGGAGGAGCCCCTAAAAAGACACCCACACACCCTGAATATATGGAGGAGCCCCTAAAAAGACACCCACACACCCTGAATATATGGAGAAACCCCTATAAAGACACCCACACACCCTGAATATATGGAGGAGCCCCTAAAAAGACACACACCCTGAATATATGGAGGAGCCCCTAAAAAGACACCCACACACCCTGAATATATGGGGGAGCCCTTATAAAGACACCCACATACCCTGAATATATGGGGGAGCCCCTATAAAGACACCCACACACCTGAATATATGGAGGAGCCCCTAAAAAGACTCCCACACACCCTGAATATATGGAGGAGCCCCTAAAAAGACACACACCCTGAATATATGGAGGAGCCCCTAAAAAGACACCCACACACCCTGAATATATGGGGGAGCCCCTATAAAGACACCCACACACCCTGAATATATGGAGGAGCCCCTAAAAAGACACCCGCACACCCTGAATATATGGAGGAGCCCCTAAAAAGACACCCGCACACCCTGAATATATGGAGGAGCCCCTAAAAAGACACCCGCACATCCTGAATATATGGAGGAGCCCCTAAAAAGACACCCGCACACCCTGAATATATGGAGGAGCCCCTAAAAACACACCCACACACCCTGAATATATGGAGGAGCCCCTAAAAACACACCCGCACACCCTGAATATATGGAGGAGCCCCTAAAAAGACACACACCCTGAATATATGGAGGAGCCCCTAAAAAGACATCCGCACACCCTGAATATATGGAGGAGCCCCTAAAAAGACACCCGCACACCTAGAATATATGAAGGAGCCCCTAAAAATACACCCACACACCCTGAATATATGGAGGAGCCCCTAAAAAGACACACACCCTGAATATATGGAGGAACCCCTTAAAATGATACCCACACACACCCTGAATATATGGAGAGCCCCTAAAAAGACTCCCGCACACCCTGAATATATGGAGGAGCCCCTAAAAAGACACCCGCACACCCTGAATATATGGAGGAGCCCCTAAAAAGACACACACCCTGAATATACGGAGGAGCCCCTAAAAAGACACCCACGAACCCTGAATATATGGAGGAGCCCCTAAAAAGACATATGCACACCCTGACTATATGGAGGAGCCCCTAAAAAAGACACCCGCACACCCTGAATATATGGAGGAGCCCCTAAAAAGACACCTGCACACCCTGAATATATGGAGGAGCCCCTAAAAAGACTCCCGCACACCCTGAATATATGGAGGAGCCCCTAAAAAGACATCCACACACCCTGAATATATGGAGGAGCTCCTAAAAAGACACCCACACACCCTGAATATATGGAGGAGCCCCTAAAAAGACACCCGCACACCCTGAATATATGGAGGAGCCTCTAAAAACTCACCTGCACACCCTGAATATATGGAGGAGCCCCTAAAAAGACACACACCCTGAATATGGAGGAGCCCCTAAAAAGACACCCTGAATATATGGAGGAGCCCCTAAAATGATACCCACACACCCTGAATAAATGGAGGAACTCCTAAAAAGACACCCACACTCTGATGTATGGGTTGTTAGACTGTGTTGTAACCGGAGTCAGACAGGTTCACTTCTAAAACGGCGCCGGACCAGACACAAGCAAGGATTGTCCAAACACGAGTCTCTTCAGGAAAGGCAAACGTTTATTGTGTCGTCACACAAGTGCTCACACAGGATTGAATCGCAAAGAGTGAGCCCCCCTTTCACCCCGTGCAAGGGGTCTTATACCCAAAAATACGTAATTAGGTACATCCCAATTAGCCCACCTCCCGATGACACTTTATTCCACCCCACGTGGGTTAATACCTCCCATCATCAGCACAAGCACAAAGAACATTCCACATTTAACTATAAATTGATATACTTCATGTTAGTTTGACAGTCTGTGATTTGTTGTGCTGTCTTTCTCAGGGCAGTGCCTCCCTCCCTATAGGCTATGTTTATTCAGATAGCCTGGGGCCTGGTCTGTTTTCTATGTTTTCTTTGTTCCTCTGCACATCTCAATGACCTTGCCCCATTCATAAATCTTCCTGTCTCTCCGTGCCAAGAGCCGGCCGGATTCTGCCTGATTTTCTTGTTAGCTTTTCTAATCTACCACACATTCCTTAAATTCTATGTAAGCTCTGCTCTTCTCATCTAAATAAAATCTATTCTATTTACTGGTGAACCAATATTCTGAACAAGATGGCTGCCTGGCTCATAGTAGCAACCATCTTCCAGCCTGATTCTCCTTCATTCCCCCCTTGGCTCAAGTATCAGGATCTTTTTCCTGGCACTTGTAGCCATTACACTCCACTATTCTGAAACTCTGCATACTGGGGGGGCTTTCCGTTCACTGGGAACATTCCCTGTGGAATTATCAGTGGTATCTCTGTGTTTTGTGTGGGTGTCAGTGCTGTCTTGCACAGTGGCCATATGCATAGCCCTATGCGGTATATCAGTATCCCTATGATCAAGACCACCACTATCATGAGTATCATGGATCCAATCTGTGAGATAAATCTCAGGATCGAACCAAACCATTCTCCCATTGCTCCAAACCCACGGAGCGGATTCCAGCCTTCGGCAGCAATCCTCCTGGCTGTGCCCTGCAACTGTGCTACCTTTTCTTGGTGATCTTGAATTACCTGGTAATAGTCTGGGACTTCGTGTGTAGTGTTTCTGATGAAGGTGCAACATTCATAGTGCATTGTCATCTCACACAATCCATTCAAAGCCGCACTGATCTGCTCAAGCGCCATATCATGTATCATCTGCACCTTTCGTAACTCTCGCATTTCCAGATTCAGCAGCTGGATATCCATACTGGTTCTATTCAGAATCTCATCCATTAGATTGACATAGCTATTCAATCTCCTCATCATCTCTCCTCCCCATCCAGTCCATGCTGGCAACCATGTCCATATTCAGAGGCGTAACTAGAAACTTCAGGGCCCAGGTGCAGGAACCATGATGGGCCCCCCACCCCCCCCTAGGCAAAAACATATTTTGTCAGCCCTCCCGTCAACATGCATTGGACCCCTCCAGGTCCACAATGTTGACTCCAGACAGTGTTTCATATTTCCAGGTTCACTATGACCTCTTCAGTCCATCCTATTTTTAATGCAATGCGCACTATGTGTATCTCACAGAGCTCCACAGCAATAAAATCACAGTAATGTGCAGTGTGTATGAGCGTATCACAGAGCTCCACAGCAAAAAAAACTCAAAGTAACGTGCAGTGTTTATGAATGTATTACAGAGCTTCACAAGCAGTATAAACTCACAGTAATGTGCAGTGTGTATCAGTGTAAATCAGAGGTTTACAGCAACAAAACTCACAGTAATAGGTGGTGTGTATCACAGAGCTCCAAAGTAAAACTCACAAATAAGTATAAAATACATAAAAAAATTAAATAATATTGCAAGCCTCCAGGTCCAGGCAGGCAAGTGTGGGCCCCCCTGGACTCAAGGGCCCGGGTGCGGTGGCACCCTCTGCACCCCTGATAGTTACGCCCCTGTCCATATTCGATCCATCTTCGCAAACAATTCTCTCTTCGGTCTTTCAAACACCAGTGGGTACCTAGGGTGCAGTTCCGTGTCTGTGTTTGTGTCTTCTCCCCTTAGTCTCTGAATTGGGACCAGCTTAGCCAAATAACACATTCCCGTTATTGTTGGTGGAACCCATGTGTAACACACTCTCCCACAACACACCTGGTATCCCTCTTCTAACATGAATGGTGATAGGTGTAATGTTCCCTTTGCTAGTTCCAACATCATTCGCCTCATTCGTCTCGTCGTCGTTCCAGCACACTCTGCATCCCTCCAGACTCACTTGCAATTACTTCTTCTTGCTCACTCGTGAGTTTTCTGCACTGTATGTATAGATAATTTGAGTGTCCCTCTGTGTCAATTGTGTATATGTATGATGTCCAATTGAATTTGCTTGAGTAACACCCTTCCTTCTTTGTGTGTCTCTATCTGGCCCTATTTGGAAACACCATTCTGGGGGATATATGTACCCTATTATGGGGTATCCGGCCTCATACATTTCTGGTTGTTCTCTGGGTGGCCGAAAAGAGTGTATTGTGATATTCCCTGATGCAAACATACTCAGGTTCATTGGAACAGAAGCAAATGGGATATGAATTGTCTCTGGGTGCATTCTGCTGCCACACCCAACATGCTTCCTGCCCAGATTTTCTTAGCATAGTCATATTTAAATTGCACAAGTAAAGTCCTCTTGGCAATATCTCGGATGATATTTCTCGTTTTTGTCTCCACATGGTACGGTTCTCCATCACCGGTGTGCGTACCATTCCAGATATGGGAAATATCCACTTTCCCCACGTTGCCTGTACAATTGGGGCATGCTCCACGTGAGAGTCCATAAATCAGATTAGCAAGATATAAAATCAGCACCACAAATGCCCCGAATGTCAGAATTCCTTGGGCAATTCTTTTCACAGTCACATAAACCCAATCCCTCCCCACCGAATTTCGAAAGTAAAGAACATTTCTGGATGATCAAGGGTGGGGGCCGGGCCCCTAAAAAGCACCCTGTGGTTATCCCCCGTTGGCGGGTGGTCAGGACCTGTGCCCATCAAAACACCCACTTGCTGATCCTCTGAATCATCGGGGTTAGGATCATTTAGGTGCTCATGGCTGTGGTCTTTGTCAGCTTCAGCCTCAGCGGGTTGGTCTCGTTGGTAACGACCTTCCATGCTGGCTCAGGACTGGCTGCAGCTGCTTTTACTCTGGAGTGATGTATCCACGGACCACCTCGGCAACCTTTACTGCTGTAGGGGTTGATAACAGGACAAGATAAGGACCTCTCCATTTTGGACCCAGTGGATCATTTTTCCACTCTTTTACCCATACTGAGTCACCCGGACAATACTTATGCAGTGAAGGATACAGAAATGCGGTATATTATCCCCCACCCAAGTATTTAATTTCTGCATTGATTTACCCAGCATTACTACCTGATCATTTAGTTTAGTTTCTCCCAATGCCCGAAGGTCCCCCCTTAATCCATTAATCAGAGGGTTGGCCGTCCAAACATAAGTTCGTACGGACTTAGCTTTCAATTGGGGGTTGGTCTGCACCTAATGTGCAAAAGGACTATCGGCAGCAAGTCCAACCAGCCTAGTGACGTCTCTTGGCCACAGTTTGGACATCAAAGTCTTTTTAGTACGGTTCATTCTTTCAACTTTTCCCGAACTTGGGGCCTGTAGGCGGTATGTAGCTTCCAGGTGATGCCCAGTAGCCGGGCAAGTTGTTGCAAACAGTTCTGGATGAATGCGGGGCCATTGTCTGACCCTATTTCGAGTGGAAGCCCGTAACGTGGTATTATTTCTTTCATCAGACTCTTTACTACTTCTGTAGTCTTTTCAGTTCTTGTTGGGAAGGCTTCCACCCATCCTGTCAAAGTGCACACCATCACTAGTAAATATTTGTATCCTTTGCAGGGTGGCAGCACTGTAAAGTCTATTTGTAATGATGCCATTGGGGATAGCCCGATTGGCTGTTTCCCTGGGGTTGAGATGGCCTGTTTCCGGTTGTTTTTGGCACACATTATAACGCTGAGCTGTTGCTTTGCAGATTGCTGACAATCCTGCGTACGTAGAAATGTGGCTCCAACTGTTGCTCCATCATTTCTCTCCCTCCATGGGTACTTGCGTGAAGTACTCTTACGATTTCAGGAGCCAGTGTTGCTGGTAGGACTATTCGTCCATTCTCCATCTGGAACCATCCATCTTCTCCATACCCTCCGGGTTCTTCTGTCAACCACTTCTTTTCTTTCTCTGAGTACACAGGGTCCATCGCTTCACTCAGTGGCGCCGGTAGAAGTGCAGCTACCACTGGTTTTGGTTTGTATCGTGCCAATTCTCCATGATTTCCCCAGATGAATTCTTCTTTTGGAAATAGTATCGCCATGCGAAAAATAAACAATCTTGTCTGTCTTGTGAATCTCTACTGCAGGTATGAAAAAGTTCATTGCACTTTTCTTCATTCTTGGCAGTCTGTTCTTGATAAGGATCTCCTTGAGGAAGAACCTCACCAGTGGACTTGATATTCTTCTGCTCCCAATTCTCCCAGACTGTGCAGTATTCGTGTGATTCGTAGATTATTGTGAGGATTGATTGTCAAATTTTCAAAACGTGACGCGAAATTTTTGCGCTCGTTCAACTTCAGTTGTTTCTTTGTCTTCCTCCTCCCCCACTAATTTTTACGCCGAAGAATTTCAGCATCATTTTGTAGGCTCTGCGCAGTCTTTGCTGAACTTCTGAGGTGTTAACCATTAGGCGTGTCTCTTGCGGATTTAGGGTAGTAGAGTAGAAATTTCGGCCTTGTGTCCGAGTTGGGAAAAGCCATTTGATGTAATCATGATTGAGTTCTAATAGTTCATAATCATCTTGCCATTTGTGCAATACTATTTCAATGAACTCGCCGTGGGTTTCAAACTTTCTCAAATTCATGTAGAACTCGTAATTTGGCATAGAGGATTGCGGTTCTTGCTTGCAGATCAATACTTTAGCTTGTGTCTTCTGCTGGCGGTGGGGTTTTGCAGCTGCTTTTGCGGCCTGGTCTGCGCGTCTGTTACCTTTTGGAATTTCATCACGGCCTTTTTGGTGGCCACGACAGTGCATGATGCTGACAGCACTTGGTTTCCACACTGCTTCCAGAAGGGCCGCGATTTCAGCCGCATATTTGATTTGTTGTCCTGAAGACGTAAGTAGGCCTCTTTCTTTGTAGAGTGCACCATGTGCATGGACTGTCATGAAGGCGTACTTGGAATCTGTAAGGATATTTACTCTTTTGCCTTCAGAAATTTCAAGGGCTCTGGTTAAAGCTGTTATTTCAGCCAATTGTGCAGATGTATGGCCTGGCAGTGGCTTTGCTTCGATGACTTCTTCTGTTGAGACTACTGCATAGCCGGAGACTTTCTTCCCATCATCCATATAGCTGCTACCATCAGTGAATAGCTGTAGATCGTATTTGTCTAGGGTACGTCTTTCAAATCTGGCCTGCTACTGAACACTTCTTCCATAACTTGGGAGGCATTCATGATCTGGATCCTCTTCACAGTCAGGCAGTAAAGTAGCAGGGTTTAAGGTAGCGATGAGGTCCAAATGAAACCCGTGGATTTTCACACATCATGGCTTGGTACTTCGTCATCGGCTGTTGCTGAACCAGTAACCTCCTTTCACATCCAGCAGAGCCTTGACAGCGTGGGGGCACCTTGACATGAAGAACTTGTCCAAGGGTCAGCTTGTCTGCTTCTGCTATCAGCATTGCGCGTGGCAGCCACTGCTTTCAGGCATGGGGGTAGGCCGCAGGCCACAGGGTCGAGTTGCTTGGAGAGGTAGGCCACAGGCCTTCAGCCATGAGCCAAAGGTCTGGACCAATACTCCTGTCGCTGTTTGATTATGTTCATGTACGAACAGCTGGAAAGGCTTGCTATGATCTGGCAGGCCAGTGCAGGAGCTTCCATCAGCAGAGTTCTTTAATTTCAGAACGCTGCTGTTTGCTCTTCTTTCCCAATGAAAGGGGTCTAGTTCTCCCCCTTTGGTGGCTTGATGAAGCGGCGCTTGGCAATATCGCGAAGTTGGGGATCCACAGGCGGCAGAAGCCTGCAGCTCCCAGGAACTCACGGACTTGTCTCTGGTCTTTGGTTGGGGTATGCGGCACACCGCCTCTTTTCTTTCTGCCCCCAGTGCACGTTTGGTACCTGTTAACTGGAAGCCCAGATATTTTACACTGCGTTTACATATTTGTGCTTTCTTTTTAGAAAACTCTGTAACCTGCTTGGCTTAGCAGATGTAGCAAGGCTTTTGTGGCGCGATAAACAGTCTTTTTCTGTGGGAGAGGCCAGTAATAAATCATCAACATATTGTATAGTAACACTACTTTGTCTGGCTGAGCGTTGAAGGCGAGGAGATCTTGGCTAAGAGCGCACCCGAAATCGTGGGGCGAATTTTTGAAACCTTGAGGGAGGCGTGTCCACGTCATTTGATGGCGCGCTCCCGTGGTAGACTCTTCCCACTGAAATGCAAAAAAGGGGCTGGCTTGCTGGAGCCAGGCGGATGCAAAAGAAAGCGTCTTTTAAATCAAGCACTGTGTAATATTGTGTATCTCCGGGAATTAACGCCAGTAAATTGTATGGATTAGGAACCACAGGGTGTAATGTTACTGTGGCCTCGTTGACAGCTCGTAAATCTTGGACAGGGCGGTACTCTTGTGTGCCTTCTTTCAATACTGGCAATAGGGGTGTGTTCCATGGTGACACGCAGAATTTTAATATGCCGTTATCTTTGAGTCTCTGTAAATGTATTTGTATATTCTGCTTGGCTTTTTGTGGAATACAAAGGGCCACAGGCGTTGCGCCGGGCTTTAATTCCACATATACCGGGGGTATGTTTATGGCAAGTCCTGGCGGGTTTTCCTCCGCCCATACCCCAGGAATTTCAAGGAGTAGTGTATGCGGATCCGGCGCGGCAGGCAGAGTAGGTGCCGTGCGCCATTCTTCCTCCCTTGGCATAACTACTGCAATTTTCACAGATTGTGAATTGTGCGGACTGGCTGGAGTATGCTGCCGAGCAGAGCCGCCACTCTCGGGCAGGTCTAATTGAGCGTGACCCCCGGGAAGGAACGTAATTTGGGCTTGCAATTTGCACAGGATATCCCGCCCCAGGAGTTGGATGGGACATTCGGGCATATACAAAAATTCATGTTCAACATTATGCCCACCCACACTACATTTTCTAGAAGCAAGAAAGGATATTTGGCAGACACTCCCATTGCTCCCATAATATCAACCTCATTTCCCATTGGAGGTGCAATTTGTTTAGTTACAACAGAATATTCGGCACCGGTATCAACCATAAAAACTTCATCTTTATTTCCCACTCTCATTGTGACCGTGGGCTCGTGGCTACCGAGCGGGATGGGCCCAGGTCCCCGTCAATATGCATCCTGCCCTTCAAATGATGTCCCCGCCAGTCCACAAACCCCGCTCCATTCCCTTCACTTCTTTCATACCTTCCGTCTGTTACCTGGCCATTAGGGGCTTGACTTCCCCGCTCCAACTTCACCCTGTCCCCCCAATTTAGCCAAAAATGCAGGACAGTCGTTTTTCCAGTGACCTTCACCCCGGCACCACGCGCACTGATTGGGTCCTAGGGGTTCCCTAGGGGCTCCCCTACCTCTTCCTCTAGCCCCCCTACCCCTTGCCCTCCCTCTGTCTGGGCCACCTCGTCCTCCACCATTCCCCATGTATCCAACCACCCCGGTATGTCCCTTCTGTTTCTTTATTTCCTCTAAATCCCGGTTATGATACACCTTATTAGCGATCTCAACTAACTCACTAATACCTTTTCCCAAAAACCCATCTATTCTCTGTATTTTGTTCCGTATATCCCTTTGTGACTGACCCACAAACGAAGAGTTAATTAACCTCTGATTCTCCGTCGCTTCAGGATCAATAGGACTATACATCCTGTACGCATCCAGCAATCTCTCTAGAAACGCACTTGGGGATTCCTTAACCTCTTGCACACATCTGCTATTTTTCCCATGTTTGTGGGCTTCTTCCTCCCGCTTTAACACCCATATTACAGCGGTTCTGTATGTCTGCAGATGGGCAACTCCTTCAACTGTATTGTACGGCCATTTAGGATCTGTTTTGGGGTAATGTTCCTCTGCCCACGCTTCTGGATGAGGTTTAGCATCTGCTACGGCTTGGGCGAGTAAAATCTTTTGCGCGCTACTATTTATTCGGGCTCTCTTCTGTGGTGAACATTGTCAACATTAATTGCTGACAATCTGCCCATGTGGGGTTATGTGTGAGCATAACTGACTCTATCATACTGGCCACTGCTGCGGGATTTGTGGAATACAGTGGTGTGTGTGTTTTCCAATTAAAAAGATCCGTTGTCGTGAACGGGACGTATGTGTATTGCATTGGCCCTGGATTCCCATCCGCCAATGGGGGGCCTGGCACCTCCCGCAAAGGCAACTGCATAGCACTCTTGTTAGGATTGTGTTGGTATGGCTCCCGGTGTTTATATATATTATTCGCTGCGCGTGTGGTAACTCCCTGGTTCTCATCCTCCTTTTCATCATCACCATTCCCTTGGGGCACTAATTTATATACGCTCCCATCGGGCATCTCAATCTTTTCTGGTGGAGCCTCTCTGTCCCCTCCACCCGCTGCGCCCTGCCCTTCCTCCGCAGCCACTCGGGACGGAGCAGAGGGAGCTGACCGAGACACAGCAGCTGCCCGCTCCCCCCTCTCCGCCCGCGCAACCGCGGCATTCAGAGCTTCCCTAGCTGCCCCATAACATGATGGATAGGACGGGGGCAGACCATCACTCTCTTCCGGTTGTTCTACCAACACCGGTCTCCCTCTCTCCTCACAATTTGGGGGTCCTGCTTCTTATTTTTCCCTGCAACATTATAAAATGACTTTTATTTTTAATACAATATCTCCATATATCTATATACGGGTATTGTTCAGGATGTCCGTACTGCTCTGTGACTTGGGAGTGTACCTTCTGTACCAACTCCGGGTCCATTGACCCCTGCTCTGGCCATCCTGGGACTAATAACGGCCACACAACTGTACACATCACTTTTAGCTTTTCTTTTGTCAATTCTACACCATAGTCATGAGTTTTATATAATGCATCGAAATTTCGCACCATGTATTCTAGGGGCGTCTCCCCTCCTTTACCTTCTTGGGCTTTGATGACCCGTTACCCATTGTCACTCCTGAAAACAGTACCTTTTGCTATACAGATATATTATTTCAACAACAGTTAAAATCTACAGTCTGATACTTCAGCCAACAATTCGTTCGTGTCTGAGGCGCTTCCCCCTTCAGTAGCCGTCTGCAGTCGCCTGAGCTGGAAACGTACGTTCGGGGTCAAAACTCGTATTTGCTTCCTCGCGGAGCGAGTAGGCGCACGTTCACTCACAGCACTCGAGTCAATTCATTCACAGCACATACCGTATCAGATACTTTCAACACAGAACAGAACATAAAAACACTTCAACTCTTTCTACTAGCCGAGGGTACTACTCAGTCCTCCTCTGTGGCTCCTTATACCCCGTAATTTGAACTCTAACTCTTGACTGCTTGTGACTATGTGCACCCCGTTCCTTATCTACACTTCCGTCTGCAATTCCAATCTGCTTTATGGATAATCTACCCACTCAGCACCACTATCTCTGCAGCTACCGCTGGCTCCACTATGAGCCCTTCTCACTACACGGCGTACACACTAGGCACTGACTCAGGCTCTCAGCCCAGTCACAGAAAAACCCTCCTCTTTTCCCGTTTACCCACGTGGTGAAGCTCTATTTACAAACACTAAATGACTTATGCAACTCCACGTGGCTACCTCCTCCCTCTCTTACAGAACTACACTTTGATTGGCATTCAATTTCCCCGAATCCAGACACCCGCTAGCCACTCTGGCTCCTTAGCAATGTCAGTGCTATCAGCGGCGGGCTAGATATGCCAATAGGATGGTGGCCATCGCATCCTCTTATCCGTCTATCTCAGTCGGACGTTTCCCTTAGATACCGGTATCTCCTTTAGACATACAAAACATAGAAGACACGTTACCTATCGCCGGCGCTGCTTGCTGTTTCCTCAGACTCAGTGGTGTCCCAGTTCCCGGGTCAGGGGTCCGTTTGGGACGAGACGAGGTCCACTGAACAGGAAATCCTGCTTGGCGCCTGCAGATGTCAGCTCACCTTCAACGGACACCCAACCAGCGGGATTCTCGTGCACCTGCAGTCAATATCACCGCACTGTGTTCATGCAGCCGTTGCCTGTGTCCTGGCAAAGGGCCCGTTATCCCGGCTATCGAGCCCCCAAGAAATGTAACCGGAGTCAGACAGGTTCACTTCTAAAACGGCGCCGGACCAGACACAAGCAAGGATTGTCCAAACACGAGTCTCTTCAGGAAAGGCAAACGTTTATTGTGTCGTCACACAAGTGCTCACACAGGATTGAATCGCAAAGAGTGAGCCCCCCTTTCACCCCGTGCAAGGGGTCTTATACCCAAAAATACGTAATTAGGTACATCCCAATTAGCCCACCTCCCGATGACACTTTATTCCACCCCACGTGGGTTAATACCTCCCATCATCAGCACAAGCACAAAGAACATTCCACATTTACATAAATTGATATACTTCATGTTAGTTTGACAGTCTGTGATTTGTTGTGCTGTCTTTCTCAGGGCAGTGCCTCCCTCCCTATAGGCTATGTTTATTCAGATAGCCTGGGGCCTGGTCTGTTTTCTATGTTTTTTTGTTCCTCTGCACATCTCAATGACCTTGCCCCATTCATAAATCTTCCTGTCTCTCCGTGCCAAGAGCCGGCCGGATTCTGCCTGATTTTCTTGTTAGCTTTTCTAATCTACCACACATTCCTTAAATTCTATGTAAGCTCTGCTCTTCTCATCTAAATAAAATCTATTCTATTTACTGGTGAACCAATATTCTGAACAAGATGGCTGCCTGGCTCATAGTAGCAACCATCTTCCAGCCTGATTCTCCTTCAGTGTAAGAATATATGGTGTGTGTGTATTGTGAGGTATCGACTGTTGGTTGTGAATGATGCATTGCTTTTCTTCTGCATTCCTACTTCCTGTTATGGTCTGAGGTGATTTCTCACTTCCTGTTGTCAGTTGGGGGGAATGTTCTGAGGCCCGTTCAATACCTCAGCAGCTGCTGAATTGCTGCAGCGCAGCAATTCAGTTTGCTGCAGCAGTGTCGTTGAACCTTTTGGATGCGAATTTTTAATCCAAAATGGCCGACGATTTCTAATGAAAAATTCAGATTGTTTTTCGGATCACTCGGACAAAATATGATAAATAAAAACAGTCAGCACAATTCCGTTTTGTATGCACACACCACAAATGATAGTTTTAAATGAATAAACGGTATGTTTACTTCTGAAACAATATATAAATTGAACTGTAATATATGTCTATGTGCAGGGGGAAATAATAAATAATATTTTGTACTTTGGTGAACAAAAACCTAAAATTAACATTGCTGTACGGAATAATTACTTGCTTCGTGGCGGCGGCCATCTTGCTGTACGGCATTGTTACTTGCTTCATGGCGGCGGCCATCTTTAAAACGTCACACTCAGCTACACGCAGCATCTCCTCGGGTCGCTGCAAGTGCTAGGTTGGCAGCGCTGAGCGGTTGAACGGCGTTCAATGGCAAGTTGCTAACTTAGCACTTGCAGCGGCTGAGGTATTGAACGCGGCTCTGGTAGGTGTATAATGGCGGCTGAAGCAGAGCAGTGTTATGAGGCAGCTCTGTGAGGAAACTGTTCTACACCGATTAATAAACTACAACTTGCTTATACGGAAGT